>JAGKQL010000004.1:1957940-2054274 GCA_018398635.1 Cyprinodon brontotheroides | reverse complement strand
GGACTAGATCTCCGTTGTGTTCATTTTCAATCATCTCGTCGTCCATGCTACTATGCTAACGCCACCGCTACCAAGCTGCAATGATTTGCCGCCAATGAATACCGCCGAATCTGTCGATTCATCTTGTGGTGGTGCGTCAAATGCAACGTAGATTCCCATCCAATTAGATTGAATTTGGTATTGATGAAGTGAAAAATAATAACGGTAACTCCACTGAAATGATTCAAAACTAAAGTAACGAGCCAATTTTTAAAAATGTAAGGAGTAGAAAGTACAGATATTTGTGAAAAATCTAAGGAGTAGAAGTAAAAAGTCGCCATAAAAATAAGTAGTAAAGTAAAGTTAAAATATCAGAAAAATCTACTTGAGTACAGTAACGAAGTATTTGTACTTCGTTACTTCCCATCTCTGCCTAAGGGGACTTTAGAAAAGCCAATTAACTTAACAGTCATGTTTTTGGACTGTGGGAGGAAGCCAGAATACCTGGAGAGAATCCACGCATGCTCAGGGAGAACATGCAAACTTCATGCAGGACTCGATGTTAACCATCGCCCAATCGCCCGGGGCAAGTGGTTTTTGTTGTCGGGAGAGTACAAATTTCATTTCATTTGCCCGCCGGGCAAGTGCAATGATCGCAAGAAAAAAAAAAAAAGAATTATCACTCAAAATTACTTTAAAATCACTGACATTCGCTGGCGCCATTTTTGTTGTTTTGTACACATTCTCGCGTGATTTGAAAAAGCCGCGTGATTTTCCGCTAGATGGCGTGATTCAGCTCTTGGGGAGAGAATTCTGCGGAGCAGCAGCTGGATGATGAATTTAATCTATTCTATAATACACGCTAGAATAAAAATTATGCATATACACACCAGGAACCTGTAAACTTCCTGAATTACAAAAAAACATTTAAAAAACAAACATGTTTCATTGATATATATACAAAAATGAATATTAGGAACTATATTTATCAAACATTATACCGGGCAAGTAAAAATAGTTTCTGGGCAAATGAAATTTGAAAGTCACTTGCCCAAAGGGCGGATGTACTTTAAATATGAATGTAATCAAGACTAATTTTCATGTGAATGTGCTTTACTGGAGGCATCCATGTTTGTCAAAGAACACTACTGCCACCTACTGGTTTGTGACGTCACGGTGCGGTATCGGCTGTTGATCAAGTCCCAATGATTGGAAGTCATTTTAGCAACAAAGTGTAAACCATCTGATTAAGTAGAGAAATTGAACACCTGTTCCAGAGCCGCGTGTTAGAAATGAAATACAGGAAGGATTGTTTTGGATCCTTTAGCTGGTAACCAAACCTCTAACTATTAGGTCTAGTAAGGACAGCTTCGAGAACCAGAACTCATTTGCCTGGAGCTTCATTTACTTAGACAGGTTGATACTCATCCAGTCCACCACCGAGTCCAGAACCTTAACCAGTACATCTGTAGAGAACTGGCCTAGTTCCTACATAGGAGAGGGTGGACTTTCAAACTCCTACAATGCAGCAATTGAGTGTATTCCTTCCCACCATCATCACAACCACCACCCCTTCACAGGTGAACAGAACACTTCACCTATTCAGCCAGGCCAATAATTCCCTTTAACGACCCCCCTTCTGAGAATTAATCAGGTATGGGGCATTGCAGTTCAACAAAGAAGCCAAACGACCCCATTCTAGAGGGGCAGACCTGTTCGTCCGTTTAAATTTTCATGTTATCTAAGCAAAAGAGCCTTAGTTTTTGGTCCACTCTATAAAGCCTCACATTCAATGTTATCTCTGACATCTTGAATTGAAAAAGCTTCCTGGATAGGATTGGAAACAAAGTCTCATGGATAGTTTTTTTTTTTTTTTTACTTTTTTGGAACCTCATTGGGTTGTTACATTAATGCTGATTTTTAACCATTAGGCGACCGTATAGGACCCTCATTGATAAGAAAAGAAATAAAAACATCTCAAGCCAATAGTGATATTGGAATCCAGGACAAGACCTTATTACCTTTTTAAAATAAAAAATAAAAAATATTTGGATATTTTGATGGCAGAAAATGTATGTCTATTTAATAACAAGAAACACCAACTTGCCCAAATATATTAAGAAAAATAACAAAAGTGCTAAAGATAAAGATGAAATTCATGATAAATAGAGTGAAAGAAAAACATTTTTCTTGGTACATCATAACTTTAGAGACATGTATCAATGCTGATACTGGCATTTACATTTTTTAGTTTATGAACCCATATATAATTGTTTACTAGGCTTATTAACTTTTTTGCTTTACTTTTTAACTTTTCAATTAGCTTTTTACCTTTGTTAACCTTTTTTTTCTACTTTATTTGCAGTATAAAACATTCAAGGGCTCATCTAATTGGTGAAATACCAAAATAAGATGTACAGCCATGTAGCAGTATCTTTGCTGAATGGCTGGATATAAATCTTGTGCCTTTAGACTTCACTGAGGGACACGGGGACTCCATTTGTAAGAGGTATGCAAGTGATCAAAAACAGTAACCTGCCCTATAAAGGGTTAAACAGTTTCTGTCTTAGTCAAATAAATAATATGCTGATGTCATTTTGCACATCTGTGGTTTCGCTGCTCTTTTTCTTTATCCACCACTGTAAAAATGTCCACTGCTGTATGTTGATTATCTATTCTTCAGATGACGGCAAAGTATTTATATTTGTAAAAACACTTTAAAATGGAGTATTCTGTTTTGCTTATTTCTAAACTCTATAACTGAATCTGTTATTTGTATTAACGTTTAAGGTCCACATTTGTGTGACCACTTTTGCTGTCATGCTTCTACTGTTGTAACACCACAATTTCCCCATTGTGGGATAAAGGGATTTTCAATTCTATTCTACTCAATTCAATTCTATTCTATTCTACTCAATTCTATTCTATTCTATTCTATTCTATTCTATTCTATTCTATTCTATTCTATTCTATTCTATTATGTTGAGTGCAACCTGATCATAACTTTAGTAGTTCCTCATGTATTGTAATAAAAACTGCTCCACACGCTGCTCATACTATACAACACAAAAATCTGAAACCAGAAATCTCCTATCCTGTAAGATGAGTTGTTTTTTAAGCACTTCATTAATAGATCTGTATGACTGGAATTTATTCAAAGTAAAGCTTTAAAAAGCAGTTATTTACAAAAAGTAGGTAAGTTGTAAATAAAAAACGGCTAAACCGGCTGTCATCAACGATAAAATTCAATTCAGATTATTTATATTTCGCCAATTAACAACGCATGTCAGCTAAAGGCACTTTACAGTTCACCAGATCATACAGTCAAATTGATTCAAAGTTTTCTATCTAAGGAAAACCAGTTGATGCATCGATTCATTGACTCGAAGGCAATCCCTCACACTAAGCATGCTTGTAGCGACAGTGGAGAGGAAAAACTCCCTTTTAACAGGAAGAAACCTCCAGCAGAACCAGGCTCAGTGTGAGCGGCCATCTGCTGAGGCTGACTGGGGTTCAAGGAGACGGGAGATATAAAAAACGGAACTGTAAAAGGCCAGGAAACACACAGCCAGGAGCAGACGAGGCAAAGCTACTATAAGAAAAAGCAGAGAGAGCATAACGTTAGAGCTTGACCGAAAGCCCGGCTTACACTGTGCAATTTTTTTCAATTGTTGCAAGCATCTGGTGCTCACACTGTGCGACTAAAAACCACGTGGGACTCAGCTCCGCAGTGAGATGGAGCTGCTTTGACTCATCTATCTGGAAGCCAAACAAATAGAAGGGGAATATTAAGCTCACTATAGTGACCTGCGCTGCCTTGTCCATTTGTGCAATTTTGTGCTGAGGGTCCTAGAAAGAAAGGGCGACGACGTATTTGGAAAAAGGACGTGGCTGACCAGGCGTGGCTGCTGCAGTCCATCAATTTTGCAGACGGAGCTGCATTTCACTCATTGCATCCCTGCCACGCTGCTGTGTTTACATCTGAGAGGAGGAATAAAAAGAAGAATCCTTTTTTGCTTATGTACACTGAGTGATTTGCCCACGACGGTCAGGAGAAAATTAAACCTCTTTGATATTCTTCTGACCTTCCAATTCCTGATCAGGAGGTGGTCGTGAGAGGCTGATCGCTGCTCGTAAACCCCTGTACACTACACGACTCACAATCAGGCTGAAAGTCGGCCCGATCAAAAATACTCACACGACTGTGAATTCACTCAAAATTGTACAGTGTACACCAGGCTTTAAGCTCCAGCAGGGAGAATAAAGATAGAAAGAAGCAGAAGGATGAAATGGGGAGTCTAAGCCTCCTCCAGCAGTCTAAGCCTATATAGCAGGGGTCTATAGAGATAGCTCAGGATAACCTGAGCCACTCTAACTATAAGCTTTATCAAAAGGAAAGTTTTAAGTCTAGCCTTAAAAGTAGACAGGGTGTCTGCCTCACGGACTGTAGTTGGTTCCACAGGAGAGGAATATAAAAGATCTGCCTCCCTCCTAGTACTTTTAGAAATTCTAGGAACCACTAGGTAACCTGCAGATGAGAGAGCGAAGTGCTCTGTTAGGGACATATGAACAATCATCATCTCTGATATCAGATGGAGCTTGGCCATTTAAGGTTTTATAGTGTGAGAAGGAGGATTTTAAATTTTATTCTGGATTTAACAGGAAGCCAATGAAGAGAAGCTAGCGATAGGGAGGAGATATGATCTCTTTTTCATTTTCATTAGAACTCTGGCTGCAGACATTTTTGATCAGCTGAAAGCTTTTAACTACAGTTTGTGACTTGATAGTAAAGAATCATATAAAATAAAATGCATATTATCAGTCTGAAGCTATCCTATGGGATTGATAACCGCTAATTATCGGTTGATTGACGGACATTTAATGGTTAATCACATTTGAATGAGGTGGTTTTCAGCGAAGAAAAGCTTTGATCTCTGCATAAAAACCCCAAAGCTTAAACTTTATCTTTTGTTTTACTTTTCTGTCAAACTCAGCCGAGTTGACATGGTAACTGCAGCTCTTATTTTAGCCTGTTACTTTATCAAAACACTTCTTTTAAAGTTGCATCTCTGCCTCCAACATAAATCAAAGTCCAACATGATTTCTAATAAAAAGCAGGAGTGTCTGTTATTAAAGATGAGTCTAAACAGGCTCAGAGGTCTGCATGCTAAACCTCCCAGGGACTTCATCCCACCAGACAAACAGTAGCTGCAAAAAAACAACATAATTTCTTCTGTTTGGGGAAAAAGGAGGCCTTCATTTAAAGAGTTCTGTTTAAAAACATCTGCCATCCGCCTTGCAGCTCCGACTGCCACAGGAAATGATAAATAATGAAAGGAGCCTTACTTCATTAGACGGTGACATTATTTCCAGAGCAGATATTGTGCACTGAAAGTGTTCAATAACACAATAACAACCGCCACGCCGCCGCCTCCCACCTCACCCCGGGATCGGATATTCACAGCTTATCACTGTAAACACTACTGTACTGCACTCATCGGAACATGAGCAGATATTTCCCAGAGTAGGTCATAATTGCCCCCCCCCGCATAATTTAATCCACCGAGTGCATATTCAATTCCAATCTGGGTTTGTTGGTGTGCTGCGAGGTGCACAGCGCGATTGTCTCTGAAATTGCATTATGATAACCTGTCAGCGCTTTAATTCCATGAGATATTAAAGATGGGGGGGTGGGGGGGTCGTCTCGAGGCGGACGCCTCGGTGTTCAATCAATGGTTCATCCTGACTTCTGGCTCTTTTTCTAACCTCTCAGTGTTCTTCTCACTGATATCAGCTGTAAATAGCCACAGTTATGTTGGGGTGGGGGTATCCGGTGAAGGAAGACCCTCCCTGGGCACCACCCTCTCCTTAATGTATGGGGTCAGGATCTTCTCCTGCTTCAGTCTGAATCATCTCAGTAAACTGAGGCATCAGTCTCTGCTCAACAGAGACATTTCATGCTGGGATTTAAAGAAAACGAGCTTTTAAAAATTCAACCCTGGATCCCTGGATGTTCAACCTGCAGATCCAGTTAGAACATGTCCACCGCACCTGCATGCATATTAAACTCCCTCATATTTTGACCCAAACGTTCCAACAGAGCAACACATGGTGGAGAAAAAGGAAACTGATGATTTTATCTAAATATAGCTACATAATGTCATGATCGCTACCTGATAGCTGATCTTATTGCACATTTCACTCACCTGCCTAACTCTGCCTGGTTACCATTTATCACTTATCTCATCCACCTGCTCCTGGTTCTTTACAGAGATGGCAAAAGTACTCACTTTCCGTACTTGAGTAAAAGTACAGATACTTGTGTTAAAAATAAAATACTCTGGTAAAAAGTGGAAGTACTGATTAAACTTCTTTACTCAAGTAAAAGTAACAAAGTACAGGCTTGTAAATTTACTTAAAAGTATAAAAAGTAAAAGTAGAAACCACTTTTTATGCTTGCCTACATTTTAAACGGATGTCTGCCAATAGGACTAGATCTCCGTTGTGTTCATTTTCAATCATCTCGTCGCCCATGCTACTATGCTAGCGCCACCGCCAGCTGCTGCAACCGATTTGCCGCCAATGAATACCGCAGAATCTGTCGATTCATCTTGTAGTGGTGCGTCAAATGCAACGTAGATTCCCATCCAATTAGACTGAATTTGGTATTGATGACGTGAAAAAATAATAACGTAACTCCATTGAAATGATTCAAAACTAAAAGTAACGAGCCAATTTTTTAAAATGTAAGGAGTAGAAAGTACAGATATTTGTGTAAAAATGTAAGGAGTAGAAGTAAAAAGTCGCCATAAAAATAAGTAGTAAAGTAAAGTAAAAATATCAGAAAAATCTACTTGAGTATAGTAACGAAGTATTTGTACTTTGTTACTTCCCATCTCTGGTTCTTTATATACGACTCAGCCCAGCTACTGGGGCCAGATCATTGACAGTGTTTGTTGAGTTGGAGGCCGTTGCTGATTCCATAGTTCACCATTTTCACTTACTGGTGGTGAGTCTGACGTAGTGGAAAATAGCAAATCTTCTTTTGGAAAGTAAGCTTGTATGAGCAATTCAAACAGCAACTTTTAAACAGAGCGTTCACGAGGAGGAATGGGCTTGTGCACGCAGGCGTTCCATCTCAGGAGCAAGTAAAGGGTTTTGCATGTGCTTTTTTTTTAAGCGAAGAGGGCGGGCCTTTTCAAATATTTGCGATAATTCTCAACTATACATTTAACTCAAACTGTAATTAAGCAATTAGATAGTTTCATCACTATCCCAGAGTTATGAAATTATTTAGATGGTTTCTTCCCGGTTTCATCTGGTTTCCACCTTTCATGGTGAAAAGTTGATTTGAATATTGAAAAGGTTTCCTTTTTGTTTATATGGGGGATACATTTAATCTCCAAGCTATGAAATCTATTTTGGTGAAAATCATGTCAGTTTCCCAGCAATTATTGGCTGACCCACAATCCCGTTCACCTGGGTCTGGACTGAAAGAAGCAGCACTATTTTTTATGTGGAAAAAGAAATCAAACTAAGGTTTAAGGTATACTATGCAACATTTTTCAGTTAATTATTGTGGTCCATAACGTTTTGAATGATTAAATGTGAGTCATTTCAGGGTCGAACAAAAGTTTTCTCGGCCGCCCTGGTGGTCTGTGGGAAATATACATTTACTTGCAATTGCAGGGCCCCTCGGCCCACACCCACAGGCTCAGAAGTCTCGTGCATCGCGAGTCGGTCTTGCTGGCGCCCCCAGTAAAGGGATGCCCGTTGCTAGCGCAGTGGCGATATTTGTGCAGTTATCATGCATAACAAATAATGTATGAAAACATGCTAAAGGTTTCAAAACTTTCGAAAATTGGAACAAAATAGTCACTTACCGCAGTAGACATGGTGATTTAATTGCGTTAAACTCGTCACTGCTAAAGCTCAAAACAACAGCGCCTGGCTTGACAGAAACCAGGAGAACAGCTGGAGCGCGGCTTTACGAAGTGCATTTTTACTTTTAGCTCTCTGGGGAGCCTCATGGAAAAACAACACGGGTTGTTTAGCATAAGTCGTACCTTTAAAATTAAATAAGTGAAGAAACAAATCTGTAGCTTCAGTATGTCTTTGGAGGCTGACAATAATTCTTTCAGAGTAGGTAAATGACAGATGAAATATTTCAAGATGCATTTGATATCAGCTGTAAATAGCCAGCTGATATCAGGTGGGTGGAGCTACAGAGATTCAGCCTCTCCCAACCCCAACAGCTAACTTGTGCTAAACTAGTTTAACAACCAGGGTCGGATTTACCGTTGGGCAAAACTTGGCCGTTGCCTGTATGGTTAATTCAGCTATTACCTAATTGTTCACATAAATTATGTTTTTGATAAAAATCCTTTCGCAAGTAAAAGCTCTGTTTGGTGACAACATCTAAAAGCAGCAAACTCTGCTCTCCAGAGCGAGTGATTGGTAACCCCCGCCTCCTGCTCTCCTCTATCTTGTTCGTTGCTGTCATGATTCATGCAGCCATATTATTTCCATCCAAATGAAAAATGGAGAACAGAGAAGCAGATCATGGCTTTGTCTACAGAAAGAAAGTAGATAGCTGACTAAGCTATTTACTTTCTGGAAACACACAGGTAGGAGCAATCAGCTAAGTATTCCCTTTTTGGGAAAGCATGAAATGTCGGCCGGAGCAATACCGTCACTAAAGAAAAAGGGACAAAAGGAAAAACATAGAGGAAAAACAACAGAACCAAACTAAAGATGTCTATTCTATTAAAATTTCTGTATCTGTATAATGGGCCGCCTTTAATGTGTTATTCAATTCAACCTCACTGTTGCTCCATTAACACACCACAACTCGTTGGGCATTTTAGAAAAAAGGGATCCCTGAATTTCGAAGCCTTGGTGCAGTAGGATCTGCAGCTCTTTCAACAGTCTGAGCAAAAAGGAGAAGGCTCGGGAATGAGACCTGTGGTGAACTTCTTTCTCCTGGTTCTCTAAAGTCCGTCTCTGGGATCAAATGGGGAAGTAAAATGGATTCTAAGAGGGAATATCAAACTGGTAAAACTCCACAGCTCTAAGTGTAGCCCACTTGAAAGCCAGGATTGTTATTAGATTAACGAAACCAGTCAAATTATGCTACTGTAGTAGCCATTCAAAAATTTCCCCACTTTCCTTGATGGCTCCTTAGCTGGTCCCCTGTACAATTCCTTTTCCTCAATCTTTGTACTCAAATATTCTTTCTGTCATGATCTGTGGACACTAAGGGCTAAAGGGAAGCCATCGTGGTCCCAGTCAGACCCTAAGTAATTCACTGAAAGGGTGGAGTCAGAGTAAAAAAATATGCAATAGGGGGGGTCAGATGGGGCAGTAGAAATGGAAGTTGATAGGGGATATTGCTGGGATTTACAGGGAAGTGGGCTGCCATTTGGCAGCCATTTGTTCTGCCACAATGTAACTGTAATTAGAGTTGGTTCTTATGTTTTGTGGATTTAAATCAACCTAACATCTTCTATTGCTGTATTTCGTTAAGCTTTTGGGTGCCTATAAAGACACAATTCAGGGTCCGAGTCCCTCTTTATATGAAATGTTCGGTGGAGGTAGAAACTACTAACCTGACTCCGCCAGATGGATTTGCTTCGCATGTCCATCTGGAAACCTTCTGTTGAAGTAATTTTGGGAAGGGGTGAAAATACTGGTTAGCTGATTGGCCTATGTTGGTGATAGACGGGCCAAATAAACCAATCAGTTTAACGAAGCATATGACGTACTAACAGAGCGAAGATGAAGAGGAGCCAATTTATAGATCAAACTCTTGCCGAAATCAGTCTGGAGAAGAGCAAAAACATCTTTTCCTCTGAGAAAAGCCTCCAGAGCAGTGTTTTGCTCTTCTTTCAGTGAAGAAATACTCTGTAATTCCGATAAAACTTGCTCGATAGCCACGCTAACGCTAGTTTCATCGGCTGAAGCCGCCATGTTCTTTAGACTGAACTGTCGCGCTTCTCGTTGCGTCAAACCTCAACCCGCCAAAGCTAACGCCAGATTGGACGCTCTCGCTTTGGTGAACGACTCCAAATTTTCTTTAACGGAGAGTCTCCAGACTGATCTGCGAGTGAAACCTTGAAAGTTCGTGAGATCAGGATGGTCTCACGAGGCTAAGAAACTACAGCTACAAGAGGGATCACCTCTGGGCTTTGTGGACATTTCTATGAGGTTCAACTACAGGCAGAAAAAAAGACTGAATACTTTTAATAGCGTTGTCCTGTCAGAGTAGGGAAGGCTTGTCATGCTAATCTCCAATTTGTGCACAACGTCACACCAGCAGCCCACCATGGTGGTCTTTATTAGCATTTTAGTGATGGAGGGGTGTAGCTTTCAATCAAACTCACCTCAACACTGCTTCCACGTCACAGATTTAGCCGTCTTCCTCCATGTCTGGATCTTTGCTCTTATTCATTCTATTTTAATGTTTCTGCATATGTTGATTATTAAACGAAACCTTTCCTTCAGATTGTGTCATAAACCATGCTGAGTCCCTTTGACTGAAAAAAAATAATGTTTTTTTTTGCAGGAGACATGATATATGAGGAAACAACAAGCAGATGTTGTTCAGCTTCACCTGAAGCTATGTGACAGCTTCCTGTTTGACTTCCACTCAGCTCATGCATGTCACCAACTATTTTTGCCTTCAAACACAACATGCCACTCTCTGGCTCCAGGTGGAGAGAAGAAGAACCCCTTTACCCTCTTAGCAGGAACCTGCGTGTCTCTTTGTAGAGCAAAGACATATACATCATGAAAGACTACGATCTACATCAGACGTCTCATATTATGCATTCTTGCTCAGACTATGCATAGTGTTACAAAGGCATCTCTGTAATAACAGCAGCTTCAAGGCTTTTCTCTCAGATTATATTTCATATACAAATCAGAATAGAAATTACCAGGATGCACTAATATTTTGAACCACTTCTTTAAAACTGCATTTTGATCCAGCCAGTGAAAAACAGGCATCCTTACGTATGGAAACTGCAGGTGCATGGGGAAGAAAGGCTATTTTAGTAGCACAATCATATATCATTGGGGGTTATGATTGTTTTCATCAGCATCTTCAGAAACAGGTTATTGGTTTTATTTGCTGGAAATATGCTGGATGAAATATGTAGTGCTTCCAAGTTTTGTGGAAGCTAAAGCTCCGCTATCATCCCTAAATTAGAAATATGGACAGAAGAAGGGGGAAAAAAAGGAATATGGACAGAACCAAGCACGTTGAAATAAAAGAGAGGATTGAAATCATATGATAAATGACGAAGGCTGATATTCACACAGTTGATTCCTGTTGAATTTCTATTGATAGAAAACTTGGAACAAATTTGACCTGAAGATCTGATTGAATTCCATCTGTGAAGCGCATTGGGAAATAAAGCGATTTAAGTTGAAATTAAACTCTAAAATTAAAATTTTAAAACTTCAAAAAACTATTTTATATTCAATAGATTTATTTAAAGTAGAAGCCACCTAGTATTTAATCTGAGGACAGAGCGCAAGAAGCTGCAGTCCGTTTTTTGCTCATAAGCTATTTACTTTCATAAAGGAGAGGTTTGATATTTCAGTCAGCCTGATTGGAGTAGGTTTTTGATATCTCAAATGCATTCCGGGAGGGAGGCTGTTTGCTGACATCCAAATAATGGAAGTCTATGGCCCCTGAGTGCAGAAAAGGTCCAAAAAGTCCATAGAACGAAGTCAACATTCCTCCATACTGCTCCGTCCCAATGTAATCCAAGTGTCCAAAGGCCTGCTCTGCCGATAATGCAAGCGTAGTAGAAGAAGAAATGTGCTGTTTACCTGTGCAAAGAAAGAAACAAACGAAAGAAAAAAATGTCTGAGGACTTCAGTGTTGAGGAAGTTATTGAGCATGAGTTCTTTGCCGGAAGCCAAAAGAGACTTTCTCGCCTGGTTTGGTCTGCCGCCAGTATCGTACAGTCGCGTGAACGCTAGCGCTTTTAGGAAATCCTATACACTACTGTTTATGCTCTAAAACATTCTAAATGACTTTGTTTCGAAAATTCTGATGCTACCCCACCTCAGCACACTCTGGAATACATCTGGACGCAGCAGTGGCGTGGAGGAATATTGACATCGTGCTTTTTGACTTTTATGGACCCTTTCTGCCTCGCGCCATAGACTCCATTATTTGAATGTCAGCAGACAGCAAGAAGCCTCCCAGATCTCCACAGATGCATTTGAGATATCAAAAAGTACTCCAGAGTGTTGTTCAGCATGGGGTGAGAAAAAATGAAGGCTAATCATGTTTTGGGTACTATTCCTTTAAACTTCATGCAAACTTGTCAGGTCTAAGCACTTAAAACATCATACATACATACATACAACGGAAAGAAAGAAAGCACAGAGACAGTGTGGATTGGGTTACTAGCGATGAGAATAGGAAGGAGACTGCAGGGTTTACAAATCTCCACCCCACTCTGCAGGCTTCAGCTTTCTCCTCACCATTTATTGAAGAAAAAGGGATGTCCCTAATTACATCAGCTGAGGCTTAACTAAAGGGAAAAGGGAAACAAAAGGATCTTACTTTAAACCTCAGCACATATGTTTAAAACAAAGCATGTGGTTATTTTACAATTAAATTGTTCCAAAACACATGTTTAGAAGAAACATGTGATAGAGGATGTTCAGGCCTCCTTCACAACTCGTCCGTACGCATGACCTTTGCCTCTGGAACAATCTTTAAGCAAGAGTTAATAAAAGATGCATCACACATTATACATCATAATAGTTCATTAGAACACAGCACATGAAACACAAATGGAGTATAAATAAAAGGCTTCTAACAAAACTATTACCTCCTATTTTATCGTTATGACTTCATAAATCCCAGAAATATATAAAAGACAAAAGTTTTCTCCTTTAACAGTAAATCTTTATGATTTAAATCTGTTTATCTTTGAAGACCCGTTTCCGCTCCATCAATGTTTCTGGTGCTTTCAGATGTTTAAATAGGCGAATCACAGAAATATGTTCCAGAATGATGATATTATCCTGTTTAATGGGTAAACAAATTCAGGCCATTAAGCTGGCAAGTATTTTATTTTGACATGCTTATCAACTAATAAGGAAGCCTTCATTCAGCAAACCGCATGTGGAGTCCGACCCATTAACCCTTTTAGAGTCCTTTTATAAAGTGAATAAATCTGCTGATGATAAAGTCTAATCAACGCATCGCTTTAAGTGTCACATATAAATGTAGCTCAGCCATTTAGGCACCGTTTCAGTTTAATAACTGCTTCTTTATGTCTGCATAACAGCTAATGATACATTTGTACTCATATTGGACAGGGTTGCGTTCAGAGACCTGCAGGCCTAATGCTCTCTGCTTCCTGATGCTTTAATGTGTGCAGAGTAAATTCCCCATCCATGAGGGTCCTCTAATCAAAGCCGGAGCTAAATGATTACATGAGAAATGGACTCCTCCTTTCATTAAACACCGACTAAAGTGGACCTAATGTTGGAGCTCGGAAAGGAAATCTACATTTTCATAACGATTAAGCTCCTTGCTCTCTTTCTCTCTCTCTTTGAGGATATCCCAATCAGTTTCCTCACTAAATCAAACGCGGCTTCGTTTCAAACAAGCCCAGTTATTGCAGAGCCACAGCGAGGTCGCAGAGACAGAGACGGAGGCCAACCGTCAGAGAAGATTAAAAACCATGGCTGTGTCTTCTTTTTTCATCATCGCACAAGCATCACAAAGTCATGGGTGGGTGGGGGGTGGGGGGTGGTGGTGTGGGCAAGGAAATGGCGCTCGTTTCTTCTTCTTCAGAGATCCGATTTGGAAGTTGGCATGGATTCCACTCCGCTGAGTCCTCCCCCTCACAAGCTCCGTGTCACTTTCTTCTGCCTCTGTCTTTCTCTAATTTAAGCCACATGGTCCTTACTTGCTTGTGACAGTATGATCAGCAGAGACGTGATGCTTGGCCTCCTGCAGCTTCCAGACTCTGTAGCTGCTGTGGAACATCAAACACCTGGGGTCGCCAGATTGGTCTAAGCCAGTCTTTGTAACACGCTGTATGGAAGAGAGTCAGTGAGACACAAAGCCTCGCAGGAAAAATCTCCAACCTCCAGGAATTTCTTTACATAGATCCTGAATGATACAGTACATTTCCTCATTCTTTTGAAGCAATATTTTAAATAAGATGCAGAGACTTCAGGCACCTTAAAATGCCTTGGATAACTTTCACACATCACAGCTGTAAAGTGGATGTTTTTCTTTATAAAAAGCTGGGTCTATTAGTTCAATCTCTAACGTTCCTCTCTCTCTCTCTGTTTTTCTCATAGTAGCTTCATCTGCCCTGTTCCCGTTTGGCTGCTGTTGTAACTCGATCCTGAGAGAAATATCAGCAGTGCTGCTGCTATCAACACCAAAGGCTGAAGTTTATAGATGTTGGAGATCTGCCTCGTTTTTCAGCCGTAGGGGTCCTGTTTCTAATCTGACTGTGACTACCCCGATGATGCTCTGCATGAGGCGATACAAATGATCTTTTTTTTTTTCCCTCAAAATAAAGCGGCATGCAGTATAGTGGCGCCTATGTGTGCTGTTACTGGGCGGATCGTGCTTGAGACCACCACATGAGAATGTTAAAGGGGGAAGTGTGGGCGTGTGGATTGTGTATAAAAAGAACAGGTATGTGCTTTATGCAGAACTCCTCATCTCCTCGTTGAGGAGATGTGCAGAACTGAGGGAGGTGAATGTAAGCAGGTGAAAAAACATGGTGAAACAAAATGAACGCTTGTGCTTGCTGTTCGTCGTAAGGGTCTGGACAAAGGAACTTCAACCGCTGAACATCGGCTTCTGGAACGGCCGTTCAAAGTATTGCTGCTTTCACACCGGATGCAGCAGAAGCGCGGCAGAAGCAAGGATTGATATTCAAAGTCAATGGTTGGCTCGGCTGAAGCAGCTAGCGTGCGAGGAAAGCGTTGAAGCATCTGACGATCGCGTGGTGCGCCGCCAAAAGCTCTGCTGAGAGGCGGAAAATTGAAGTTTTGCTGCTTGACGCCGCGAGCATTCATGCCAATCAGAAAGCTTGATCTGGGAGCTGACAGCGGGAGACGGACTACATTGCTGATGATACAGAAGCGCCTGTGATGTCGGCTCTCTCACAAACAGTTTATTAGCGCGCCTAAATTAACCCAAAATGCTGGAAACCTGCCGACAGAATTGTGTGTTTGCTTCTGGCTATCCTATGAGACTGCTGCGAATTTTGAGTAGGTGGTCGGCTTATTGTTGTGAAAATATGGTAGTTGGATGTGTGCTCTCTTCATCCTCTGACATGGGAGATGAAAGCAGGGCTTGTGTCTGCCTGGCTGTGTGTTTTTCCTGGGCGGGGCAGCCTTTTACAGCTGCTTTTGTATCTCTGCTTCTGTCTCCTTGAACCCCAGTGAATGTCTCGGCAGAATGGCAGCTTCACACTGATCTGCTGTGGTTCTGCTGCAGGTTTCTTCCTGTTAAAAGGGAGTTTTTCCTCTCCACTGTTGCTACAAGCATACTTAGTGTGAGGATTGCTGAGAGTGTCAATGAGTCGATGCAATCAACTGGTTTTCCTTTGATAGAAAACTTTTGATTCGATTTGACTGTATGATCTGTTTGAACTGTAAAGTGCCTTTTTGAGATGGCATGTGTTGTGAATTAAATTGAATTAAAATTGATAATTGTCTCCATATATATTCGATACTCTGTAAAACAGAAACACATAATTTTCATTTCCTTCACCATTTTTTCTCTGTACAGCATGCTGCTAGGACAAAGCCCCCCCCCTGCAGCCATTCACCTCTACATACAGGGCTTTCTAATGGGCCAGCACTGTGGTACCTTCTATTTTTAAGAGTGATAAACGTTCAATTATGGATGATGAATTTCTTCACATTGATTTTTACCAAATAAATTCAATGACATTTTCTGGTGTCAATAGCTTTTTTCTGCCACTTGACTTCAAAAGGTTTGGCATATTCGCATTAGAAATGGCTTTTGAGTACCAATTATTATTTTCAGTTTCAGTATCAAACAAACCTGAAAACTCTGTATATCACCTTGGTTAAAACACTGCGATAATGACAACGCTAGTCTAGATCCAGCTCAAACTGAGTAAAATATCTGAGAGGCTCGTTTATCACAAGTTTTCTTACTGCAGCCATCTGCAAAGAATTCCTCCAAACCAGGGTTAGTTTAGCCGTGTCTTTCTCCAGACTTCAGACTTTTGACTGAATTACTGCTGCCATTAATTTTGCTATCTTTTTTTTCTTGTGATTAAAGTTTTATTCTGGCCTAATCTCACAGCTCTTTGATTGATTTGTTGTTGTTTTTAAGTTATCCCTGTCTCACTGATAAATATTCTCTGTCATCCAGGTCATAGTCATTCCTAAAAAGTTCAAAAACAATCCACTGGACTTTGTTTCCAAGTTTGAAGATGTTTTGCTTCTCATCCAGGAAGCTTATTCAATTCAAAATGTCAGAAATAGGCTTTATACAGTAGCCCAACAAAGCCTTTGTTTTCACTTAGAAAACATGCAAGTTGAACCAGACGAACAGTTCCTATTCTTTAGAATGGGGGTCGTTTGGCTTCTCGGTTTTCGCCTGCAATGCCCCATACCTGTCTATGTCTCTGAAAGGTGGCCGTTAAAGGGGAATTGCTGGCCTGGCTGAATAGGCGGGGTCTTCTGTTCCCCTGTAAAGGGGTTGGGGCTGCGATGATAGTAGAAAGGGTTCAACTCCATTGTTGCATTGTAAGGTTTTTAAAAGCTGAAATCTGAGTCCACCCCCACTTTCTAAGGCTGTTTTTTCTTTCCTAACATAAATGGCTTCCTTCATGCCAGGCTCGGACTGGGAAAGATTTGAGGCACTGGCATTTTTCCATCTACATCGGCCCACTCACCCACCCCTACCAAAAACAAAAAAAATGAAATAGAAGTACAGTCAAATGTGAAACACAATACAAATACACATTTTGGATTGACCGATCTTTCTTCAAGCATTACACGACAACCATCACCAAGACTCAATAATGCGGCTTTACTGGCTTTGGTTATTAACAGGGATGCGACAGTGACTGCTGATGCATAATGTTGATATTTGCACAAAGCCAGCCAGAGACCAACTCACACATACTAGGTCTACAACGTAAGCCCGACTGTTGTAAAAACACCAACGTAAAACAATACAATATAGAGACAGACAGGCAGTTCTTCAAGAATGAATAAATGAAAGCTCAGCGGTGTGTAAAGATGCACTGCCAGTCTAGGTGGCATGTGGGCAATGAAATGGAATAATGCAAACAGATGCAAAACCCAATCATGCACCTCAACATATTTTTGCAAAATATAAGGGGAACATCGTAGTTTGGTTTAAAGAAAGCATTTTAGTTTTAGTATAATATGGTTTGTTGCAAGGATTTTACAGTTTGAAGGAATAGAAAATTACAACATATGCCAACTTTCACAATGATGTGCATGACAAGGAAGGGTTATATATACCGCATGCATCATTTAGGTAGTTAACATTTGATTAGTTCTTGAACTCCTTGAGTTATTTACTGTAACAGTTAGGTGCTTCTGCCGGAGGGTAAGTGTTGGGGCTGGTATGATTTAAGGAGGCTTGGCTCTCGCACACTGAAAGTAGGACCAGCCCACCGTGCAAATGCCATTTATCACAGATTACCAGTCCGAGCCTGCTTCAGGCCCTTCTCAAACCACCTATTTTCTTCGTCCAGAATGAACATTTGTTGCTCAAAAGAATGTCCTTTGTCCTCAAGGTGTAGACCTATCTCACTCTGAGTCTAATCAATCTATCTTTTAAATCAGTCTGAAGGAATCACATGTTTGTTCTCCACTCCTCCAAGGTAAACTTTCATTTTTGCATTTTTTTCCCTAAGAGATTATAATCCCATCTGGTCGTAAACTTCCTCTGCTCTACAAACAGCAAACTTAGAACTGGAGAGGCAAATACATATTTGGATCTTCAAAGCATCAAATCATAACCATCAAACCCCATTAGGACTGAGTGATAGCCCATTAAAGTGAGCTTTTCTTTGCAGCGTCCCACACACTGAGCAGTCACCTTGTGAGCAGAACTAATGTAAACAGGCACAGCCATTCCACACACGGCAAGAGCGATGCCTCCAGCTAAATGAAAGCTGATGTTAGACTGTAGAGATTGTTTTGTCAGAGCGGAGATTCCACCGATTTCTCTCTAACAGGTGCCACGTTCGTTCGCCCTCCTCTGTCAGGATGATATGTCGGAAATCCAACTGTGAAATAAGTTGAACAGCCAGATTAACAGAGATACAACCGCAGGTGGAGACGGAGACATGAGCGCCGAGGGAAGGGGGGCATAGGGCGAGGCGGGTGATCTCTCAGCAAGATTCAGACGCTGACAGCACGAGAGGTTTGATTCTTACCAAAGCAAATTCTGCACTTTTTGACTGTAATGATGAGACGAAAGAATGAGGCAAAGAGAAGTGCATGTCAAATAGGCCTTTTCCTGGTGTCAGAGCTGATCACATTCACTTCTGGGGTAGCAGAAAAGATTGCTTCATCTGCACAGAACTGAGTAGAACAGGGTTTAAAAACAGGGATCACAGCAGAGCTAGTGGTAGCTTCTATGTCCATCATTTCATCCTGTTCCTGTTAATGGTGCACATCAATTACTATTAGCACCACTGAGGGAAACTCATCTTCTATTGCAAGAAATTGACTTTTTCAATTCAAACTTTGCCTTTTCAGTAGTTAAAAGAGTCCAGGAACTTTTAAACCATAATCCATGACTTCCCTCTGCAGAATCCAACTTCACAGGACTCTTCTTCAAAATGGGAAAGACCAAAGATACTGATCTACACAGTGCAGGATGTAGCTGCAAGGATACTGTCAAACATTCACGTTTTCACAGACAGAGCAGGAGAACAGAGGATTTCAGCACTGAAGCCTGAAAAAATGAAGTCAGCTGAGGATGGAAGAGGAGGTAACTACACCCTATGCCACAATTACAACCATCTGAAATCATCTTAAGGCCAGCTGCCTGTTTGGGAGGATTGGCACGGAAGCAGGTTTTGTGTCCTACTGTCACAGACAGAAATATGGAGTTTGTTACACTCTACTTTCACGTTCAGTGGGGCTGCTGTCAAACACCAGCCAAATAGTAACCCACTTCCCTCCAACGCCCAGCGAAATCCCCTCAAACTTCCAGATACTGGAGTGAACCCCTCTTGCATATATTTTATACCCTTTCACTGAATCACAGGGTCTGACTAGGAGATGATGCTTCTCTTTAGATCTTAATGTCCACAAATCATGAAAGAAAGAATATTTTAGTACAAATATGAATGTTTAAAAAGGAATTGTAGGGGACCAGCAAAGGACCAGCCAAGGGCGCATTAAGGAAAGTGGGGAATTTTGAATTTCTACTACATTTAATAAAATGCATTCTTTGTTAGGATTCCAGTTTGTGGGGGTTGTTTATCTTCTGTTGCAGTTTCACCGTGCACCCACTAGATGGTGCCATTGTCCTCTGTTGGTCTGCAGGGTGTTCCTGTTCTTCTCATCTCACACCTGCAGCCTATTGGCTCATCAGTCCCTGAGGAGTATTTAAGGAGCAGACTGTCTTCACTTTCACGCCAGAGTGTTTGCCAGTATTGGGTACTCTAGCCCCTCTGAGTTTGCTGAGTCAACTTTGAGTCTAAGTGCCTTCAGAGCTCTTAGTCCTAACCTTATTTTGTCTTTGATTCTCCGGCAGGATTTTCCAGATCCTCTGGCCCCTTCAAGACTTGAAGGGAAACACTCGTCACACTGAGAAAAGGAGACAGATCTCCTCATCTGAACGCTGAGCCCTTCAGGAATCAAGAGTCAGTCTGCTAAGTTGCTCCTCAAGATTCCCATAGTCTGCCTGTCCGCCCTCCAATGAACTAAGCCTTCTATAGACCAAGCCTCCACAAACGGGATCTCAGAAAACCTCACCAACTACCACAGTGAGTCCAAGAAACCTTGTATTCAGACCAGTTTTCCCACAGTCCTTGAACTCACCACTCTGATCTCCTCCCAGAGCTTCCGGTTCACCAGACCGCTGGAACCTCCCCAAGCTGGAGAGCTATTTTACCTATCTGAGTACAGTTCCTGACAATAAACTGTTAAATCTTTTTCGGTCTCTGTGAAGTGCTTCTGCATGTGGGTCAAACATATTAGACCCATCATGACATGCTTAGAAAAAGAAGGGTCTAAAAAAGGCTTATATCCGAACTGGGGATGATGGATCAGCATTATAGTTATGGGAGAAATCTGATTACATCCAGAAAGTACTAAATATGGTCCTAGATGCAGTTGAAACAATTTACTGGCCATTTCCTTAACAAGGGTTCATCAGCCTTTCTATCTTTAGACTGCGACCTGCCACAGTTGATCAACTTCAGTTTGTAAATCTATTTTGTAAACATTTTATTAGCTTTAACTAATTTTCTTCACTGATAAATACCTTTTTGTAGAAAATGACAAAAAGAAACAAGCATCCTTAGAAAAAAAATCTGGTGAATATTTCTACACTTTTTGAGTTTCAACCTCCTAGTGCGTCCTGTGTCGTGTAGTGTGCATGGGGTAATGAGGGGCGATCAGCCTCTCATGATCACCTCCTGATCAGGAATCAGAAATGTATGAAATTCAGTCGGCACAGCCGTCTACGAGCCGATTTACCAGAACCTCGAGCATTGTGCACATGCAAACAAGGGAGTTCTTCTTCTTCCAGATTGACAAGTCTGGCCGGCGCCATCTCTCGGCGCTGAGTCGGATCTGTAGTTTTTTTGGCTGTACATTGTGAGCAGGTGGATCGCATCAGAGTGTTGGGTCGCACAGTGTGACAACATGAATCATGAGCTGTTAACTTTTAAACCCTGTGATTTCGTTGTACAGTTTGAGCTACATTTGCGTGCAACAATTGAAAATGTCGCACAATGTCTGCCTGGCTTATCAGATTTGACCCACTATAATTTAACAGCCTAAACACAACATGTCCAAACTCTCAAAGCGAGATGAGCCGACTCTTCTCAAACTTCAGATTCACCTAAACAGCTGAAGATTAGAAAGGAGGATGCAGGACAGCTGGAATAAACTCACTCTGGAATCTCCAGAACAGTTCAGCTATCACATTCCAGAAAAAAAAAAAAAACTCCTATTGGAGCAAAAATCTGAAGATAAAGGCAAGATGAGTTTAAGGTCTGAATAACCAGGCAGACCAGATTATTATAACAGTCTGCATCAAGGGTGTAAATGGGTGATTTTTAACCTTTACTGACTCTGAATCATTCGGGAACCAAGAATACCTCTCATTACAACTGTAATATATTTATTAACCACCCCAGTAGGGGGTGTATATATATTATTTAATCCAATATTATTTGGACTCTCATATATTGTTTATGAACACACACCCTACTGGCTGTTTGTTAGAACTGATGAAAGTGTGAATCCTGTTCAAATCATCGTCAAAGAGAGATAATTCGGAACGTGTATGGAATATTTTCACCACAACTTCCTTTAAAATATAAGAGTTTATCAATAAAAATTATTCAGCTCCAAGTCAAACATATTTCGATTAAAAACTCTAGACTAAAACTAGTGAAACAAGTAAAAGTAAAACGGGTTTTATTGAAGAGTATTTTGAGTTTGGTGCAGAGTTCCTCCGCACTCTGCTCAGCCGGAGACTGTAAGACGAGGGGAAGACAGACTGTTAGATTCAGGCTCAGTGGGAAATTGGAGTTATTAATCTTGAAGGAGAGGATTTGTTGCCACTCACGTTTCCAGAGAAGAAGAACAGGGTTTACCCAGAACTTCGGACGGAGTGGAATGATGCAGCCGCTGGTTGAAACTCAGTTTTCCTGTGGTACTTGAACGGTCGTGGTGAAGATGACTTCCTTACTCAGAGAGATCTCAGTGTTCTCAAAGCTGGATCCAAACCTCCTGTTGGAATCCGTCGCTCAGTGTAAGACTCAGTTGATCCCACTTGGGAGGAGTTGGTCCGAAAAGGTCCGGTTTGCAGGAAGGCTTCCTGCCGAAAAGGCAAAGAACAAACAATGTTTAGTCTCAGAGAGAAACGAGCGCTCAGTAAAACTCAGTGTTATCAGCTTGGCTAGAGGACAAAAACTCAAAATGTAAAACTCAGATTAGACTCAGCATAAACAAGTCTTGGCTAGAGTACCCCAAACTGGCAAACCAGCAGCTTAAGAGCAGTCCGGTGATGAGGTAACCGCTTGCAGGTGTGTGAGGAGGCGAGCGGGAGCCAGGCGCCTCCTGGTGGTGGAAGGGAGAAACACAAAAGACAAGACAAACAGACAAACACAAAAAACTGGGATCCTGACAGAGCTCACAGTTTAAGATGGATTTTATGTTTGAGAACCAAAGTTTACTTGAAGAATTTGGGATGTGGATCAAATTAGCTTTTAAAGAAAAAGCCAGGTCAGCAAGGAATAACCACTGGGTCATTATCTATATCAAAAACTGCTACGTTTGCAGTTTGCTAATGAATTTAGCGTTAATCAGTAAGAAAAAATACAAACAACATTTTTCTTTGCAATTCCTTAGTTGGAAACGGCCATTTTTGTCCAAATATAGTAACACCTCCCTCCTGCCATCTTCCAGCAGTGACGTCACGGTAAGCGGTAAGCCTAGCCATTCTCCCCGCTTTACAAGCAAAATCAATGGGAACTACTAGACACATCTGCAATCAACAACAATTGTTAGAAGATTTCCAGAGGACTTCACCATTGAAATTCACCAGAGCTATAGTGGAACTGACAATGCCCACGTGCATGGCAGCTGGATGTTGGAATACATCAGGTAAAATAAAAAAAAAAAATTGTTATTCCACCTTTCTGATGCCTGATCCTCCATGGACGGGTTGGTCGATTTGCCATCAAACTTCTGGTCAGAGAAAAAACACGTCATTGATCGGTTTCTCTGCTTTGCATAGCGCACTGGTCGTTGCCATCATGGATAATAGCAAGTTGTGACAAACACCAGATACAGCACAGTGAAACCATTAAATTACTCTTAATTAAAAACACTTAACATTTATTGAACAGTATTTAATAATTTCATATTCAAAGTACAGAAGTTTGTATTCTGAATATGACTGCACTTTTCCTTTAACTAATTTAGAGCAATAGGAACATTTTCAAGTGAAATTCACAATGCAAATCCAAGAGGTGAATAAAACATTATTTGGGTAAAAAAAGTTTTTATTGAATTATTTCCTCGATCAGAAACCAATAACTTTTAGTTAACTGATTCTTTTTCTTCTTTGAGTGAGCTAGCAGTTAGCAGACATGAGGATTTTAACTAACTTTTTGTCTAACTCTGCAAAAATGAGAAATTAGTAAAAATGTCTTAAATCAAGCACGTTTACCCTTCATTTTAGTAGGTTTGATTTGCCAATGGAATGAGTTTTTACTCTTAAAATAAGCAGTAAGACAATGCGGTTGAAATGATTGTCATTGGCAAAATATCTTAACTTCCTCAATTCAAGAACAAATGCACTTGATGACTTATTTAGATTTCCATTTTTTGAGTGAATTTGATGATCATAAGAGACAACACATGTACATGTTTTATCAGTGTTTAAACCCTTAGTGAAATAAAGTTTGTTCTAGCTTTATAACAAAAGCTCAAAATATATTACTTTAGCATAATGTACAATTTGATGCATCCTGTTAACTTTCTCTTTACTCATCAATAAATGCATTAATTTATGAAAACTCATCCATCCATTCATCAATTTTCCATCACGCTATCCCATGCGGGGTGTCTGTCTAGGGGCGAGAGGCTGCTCAGTGGTACAGTGAGTAGCACTGCTGCCTTGCATCAAAAAGGTTCTGGATTGATTTCCGGCTCGGGGTTTTTCTGCATGGAGTTTGCATGTTCTCCCTGAGTCCTTCCTCCCACAATCGAAAAACATCACTGTTAGGTTATTTGGCTAGTCTAGTTTCTCCCTAGGTGTGAGTGTGTGCATGAATGGTTCTTTGTCTATGTCTTGCCCTGCGATAGACTGGCGACCTGTCCAGGATGTACCCTACCTCTTCCCCATATCAAAATAGCCAAAAGACATATTCTTTAACTAGAATCTGTTCCCAACTGTGCAAGACCTTATACCTTTACCATGTCTGATGTGGAAAGTGAGTTTCCTCCAGCAGTTAGCAGCTTAGGATGCCCGGCTCATAGCCAGGTGGGGTTCATTTTTTCCAGCCACACATCAGGGGAAGTTCTTCTTTCAGAGGCTCCCACCTCCTGTCAGTATCTAAAGCTTCTGAAACTCGGAAAAATGTTGCAAATGATCTGTTTTGCAGCAGTTTCATTCTGAAATGTCAACTGTTACGACTTAGACTTGGTCAGTCTGGAGACCTAGACCTTGAGCTTTGGCTTCCATGATGTCTCCCTCTCCCGATATGTACCCCCGGCTAGCTTCACAGAAAGAGAAAGTAATCCCATGTCCATCCATCCATTTACTGACTGGCTTTATCCCAAGTGGGGTCGCGAGGGGTGCTGGTGCCTATCTCCAGCTTTCTACGGGCGAGAGGTGGGGTACACCCTGGACAGGTCACCAGTCCATCACAGGGCAACACATTGAACCAAAACAACCATTCAACATGCACACTCACACCTAAGGAGAATTTAAAAGAAGCAAATTAACCTAACACTCATGTTTTGGACTGTGGGAGGAAGCCGGAGTACCTGGAGAGAACCAACCATGCTCAGGGAGAACATGCAAACTCCATGCAGAAAGATCCCAGGCCGGGTATCAAACCTCACAACCGTCTTGCGGCAAGGCAGTGGTGTTTTGGTCCTCAACACAGTGGAGGCCACATCTCTGTGGGAGGTGTCTTGTAGAGCGAGTTGGGTGAAACATTGCAGAAGCTTTGTATGAAGCAGAAATGCACCCTCTACTCAATGAACATGTTAAAATGAAACATGGACATTGGTCCACAATGTTCAAAAGTATCATCATGCTTTGTGGCCCAAGATAACAATAATTTCAAAAACTTCTCATGTTTCTGAACGTTGGTCCATGAAGGCTCCTTTCCGTCACACACCAAACTGGCTGTTTTTATGTCCTTTGGACCTGGATGGAGAACAAAATGATGCTTTGGATTCTCATCAGGTAAACATTGGACAGAAACACTATTTCCATCATTTTTAGAATGATTTATTTCCTTTATGGTGTCAACAGGCTTCAGTTTGCTAGTCTGCTTCAGATCCAGCATAATGAAATAATCAGACAGCTTAGGAGGAGTAAAATTAAACATGGTGGAACTATGATGATGCTGCTGGACTTCTGGAGCTATTTCCAGCTCTGCCTTTAACCTTTCCACGCAGGTGCTGAGATTCCTGACCTTTATACCATGCAGTTCCCTGCTGCCTCTGAGTGCTTATGATAGCTGCAGAGTGGAGCTCTCAGCATGTGTACGATGGAAATGCACTTTGGCCGTGGATGAGTGTGCTCTTGTACATTTCAAGTGCACGACCTTCTTTGTGTGCTGATTTCTGTGCATGCTGCACAGCCATCCCAGGGCTTTATGTGGGGGAAACTCGATTTGACACGAACACAGTGAAGATTACCCTAGTCCAGCCTGTTATTGCCTTACAGACAATAAGAACCACCATCACTCACTTTTAAAGGTCAACGTGCTGAAACAAGGGGCTTCACCACGCTGGAAATAACCTTACAAAAGAGTCACAGGAGGCAGAGTGGGTGGGCTAACCCCAACACAGCAGGCCTCTCTGCTCATCCAGACCTGGTTCTCCTTTACCTTCAGGATTGATTTGACTTTCTGGAACAGAACCAACAGCGCCAAGCCTTTCTGCACAGCACCGCTCTGACCAGAACCGTAGATGAGTTTTATTGGACACAGTTCAGCCCAACTGAACCAGAGGGAAAATCACACCCAACTAGACGGCTTACTAAAGGAAATACACATCTGCCTTCTGCCCTGCTGGGTCGGGTTAGAAAAACCTCATGTCCAGTTGGAGATGATTTCTAGAGTCTTCTTTTAATGTCTGTAGACCTCTACATAAGATTAGATGGAAACAACATGTGAACATGGAACCATTAAACTAGATTTATTGGATTTAGGTCTGGACTTTGACTAGGCCATTCTTAATCTTTAACCAGCAAGTGAGAGGATTATAGCAACAGTTGCAGTGGTCCTTTCTTAGCATAGCCGTGTTTGAAGTACTGCTGGCCTGATGGAGGTTTGACCTTTTTATTTGGCAAAACGTTTGTTTGGTGACGTTCCACGTCCCTACAGCCAGAAGCTGTAGGGCCGGATCAGGTCGTCGAGGCAACCTGACTTAACTGCCACCCAGTCCTCTCTGTACAAGACCCCTACGGATCCTTTTGCGGGCAGTGGGTCTACAGGAGGGCGGACACTGGCCAGGCCCCATTGGCAAGACCACATCGAAAGGAGCCAGCTGAAGTGGCTTGGGCATCTGTTTTGCATACCTCCAGGTCTCCTCCTTCCGGAGGTGTTCCAGTCATGTCCATCTTCAGTTAACAGTGCCTAAGACGACGCTTAGAACCAGAGGGGACAGGCGTTTTCTGTAGTTGACCCAAGACTATGGAATGCTTTGCCCCTCCATATACGGACTGCCTCTACTGTGGAATGTTTTATGTCTTGTCTTAAGACTCACTTTTACTTTTGGCTTTTAACAACATGTAGTTTGTGTGGTCCTCTGTGTCCTTTTTAGTTTATTTATTGTTGTATTGTGTTTATGTATTGCCAACCATTGTTATTTTTTTTTTGTCCAGCACATTGGAAACTTTTTCTGTTGTTAAGTGCAGTGTTGCTCTAACTCAGCTTAATTTTTGTCGCTATATTTAGCTTGCAGCTTTTTTCAGACCCCTGCAAGCTAATAATCTTTTTCAAAAAACAGCGACTTCAGCGACAAATCTAGCATGAATTTTCCTGGTGTCTGCCGCTGGGGCAGCGCTCTCCCGCGTCCCAACCCCATTTCTCCTAACTAGCTTCCCGAGTGGAGGTCCTCTTAGCGCTGCAGTCAGAGGCACAGCTTGTTTACCCTCAGCTTCCAGGACTGCAAATGCGAAACGCCGCAGCTCTGCCAACAACATCGGATTTGACAGCCAGCCAGCCTTATGTACATACAATGGAAGTCAGCTCCCCAGTTGCTGAACCTGCCATAGAGAGCCTTGACCAATATGGCATCCACAACATTGAACTCTAGCACAGCCTGCTGTGTGGAGGGGAAATCTTATTATTTTGAAAAACAATAACAGTAACTACGCATTATTTGCTCACATTGTCATTAGATTCTTTTGTAGCCTTTTTTTGTTCCATTTTAGATTGTTAATTGTTGTTGTTCAAAGATTTTCATGTTTTACCATGATTTTTAAGCTCCTTAGTTTGGACCACAAAGGGAAAAGAAAAATCTCAAAAAAAGTTCAAAAATATATATACTATGCAAATTATTCAGCGACTTCTAGCGACTTACAGCACAGACAATAGCTACTTTCCTGTCCCATTGGGATCCTGGTGACTGTGAAGGCATTTGAGGACAGCTGGAGGACTCAGGGACATGCCCCTCCTAACCAGCCTGGGATGATCAGGCTAAAGTTCCCCTAGCATTATCACTGCTGAAGTAGCCGTCAGAAGTTGGGTACATTGTGAGGGTCATAAAGGGATGAACATGTGTCAGCAGCAATACTCAGGTAGGCTGTGGTGTTGCAGTAATGCAGCTGGTGGTGGCAAGGGGCCCAAGAGGTGTGCCAAAGAAAATATTCCCCCACACCATGACACACTACACACCAGCCTGAACCGTTGATACAAAGGGCAGGATGGATCCCATGCTTTCATGTTGTAGGCGTAAATTCTGACCCTACACCATCCAAGATGTCGCCTTAAATCGAGACTCTCATCAGACCAGAACAGCGTTTTTCAATCTTCTGTTGTCCAATTTGCAATGGGCTTTGTGCAAGTGTAGCCTGGTTCCTGTTATTCTTAGCTGAAAGAGTGCTTTCCCAGGTGTGGTCTTCGCTGCTGCTGCCTCCTCCGGATATTCGGCGTACTGTATGCGTTCAGAGTGCTCTTCTGCCCACCTTGGCTGTAACATAACAGGTGATTATGGCCGGTCACTTTCGGTGCCCTTCTATCAGCTCGAACCAGTCACAGCCATTCTCCTCTGACCTCCTGGCATCAACAAGAGCGTTTCCGCCTACAGAACTGCCGCTCACTGGAATGTTTTTTCTTTTTTTTGGACCCATTTGTCTGTGTAAACCCTTGAGATGGTTGTGTTCAAAATCCCCAGTAGATCAGCAATTTCTGAAATACTCAGACCGGCCCTTCTGGCACCAACAGTCATGCCACGCACGTTCAAAGTCCCTCAAATCACCTTTCTTCCCCATACTGATGCTTGGTTTTGAACTGAAGAAAGGTGATTTGACCATGTCACCATGCTAGCGCCAATGCACTGAGTTGCGCCATGTGATTGGCTGCTTAGAAATTAAGTGTTAGCGAGCAGTTGGACAGGTGTACCTAATAAAGTGGCCGGTGAGTGTATATTTAAATGGTTGGACCTTTAGAAGCATTTTCATTTTTTCAACCATTTAAAAGTTTACCAATCAGCTCTAGTTAGGATATCTATAATCCTCGGTGGTTTTAACTTCTCCATCAAGACTTCAACCAAAAAGAGATCAAATACTTCTTCGGATCCGATCAATCCAGTCTGCTTCTATTTCATCTACAGAAACACAGACTGAGTAAAACAAGCAGCTCTTGGTGCTCATTAGCAAGTGTCTTGGTAAAAAATCTTTGATTTGCATCATTTCATTAATGATATTTATGTTATGAATCAGAATCCCATTTGTAAGATCCTTTTGCTCCTGAAACCAAATAGTTTGTTTCTCATTTTTCTTGAAAAGTCAGTACATAAATAGAAACTGGTCCCTGGATTAAAATTTTTTATCTGCAAATAAAATAATAGGACGATTTGATTAGATATAAGTGAGAATCTTTCGTCTGGTGCAGAAGTAAATATTCTTCTCCCAGTTTCTCTTTGTCCGCCCACATCTGCAGTAGATCTTCTCAGACCGAAATGCTGCCCCTCCCACCTCCCCACCCACATACATACAGGCAGCCAAAGAGAAATCGATAAGTCTTTCAGCAGGCTGATGTTGCGGCCTGCATGTGAATAAACAGCAGCAGGTTTTATTGAAGGATCGATGGAGGTAGACAGATGAATGGCACACAAAGAGCCATCCGAGCGGGACAGAGGGAGCGGCGTGTGTCCGTGCATGAGCTCCTGGTCTCTCAACGACTCTCCACCCCCTGCGTCCAACTGCTCTTTCACTCCGAGGGGATCAATAGGTGTGATGGATTAGTGACAGGTACGGCCCGCTGGAGACTCATGCTATCAAACAACAACACTTCCTATTCAGACACGTTTCAATCACTCTCTGCCAGTCAAAGCCTGTTTTCCCCTCACCGTTAAAGCTCTCTCCCTCTGGACGCTTCAGTTCAACAATGGCTGCTTCCTCAGGGACTTTGCTTCTTGTTGTTGAGGTACTAGTAAAAGTCTACTAATGGGGATCCTGTTGCTGGTTTCCGCTCGGACTCTAGTCCAGGTTGAACTAAGTGGCTTTTCTGATCAGATATTAAGGTTCTGCTGCAGAAGTTCTGGCATCGGTGACCAATCCTAGAAGCACATAGCTCACAGGAAGTGTGGCAAGCAGCCATCAGAGACCACCTCTAATCAGGAGGCTGGTCTTCCGGCTGTGGAGCTCTTAAACCATCCAGACACAGCGGAGCTCAGGGTCTGGAACTAATTTTCACTCTTAATTTGCAGGTTGAAGGAGATGATTGCAAGTGAATGCTGCTGCTAGCATCAAGCTTCATCGTTTTTTTTCTACCACGTTTTTGCTCCCACAATCTTAACATTGGATCACTGCTGCACTTTAAGAAAATGGAAATGACATGAGAGCTGTCCAAAATGAAATTTAGTTTTCGTTTTTGTACACACTGTGTATACAAAATGACAATAAATGTTGTCTAAGTCATCTGAGAAGTACTGAGGCCAGAGGATGAACTCAGAACAATGCTATGTTCAGACCGCAAGCAGCAGGAGCAACAAAAACGTGCTTGCAGCTTCATTTTTGATGCGTGTACAAGTTTAGTTTTGACCCACGGCTTAAGCATCTTTGCTTGCTGCGCAGTAGAAAGTGGGTCTGATGCTCGTTGGGCAGAGCTACCCTATCCTTTCTTTGCCTGGAACAATGGCAGCTATATTTGCTGTTATAAGTGGGTAAAAAGTAGTTTTAACAAGTTTTTAAGTGAGAAAGTCCACCTGAAAACTTCATATGTGCAGTCAGTTCTTCCACATTACCATCCTGCATTTAAATATTATCTTGCTGTCAAAGCCGCTCAGACCCCCGTACACCGGCAGTGCATGGCCGTTCTGGCCCCGGCGGCTCTTAGCGGTTTTCTGCTAATGTCCGCAGCAGCTGGAAAGCATTTTTCCATACATAATCCAAACTGCAGGCACCAGAATAATTAAATCGAACATATTTTGCCAGCAGTTATTAACGCCTTTAATTTAGGCGTTAATAACAGTTTCAGAGGAGTGATCATAGCGCTCTACATCAGCAGTGCTGTATCTGACTCCCTGCCAGCTCCAAGATCAGCTTCTCTGATTGGTTGATGTGGCACGTCGAGCCTTCATGTAAAGACTTTGCATGTAAAGTAGCTGCTTCTACTGACTATTCTGCTGGCGGTCTGAATGTAGCATTATTATTTCACTATTTTAACTGGTTGCCGGGTTAAAAAATTTAATCTCTACTAGAAAAAGATAATTTATCCAACCACAAATGCTTAATAATCAGCGGTGGCCTCAGACCGGTCCCGCTGTCGTCACTTTGATCCTAGCAGCTCAGCTGCACTAAACCCTTAATTCAACAAACAAGAAACAAGTCAGTCAGCATTCAGGTCGACAGATAAACCCATTCAGGGAATAACAAAACACGTGCTGCATGATCAACGTATATTAGGCAGCATAAAGCCCCATCAGGCTTTTCTACCCCCAGAGGCCACCCTAAGGCAGAGTTACAGACTAAATCGGCTCAGAAAGACAAAAATATAAAATCATCCTTAAATCAATTTGGAGATATTTTTTTTCTATTTCACAAGAGTGGATGTTTATCAAGAGTCTCTTTTTTAAAAGTTAATAATGTCCAAAAATAACAGGGTTAAAGGAATTTAGAGAAATAATTACAGTCGGTAACTATACAGGACAGCAAAATGTAGTGGAAGAACAAAAAAAACAAGTCTTACAGTAATGGCCTTTCAAAATTTCTCCACTTTCCTTGATGGGCCCTTGGTTGGTCCTTGGCTGGTCGATGGTTGGTCCATGGTTGGTCCTTGGCTGGTCCTTGGCTGGTCCATGGATGGTCCTTGGCTGGTCCATGGTTGGTCCATGGTTGGTCCTTGGCTGGTCCATGGTTGTTCCATGGCTGGTCCATGGTTATCCTTGGCTGGTCCTGGTTGGCCCATGGTTGGTCCTGCTGGTCCATGGTTATCCTTTTCGGTCCATGGTTGTCCTATCCTTGGCTGGTCCTCTATTGGTCCTTGCGGTCCTTGGCTGGTCCATTACTGTTAAGTCCGCTGCGGGCCTAGTTTGCTGTCCATGGTTGGTCCATAGTTGTCCTGGGTGGTCCTTTTGCTGGTCCATGGTTTGGTCCATGGCTGGTCCTTGGCTGGTCCATGTGGTAAGTCGAGCAGCTGGTCCTTGGTTAGTCCTTGGCTGGTCCATGGTTGGTCCTTGAGCTGTCCATGGTTGGTCCATGGCTGGTCCATGGTTGGTCCATGGCTGGTCCATGGCTGGTCCATGGACCAGTCCTTGGCTTCGGTTGGTTCTTGGAGCAGTCCATGGATTTGGTCCAGCGGCTGGTTCATGGTTGGTCTCTAGCTGGTCTGGTCCATGGTTGGTTCATGGCTGGTCCATGGTTGGTCCTTGGCTGGTCCATTGGTGGTTCCTTGGCTGGTCCATGGATGTGTACCTGGCTGGTCCATGGTTGGGTCCTTGGTTTTCCATGCATGTGGTCCTTGGCTGGTCCATGGTTGGTCCTTGGGTGGTCCATGGTTGGTTCTTTGCTGGTCCATGGCTGGTCCGGTTGGCTGGTCCATGGTTGGTTCTTGGCGGGTGGTCCATGTGTTTGGTCCTTGGCTGGTCCCCTACAATTCTTTTTAAAACTTTAATCTTTGTACTAAAAGTTTCTTTCTGTCATGATTTGTAAAGATCTAAAGAGAAGCGTCATCCCCTGGTCAGACTCTGCAATTCAGTGAAAGGGTTGAGTCAGAATAAAAATATACGCAAGAGGGAAGTCACTCCTGTGGCTGGAAGTTTGAGGAGATTTTGCTGGGAGTTGAGTGGAAAGGGCCTCTTTGAAGGGCAGCTACTGCAATGTGAACAACTGCATTATGGAAGTAATCAGATTTTGTCAATATAGCCTCACAAATAAAAACATGAAAAACATTGCATGAAACAAGCCTAAATAAATAAGTCTTCAAATAATCCACAGAGTTAAAGCTAGATGAAAAATTTTCAGTTTGTCACTCCAAAGGATTCATCCCCCTGGTTCTAAAATGTGCTGGAACCACTAATGGGAGATGACAGAAGAACCTCAGGGCCCCAGAAGGTCAGAGAAGCAAAGACTGAGGCTTGATGCCACAAAGCTCTGAGGGGAAATGCTGGTGATTTCACATGAATTTAGAACCACAATGATAGCTGATGTCGACAGATTTAAAGAAAAAGTTTGGTCATAATCAGAAAACTTCAGAAAGCTTCTGAAAGTAGTTTAAATATGAAATTATTACATACTTTTCAATAAATGATAAGTGTTTTTAATTAAGAGTAATTTTCATCTGAATATGCTTTACCTGGAGGCATCCATGTTTGTCCAAAAGAACACTACTGCCACCTACTGGTTTTGTGACGTCATGATGCGGTATCGCTGTTGATCAAGTCCCGGTGCTGTATCTGGTGTTTGTCTATACGCGCTATTATCCAAGTCATCTTGAAAACATTCTTCTTCCAAATGTTGGCTACATATTACAGGTTTTTCTCGACCAGAAGTTGGATAGCAAATCCTCCCTCTTCAAGTTGGCAACTTAACGATGAACCTGTCCGTGGAGGATCATTAATCAGAAAAGGTGAAATCAACAATTTTTTATTTAACATCCAACTGCCATGCACGTGGACATCGTCAGTTTAATTATATATATCTGAGTGAATTTCAATGGTGAAGTCCTCTGGAAATCTTCAATAATTGTTGTTTAGTTTACAGATGTGTCTAGTAGTTTCCCACTTGATTTTAACTTGTAAAGCGGGGAGAATGGCGCTAGGCTTACCGCACCATGGCGTCACCGCTGGAAGATGGCTTGAGGAGGGAGGGGTTACTATATTTGGCAAAAAAAATGGCAGCTCCCAGACTCAGTGATTGGGACAAAAATTATTATATTTATTTTTTAAATTGATTAATGCTAAAATATATTACTGCAAACATATTAGTTTTCAAGTTAGTTTGAAGCCTCTCAGCAGCATTAAACCAACTGGAGGCACAAAACGTCTTTTATTCAAAACCATAAAGAAGGTGTTAGAATAATCAAGACAAGATGAAAAGCAAGTATTACTAATCATCTCGAATTCAGCTTTTGACTTTAGAAATTTAGAAATATTTCCAAGCTGAAAAGGAAAACAACTTTTTGATTAATCAGTGAGAACGGCTGCTATCACCCAGATCTCTGAGGTCAGGTTCATCTCAAATGTTCTGTTTTCATCTGATTCTGAATCACTTCACTGAGGGGATTCTCTCTACATGGACACTTAACATGTCTGCACAGCTTGACTCGCTGCTCCAAGAGCTTGTAGGCTGTGATTTTAGGCTGGTTAATGTAGGATAATATGGGGAAAACATGATGACAGTGCTCACACTACGGATTCAATAGGTGACGGAGTCACAGCAACAGGTACAGAGGAGAGGAAGAGATAGAAGAACAAACGCTGGATGGCAGAACTCCCCTGATTGGAGTCTGAAATGCCAAAAGAGGTCATTTTTCATCCCATCGTCATTTCCAATTGTCACACTCGTCTCCATATTGGCTTCAGCCATTAACAGGTCTTTGGAGAGCACAGTGAGTTGAACTGATAACAGGCAGCAGGTCCAAGGAAACCATGGCAGACAGAACAAGAGATGCTTCCCTGCTTCTTCTCGTTTCTCTCCTTTGTTCCATAAGTGGAGGACGGTAGCAGCTTGGAGAGAACTGACATCTGACCCCTGATCAGCCTGCAGATGGAAGGAGCATGTCAGGTCTTCTCAGGCATATCTCGACCAGATATCCATGGGCAGAAGAATCAAGCATTATTCAGCTTCATGCTTTTTGATGAAAACTTTTACTTATAAATTAGGAGGATTTAGTTGATTCTGTGGTCTGTTCTCAACATTAATAAAAACACCAACATGCAATCAAATGCTAGAGCAGACTGAATAATCTGTTAAACTGTAGCGATTAAGAGCAGTAACCCCAGTACTCAAGTTGAGGACTCCATCCACCCATTCCATCCCCTGTGACATTTTATCCCTTAATGTGTAAATGTCTACTTTATGTTAACAGTAATGGCAATAATATTGCTCTTTCAACATTTGACGGGGTGCGGGAAAATGAGTAGCCTGAGCAAAATAAATAAAATTAAAGAAGTGGCCTACCATGACTATGAAGCTGATCCCAGTGGGAAATTTTCTGCATGAGTCCCTAACTATGTAGGGGCAGTGATAGCCATGACCAGGGACTGACTGAAGTTCTACTGTAAGGTGCCTTGGTCAGAGTCAGTGACTGGTGTACCTAACATGTAACAACCATACCATGCATAGTGTTTTAGGTTAATAGACCTAAAGGTTATGTATGCTTCTACCAAAAAAAATAAAATCCACCATCCCCCTTACAACTAGACTACTGAGTAACACTCAGAGATTTTATTCATTTAGATTAAAGTCAGGAGATAAGTGTGAAGTATAAGGTGCATTACCAACACCTGACTTTTATTTAAAGAAAAGGTTCAGTCATATTCAGAATACAAACTTCTGAAAGTACTTTAAATATGAAATTATTACATACTTTTCAATAAATGATAAAGTGTTTTAATTACAGAGTAATTTTCATTTGAATGTGTGTTTAACTGGAGTGCATCCATGTTTGTTTGTCAAGAGAACACTACCGCCACCTACTGGTTTGTGGCGTCACGGTGCGGTATCGGCTGTTGATCAAGTCCCAGTGCTGTATCTGGTGTTTGTCACAACGCTGTATTATCCAAGTCATCTTAAAAACATTCTTCTTCCAAATGTTGGCTACATATTACGTGTTTTCTCTGGCCAGAAGTTTCGATGGCAAAATCCTCCCTCTTGAGCGTTGGCAATCCAACGACCAACCCGCCCTCGGTGGAGGATCAGGGGAATCGGAAAGCGGTGAAATTGTTTTCTTCACTTTTACCGATGTATTCCAACATCCAGCTGCCATGCACATGCACATAGGCATCCAGTCAGTTTCACTATAAGCTATCTGGTGAATTTCAATGGGTGAAGTCCTCTGGAAATCTTCAATAATTGTTGTTGATTGCAGAATGTGTCTAGTAGTTTCCCATTGATTTTTGCTTTGTAAAGCGGGGAGAATGGCGTTAGGCTTACCGCTAATCGTGATGACGTCACTGCTGGAAAGATGGCAGGAGGGAGGTGCTACTATATTTGAGCAACAATGGCCGCTCCCAGACTCAGTGCAAGGAAAATCTTTGATTATTTTTTTTTTACTGATTAATACTATGTTAGGTATAGATAATGACCCATAGGTTATTCCTCACTGACCAGACTTTTCCTTTAAATAATAAACGTCCCTTTTGTGATGAGTTTACCTTCAGGCCCAAAAAAGAGCATTTACCAAACAGCAGTTAAAAGGGGACCTGCTGTTCCTGCAGAACCTTAGATCCATCTCCAACTTCCTTTCAGTCAGATTAATAAATAATCTATGATTCAGAAACTCCTTTCTAATGATGACCAGCCGATTCCAAGTCTGGGCGTCCTTCCTCACCAAAGTACAGAGATATCTGTGCTGGAAGAACCACAATTCTATTGGACCTGAGTGCGGTGTTTGAAACTGCTGATTTTATAGGGGCGCCAGGAAAACTGAGACAGCCTTTCTGGTCCAGAAATGCTCTGGTTTAATGTCTTTTTCAGTGTTAGTATGTAACTTTCCATCAGAACCAGAGAAACGTGGCGTTTCCAAAGGCTCTAATTTAGGGCCTCTCCTTTTCAGTACCTTTATGCTTCTTTTAACTCTCTTAATAGATCTTAATTAACAACAACATTAGTTACCGTGGCGATGCAGACAACACCAAGCTGTCCATCTCCATGACTCTTCTGCTCCACAGATCTGGAATAAAAGCAACTGTAAAAGTGCTAAAAGCCTCCCAATTAAAATTAAAAATGTAATAGTTTGGAGGCCTTTAACTGCTAATGTATCTAAACAAAGGTTTAATTTGTCAACATTTTTCTCATTTTTTTATGTTTTTTTTTTATCAGTTTTTTTTGTTAACCTCAATTGTTCATGTTCATTTATTAGTTAATTACCTTTATACAGTAGTTTGAATTGTTTTGCTGCTGAAAGAGGACCCATGAATCAACTTGTTCATCTTCCCAAAGTGCACCCATACGTCCATGTAGGAAGGTTTTATATTGGCCTAATCAAAGCCAGGATTTAACCTCATTGAAGGAAAAACCTTCAAGTTCTAACTACTCTTTACTTTCTGATAGAAAAGCTAGTTATTCGGCTTCCGGGCGTACTTTTTAAATAGTCTATATGGTTTAAACCAAATATTTTCCCTTGGTTAATAAAATCAGTTGAAAACTGCTCTTTGTTATTATTCCCTCTGATTTTGAAATGCATTTGATGACCTGAAACATTGAAATGTGAGTAAAACAAAGGGGGTAAAAACAGCCCTGTGCATTGTGGATTTATTGTTCGATTTGCTGAAGCCCCATAGCAGATCTAATAAGTTCCTTCAAAGTCAGAAACAATAATTGCAACAAGCAAAAACTTGTCCTGTTTAGGACTCAAAGCAATTTTCAGTACAAATTTGAAAAGAATCCAGCAAATATGAGGAGGTGACTAAAACAAATTGCCCCATACAGCAAAGTGCAACAACAGCAGGCCCCACTCATTTCCTCATATATTTTCAGCTTCCTGAACTAATGTAGCATCCCTTCAAATTGAGGGCTCCATGGGTACGTTGATGAGTAAACCTCTGCAACGACGGGTGCACTGCTGTGTGCGAGATTGGAAAGGACAGGGAGGACAGAGTTCTTGTTCAAACATGGAGACACATACTGTTCCACTTTGTTACACACACTGCTATAAACACTAAGCCAAGTGTCAAGCCACAGGTTTGCTGTAGAGGCCCCGCGGTTCCCCGATCCAGTTACGGGAAGTTTGGAAGGAAAGGCGACACGTGGGAGGTGATCAAGCCTGCTTTCTGACGTGAGGTGAAATGGCTTGCGGAGCACTTCCTCTGCGGGTGTAATTGATTGTGTGTGCGGCGAGCTATGTAGATGGAGGGAAAAATGGCTTCTCTCATAGCGCCGTTCGGAGAACAGGGTTGTTTGGAGTCAAAACTGTTTCATTTATCCAACAGAGACATGCAGACCAACTGCAGCAAAGCTTTTCAGCCATGATATTCCATTTCCAAGCTTCCACGATCAAAGTAAAGTTTACAAGTAACCCCCCAATATATTTCGTTCTTCAACAAATGATGCACTTTAAAAAAAAAAGCCTTGAAAAGCAGAGACTCATGCCTGCCTTGTTTGAGAAACTGCTCCGGAAATACTGAACGAAACAAACAGGAGGAAGCAATTTTTCTTAAGATCTAAAGAAGCTATTTGATGGTCAATCAGAATATCCAACACACTTTTAATTAGCAATGCAGATGGGTGTACATTGTATAACCTTTACTAAACAAATGGATGTACACCCTTATTTTCCCCTGGACCACTTACCTGAAAAACCATGAACAGTAGGGGAAACCCCTTTAAGATGGAGGGGATTCTCAGTGAACAGCTAAACCGCTAACCTGACTCCATGGCACAGCCAGATGGATTTCCCTGCTCTGCATATCCATCTGGAAACCTTCCATTGAAGTAAATTTTGGGAAGGGGCGAAAATAGGCCATGGTTAGCTGATTGGCCTATGTTGGTGATAGAAACGCGGACCAAATAAACCAATCAGATCAACGGCGTAAGGACGTAATTAACACGAGAGAACCTGTAATTGAATTTAAGACCCAAACAAGATCAAAACTCCCTTTAAGAAACCAGTGAAGGGGAGAAGAGCAAAAAACATCTTTTCCTCTGAGAAAAGCCTCCAGAGCAGTGTTTTGCTCTTCTTTCAGTGAAGAAATACTCTGTAATTCCGTAATAAAACTTGCTGTATAGCCACGCTAACGCTAGTTTCATCGGCTGAAGCCGCCATGTTCTTTAGACTGAACTGTCGTGCTTCTAACGAGAAATGGGCTTCGCCACACTCAACCCGCCTCAAAGCCAACGCTGACTGGGCGTTAGTTTGGTGAACAGCTCCAAATTTTCTTTAACGAGGAGGTCTCCAGACTGATCTGCGAGTGAAAACCTTGAAAGCTCGCGAGATCAGGATGGTCTCACCAGGCTAGCGAACCGCCAGTATTCTGTCAGATGAGCATACCCCGTCAGACCAGCATACCTATAGTCACATGCGCAAGAAGTTATATTTGCATTTATCCCTTTAGTTTTGTATGAAAAGCTTTAAACCACCTCAACGGGCGTGTATCCCTTTATTAATGTATGAAAACACTTTTTAAGGTCAGATTGCCATATTCTTTAAAAAACACCAAAAAGTAAGGAGTTATACACGCCCCTTAAGGTAGCTTAAAGTTTGTTTTTTTATACAAAACTAAAGGAATAAATTAAAGCAGGGGTAACCAATTAAAAATCAGCGGGGTCCGAATAAAGAAAATCACCAATCAGTAAAGGTCCACAAACATTTTTAATTATAATCTGTTAATTAAAAAACTGAAATAAAATGAGGTTTTTATGCATCCATGTTATATATTGATTATTTTAAATAAAAAATAGAAAAAAAAAGAAAGTGTTTTTTTTTGTTTTTTTTTAAGTAGACAACAACCCTTGTTCATTTTGGTATATAGACCATTTCTTGATTCACATATTTTATAACTGTTTTCATAAAACAGTTATAAAATATGTGAATTTTATAACTGTGAGTTTTTTTCATGGCTTAATGAGAAAAGTGACCTTTAAACCTGGGTTTGAATGGAGACAAAGCCATTCTCAAGCACATATCAAGGTCCTCATTTTGAGCCTGGGTCCATATTTGTTTTTGAGTATATTCATGGTGGGGAATCCTGCTTCACAGCAGCAGGTTGAGCCAAACATACTCAAATTGTTCAGAGTCATCTTTTTACTTTTCTGTCACCAGTTCTTCCAGCAGTCCACACTTTCTCTGCTCTCTTTTTTTCTCATCATCTTCTCCTTCTTTCCCATCGCCCGGCTTGCCACAGGTTTGCCTGCTGTGTCTAAAAGTAGCAGCAGCAGCAACCCAGACTGACAGCAGCTCATTGGATCATTTGGATCACGCGTGCAGCCTGGTGCCGGCCGCTCTGGAGGACTTTAACATATTAACAGGAGAAGTGGCGCAATTGAAGTTAGACGCTGTCATCGTGACAACATGCGGGAATTTTTAAATGTTTTACATCAGGTTGGGTCTGGATTAGCCAGCTGCAGGGTCCGGATACGGACCATGGTCCGCTAATCCATGACCTCTGAACTAAAGGGCAAACTAAAGGGATAAACGGTTATTGGCTATAGGAATGCTGGTCTGACCGTGTGTGCTTATCTGACAGAACACCGGTATTTTTGGGTCTGTGCAGCTCCTAAATCGAAATGATATTTTAAAGCAGGATTGTAAATCTTGATTTACTACCAGTTTTAGTCCCTGAGGCAGACACCCTGTCTACTTTTAAGGCAAGGCTTTAAACTTTCCTTTTTTGATAAAGCTTATAGTTAGAGTGACTCAGGTTATCCTGAGCTATCTCTATAGTTATGCTGCTATAGGCTTGTAGACTGCTGGAGGACATAGGGACCCTATTTCATCATTCTGCTTCATTCTATCTCTATTCTCCCACTATGCAGAATCTGTTAGTCTTCAATCTCTAACGTTCTGCTCTCTCTGCTTTTCTCATGCTTCATCTGGTCTGTTCCTGTTTGGCTGTGACTCCATCCTGGAAAGAAATACCAGCTGTGCTGCTGCCATCAACACCTTTGTTTATAGATGTTGGAGATCGGTCTGTTTTTCAAGTGTAGTCCTGTTTCTCTGATTGTGACTGGATGGATGTGCTCTCTTCATCCTCTGACATGGGAGCTGGCTCAGAGCTTGTCTGCCTGGCTGTGTGTTTCCTGGATGGGGCCGCCTTTTACAGTTGCTTTTTGTATCTCTTCTTCCTGTCTCCTTGAACCCCAGTCGGCCTCAGCAGATGGCTGCTCTCACACTGAGTCTGGTTCTGCTGGGAGGTTACTTCCTGTTAAAAGTTGCTTTTCCTGTCCACTGTCGCTACAAGCATGCTTAGTGTGAGGGATTGCTGAAGAGTCAAATGAGTCGATGCAATCAACTGGTTTTTCTTGTATAGAAATCTTTGAATCAATCTGACTGGATGATCTGGTGAACTGTAAAGTGCCTTGAGATGACATGTGTTGTGGAGTGGTGCTATAGAAATAAACTGAATTGAATTGAATTGATGAACTGAATGCAAAGACAATGTTTAGAAGTTGAATTTCTCTCTTAAAAATATTTTAAAACAATTTTTTACCCACTGATTACAGCAATTATATTAAAGCCACTCTCTCCCATTGAACACAGGAGCAGCAGAAGCATCTGGATACACTTTACCCGGCCTGCTTCAGGAGCAATAAAGATGCTCTTGACACGCATCAGACCTTAATGTGTACAAGCATCAAAAATAAAGCAAAAGACATGTTTTTTACTGCTCAATTCACAGTTTGAACGTAGAATTATACTCTGTCTTTGTTTAAATTGAGCCATAATATTGTACCTGAAAAGGATCTAATTTCTTCCTTATTAAATTTCCACCTGTAATCAAGCACACATACTTCCTATGGTCAGGTAAAAAGTAGTATTGTAACAGAGACAAAAGGTTAGCTGCATTCTAAATACAGGCTATAGCATTGCAGAGAATCTAAATTTCAACATTTTCCGGGGGAGAATACCCCTGTACCACCCTTAAGATGTGATACACCAAGGTGTACTCTCTATGAAATATTCCAAGCTATAACCCTGCATTCAAACTCTAACTAGACTTTTTTGCATGCTTTAATAGATGCGTCCCAAAGTAAGGCTTTCCTCAAAAACTCCGAACAGGAATTCCACAGAGAAGCCTTTTGGATCCTGTCCTGATTCAGTTTGTTCTGTTTGATAACAGGTCATCACGTGTGTGCAGTTAATAGAATTCTGATATACGCTGTTGACACATTTGATTGACTGCATGCATCTTGCTCATGTAAATACGAGAACAATTGTATCTTTTGCTTTTTTTACAATGTTTTTGTAGTCATTTTACCAAATTTCATTCAATATTTATCTATATTAATTGATTTTAAATTACAAACATTATATTGATTATATTAATTAATTAACCCCTGCATCACGGGGAGACAATATGTACAGAAAACAATTATAAAGAAATAGAATTAGAGAAATAAAATTGCAATAAAACAGCAATAAAAGTAAAGACCAAGATATATGCCATTGAAATTACATTTCTGTCCCAATAACCTCCCACTTGGAAATTCTTTGAGCATTAAGCAGAATATCTGACATTTTAGGGAAAATATTGGAGTCTTATTCTGAAAGCCATAAGGATGCTTGAACAGAATTCTCCCCACCTCCCATTTCACCACAAACATTATCAGTAAAGAAAATGGCATTTTTAAATTTCAAAGCTGAATCTGCGAAGCTGGACTTGCTCAGATCAGACCAAAAATGCTGGGATTTCATACAGCATGATCAGAAGGTCAGCAGTAGCAGTCTGGAGCCCCACCCAAAGAACCCCATTGTATAAGCGGATCTATGATCCACCTCTTATTGGTTTAGTCGCAGCACATGCGACACCTTTGTTGCAGGTTGAATTCGCTGCAGCTCAGGTGTGAGGGAACAGATGCTACCATTTTAATTACCTCACAAGCAGCAAAGTTTCCATTTATAGGAAAGACTCCAGCACAGCTGAGACCTGACAGGTGCCGCAGGTCCACGGACAGACAAACAATCAGCCTTCATGTGTGCGGGCCCAGATTTATTCAAATATATTCATAGTTAAAGCTGTCAAATGTCAGCTGAGTTAATCTGGGAGATGATGCTTATGATGAAGAAGAATGGGATTCTAGGACGTAATGGAATAATATCCGGGGTGGCAGCTTTAGCCAGCGGGGGGGATGGAGTCTGGGAAGGGTGAGTGTTGAGTGGCGGCCAATTCCAGATCCAAAAACAAATGCAAAGTCGAAGCTGAACCCTGCATCCAGGTCGGTTTAATGAGTGACCTTCCTTCACCAATTCAGCTAGAAGTCAAGCTTTATATCTGTGAAACTACTTCAAAGGTTTGCCTTTCTGAAAAGGATCTAATTTCTTTGTCAGAACAAGAAAATGTCTTGTTGTGTTTTTCCTGCAGAGCTACTGTCTGCCATTTGCCATCTTCTCTACCAGACAAGACTTAGACAAACTTTATTGTCTGTGTATACAAAACAAAACTTCGGTGCATACAGCTTTCCAACAGTGAATGAGCAGCCAACTGTCAACTGTACATTACCTTTTATAAAGTGTAACAGTGATCAGAATGTAAACAGTGTAGGAGAAAATGGAACCATTATAAAAGTAATGGTGCAAAAGGCATTATTATGGAAATGTTCAGTGTAGTGCACAATAATTAAATATGGGGCAAAATGCAGTAGGACATTGAGTTAGGTTCTCTTTCAAGGGCTTATAAAAAAAATCAGCCACATTACTAGTCCAAATCAAGCACTACTGTTTACATTTGATCACTGCTGCACTTTATGGAAATGTTTATTTACGAGTCAGGCTGGTGGTGCACTGTCCTCGTTGGTCCTCTCACACACCTGCGGCTGGGGACTATTTGAGCCGTGGACTGTCCCTACCTTGACGCCAGGGTGTTTGCCAGTTTTGGGTACTCTAGCCAAGCTGAGTTTTGCTGACTTGTCTTTGTTTTTTCGCTGAGCCTAATCTATTTTTGTCTTTTCAGGAGGAAGCCTTCCTGCAAGCTGGATGTTTGGCCTTCTCCCCCTGGAAGAATTGTTTGAGTCTCACACTGAGCAGGGGATAAACCTACACAAGCTCTGTTCAAGTCCTCCTGGATTCCCGAGTGACAGTCCGCTCAATAGCTCTTCAGGGTCCAACTTAGTTTATACCTGTCCGCCCTCCAACAAGTATCAACCTCTGGAAAAACCCACACCGACTGGATTCTGGGAGGAAAGTTTTCTCCACTAACGTGAGTCCTGTTTTCTCTGTCTCTCCAAGTCGTCATTCAAATTTCCCACCGATCCTGAACTAACCACTGATACTTCCCTTCCCTCTTCCAGTTCCGGTTCACCAGTTCACTGTGTTTCCTGAATCCAAACCTGCTGGTTTCATCAATAAACATGTTCAACTTTTACCCTGGTTCTCGGAGTGGTTTACTGCATGTGGGTCAGATCTCTTAAGAAAATCATGACACAGAGTCCAGGTGATGTAGTCTGTGATGTGCACCCCCAGGAATGTGGTGCTACTGACTGCCACCTCTACAGCTGAGCTGTTGATGAGCAGTGGAGTGTGGTTAGGCTGCTTCTTTCTGAAGTGATGATGATCTCCTCCATCTTCTCCATGTTCAGGATCAGGCTGTTGTCTCTGCCCCATTCTACGAGCTGATTCCAAGGTTACGTGCAGCGGTTCTATTTCCTTCATTTACTGCCAAGTTGACTGCCTTTAACTTAAAAGCTGCATCATATGCATTTCAACGTCTGTTTTCCATAATGAGGATGTCACACAAACTGTCTTGCGCTCGCAATGTCCGTCTTTCTCTGAGGGTCTGCTTCTGGAGGAACATCCGCGTATTCCCGCGCGTGTTGTAGCCGTACTTGTGTGTTGAAGTTAAATGTGACGTCAACATGGTGGATGGTAAAAATCCATAGATGCCGTATTACCCCAGTGGCCATTAGCTGTAAAAGTCCATAGATAAGCCACATTGTTATATAAGCCGCAAGGTCGAAAAATGGTCAAAAAATTAGGAAAAAGTCAGGTGGCTTATTGTCCGAAAATTATGGTATGTAACTGAAGCAGGATGCTTCCTATATTAAGTCCTTTTACCCGCGTCGGGACCTGCTGACATTCCCCCTATCTAGTCGAAGAAGCTATGAAGTTTTTCTATAACCCTTTGGGTGACAGGACCATAGGCACAGCCCACCTCACAGATCTAAAAAGATCTTCGCTGTTCTCTGTGTGACACAAACACTTGTATGTTTCTGGTTTCATAAGGAGGAACTTCAGCTAAATTTGTGGAATTTTATTTTGTCGTAGGTCTTTTTCTGAAGGCTGCCGTCCCAATCAGACTAGCATGATCAATATGCGTCTCCGCTATGTTATGTACGTGAGGCTAAAGGTCGTCTGCATACTGTTGACCCCAATAGAGTATTTACTGAAGTAACTGCAGGTAGGGTCTGAAATGTGCTGTATATTGAGGTCTACTTCATACTTTGGAAAATACAGCCACCCCCATCACAGTGCTTACCTTAAAGTTCACCCATCAGCTCCAAGACCACAAGTGTGTAAACAACCAACAAGAAATACAGAATAATGTTGTGAAAGAGCAAGTCCCTATGCTCCGATGAAAGTTTACTAAACATTAAGAGGTTAGTGGTTTTATAGCAAAGTAGATTCAGCTGCAGATCTTCAACCCTTATGTGACCTCAGATCAGATCAGTACTTGAGAAAACTTTGTGGAGAGGAATCTCGAAGCAGAGAGCCTGAATCTAAGGTTCACATCAAGGGACACTGGTGGAAGGCAGCTGGGCTTAGCTGGAGATAAGTTGTTCCCCTAGCAACATCAAGGAGGATTTGAAGCTCTGGTTTGACTTTAGGGTTAACATTTGAGACTTCTGTTTTAGAGTTTCCATTTGGACTGAATGCAGCATAGAGACGGACTGCTTTCCAGTACCCTAGTCCATAAACTCACAATCCAATCCATGCAGTACAGGTTAACATCTGATTCAGAATATAATGGAAGAGGTCCGTCTAACTGCTGCCATCCCAGCCAGACCATCTGGATCACAACTGGTCCTGCTGGATCATCTATCACCTTCTACCTTTAGAGAACACCACAAGCTTAAAGAGCAACCTGCCGATCTGAGGCAGGAAGTATAACCAAATAATAATTCCAAAAACATTAGGTTAACCTTGTCTTTAGATAAATAGACCAAAAATAATTATGCCTAAAGGTACGGACTGAGATGCGCAGGTTGTTTACCCAGGAAGAAATGAGCCTAATTACCAGAAACATCTCTGCAGCCTCGTTATAAAAACCCTTCTGTAAGTCAATGATAAAAAACTCCAACATGGATTCAGGAAATGATCAGATTTGTTTATGGGACTTTTCTGTTGTTTCCTCGTTGCTACAAAGCTCCAGAAGGCGACTTCCCGCTCGCCTCGTCATCATCTAACAATGCTGTGACACAATCAGAAATAAACTTTGCTGCTCTCTGTCAAATGCATCATTATCCTAAATGCAATGTGTCATGCAAACAATGCTGGTGTTTGTCTTGTTTTTGTGTCTAACAATGTCTCCTCTGTTTTCCAAAGCTACCCCTGTAGATTTGCTGTTTGAGGCCAAGACAGCTCTGGACCCACTGTTTACATAAATGAGCCAATTTAGCCGCATTTCAGAGAAGCGGTCTGTCTGGCTGCCTGATTTACCACACACACAGAAACAATAAGTCCCAAAGCAAAGTACATTGGGTTACAGCTTATTACCAAGTGACAGCTAACTGACAGATATGCGAAACACCATCTATTTATGGCAGAAGTCATGATAATCCCAGATATTTTACAGAAGATGAAACAAATTTGCAGGACAGACGGACCCTGGCGAAGCAGAGAAATCCTGATCATTCTGGATGTTAGAGTGTCGCTGTCAGCTTGGTCTGGCATGAAAGCAGTGGCAGCGTACCGGCAGAGCAAGATGCTCAACCACAAACCAATAGCTGGGGAGGAAAACGAAGAAAATACAAAGCACACACACACACACACACAGAATGCACCAATATAGTGCCAGTAAATTGCTCAGTTCTGAAGAGCTTAGGAAGGCATCAGAGAGTCTGGGCAGCATCCTGCTCTGAGCCGCACATCCGAAGCCAACTGGGTGAGGATGCTTGGACCAAGTGAGCTGGATCAGCTGCTAATACAGAACCTGGTACGGGAGAATTACTGAACAAGCACTGAACCCTGGACACAGGACTCGCACTGGACTCAAACACGCTCATGATGCAGCCAAAGCGAGAAGGTAGACATGTAAAATTACCCAGCCTTGGGAAAATGTTTTTTGGACACATTGACTTTTAAACAAATCAAAGGCCAGTCTGATCAATACAGAAAAAATAGAAATGAAAAAGTAAAAAAAAATTACGAAATGAAATGCTGCTTAAGGATTCAAAGAGGTCACAACAGTATTTAAATTAAGTCCTCCACTGTAGATATTTGTCTACAGCTGGAGGACCTTCAGAAGATCTGCCAACATGCCTAGGTCTGTAAGTCCAAGAAAGTTAATGCTGAAAGCAGACCACAGTATGCTGGTTCTGGTGCCATTTAGATCATTAATGTTTGTCCAGTCAGAAAAAGATGCAATTGGAACTGGAAGGAAATGTTTGCTCTGAAGATCAGACTGATTTTCACCAGAAGGAATGTAGACAAACACCAGAACTTCTGGAATAATGCTCTCTTTACAAAAGAAACTCAGAATAGCGGACATATTGTTGTAGAATAAATCAAGCTCGCCTCCAACTTAAATGAATCACTTCAATTGATCAAAAGTATTTGATTTGAATCTGCCCAACTTAATATATTTTAGTTTTTAACCTTGAAACCTAATAAATGAAGTTGGATCAACTTGATTCAATTATTTGTTACCGATTGAAGCAATTAATGTAAGTTGGGGCAGAAATGCCTCAAACACCTCGAAGCTGAAAGTGTGTGGATCATTTAGAGGTTAAAGTTAGAGATGAAATTTTCAACCTTAAAGGTACCTGGAAATAAAGCTAGCACATATTATGATGCTGTCGCCGGCATGTTTCACAGCATCATGATCTTCATTGGGATGCAATGGATTCTCCTCCAACACTGTTTTCCACCCTAATGTTGGTTTTTGGATGAAAACAGCTGGTTAGCTGAGCAGCTCCATCATGAAGAGCCTCCATGATCAGTTTCAGACACTGCTGTTGTTCCACATTTTCTCAAATAGTTGTTTTTTTCATATATATTCAGTGTTGAAAAATTTTTATTCCACTGGACTCAGTCTTTTATACCGCTACATCCTTTTGATCCTTTATAAGCCATCCGGGAACACAAACCTGAATCAGTAAACAGCAGAAAACTAAAGTAAACTGTTTTTAACCACCATCTTCACAGAATTTAACTAATGCTCAGGTTGAACCAGCAAAGGAGGGTGAAAATATGTGAGTAGATTTGTATGATTAACACATTTCCATCAACCTGAATGTGGGATGGGAGGTTTCTCATCCAAGGAGGAGAAGGTTTTTGAGCCTTCACCATGGAAACCTGCTTGCTGTGAAGTCACCTGAGGAGTTTTTATGATGCGCATGATTTAAAGCTCTCCTCCATAACTTGCCTTTTACTCCAAGTGTCTCAGTCTCAGTGCTAAAGCTTTTCGATCATGTGCTTTCAGATTCTCGGGTCCCTCCACAAAGGAACTCATTGATTGCTGAGAAGTTTAACATCTTCTCTTCGCTTTTTAAGGCCTGCAGCGAACAAAACCCTCGCCATCGACCCCCCACCCCACACACACATACAGACGAGCACCCCCCCGAGCATGCAGCCACCCACTTCCTGCTCAGCTGCTTGTTGCTGAGGTGAACCATCGCCACGGGCAACGGCCCAAAAGAGAAGGAGCCGGAGAGAAGTAGTGAATAGATGTGAGAAGAGGGCATGAAATCGATGAGCTACAGCTTCACAGCCCCCCCCCCCCCCCCCCCTTCACACACACACAGATAAAAATCCAGACTAAACTCACACTAAAATAAAGAGAACGAGATGACCTGACATTTACCATTGCCAACATTCTAGTCCACGTTACAGAAACCAGGGAGAATGATACCAACATCCCTCCTTCACAAGTTAAATGTTTCGTCTATTTTTAGAGTCACACAAATTAATCTTCTCCACCTCCGCTGACATGAATATGAGTTTTAACTTTAATTCTCTCATAATTAAAGCAGCATCTTCATGCAGCAGGTTTCAAGAGTTTCATTTCTCACCGAGGCGGTGTCGCCAAAGGTCTTGTGTTTCTTTTAAATGTCACTCTGCTGAAAACAGGCCTGCGTTTAGGCGGCAGAAGGACTAGTGATATTTAACAGGCAGGGAAATTAGAGCGGCGGCGAGAACACGACTCTTTTCAACCTCACAGCCAAGGATGTATTTATAAAGACACGTCTGTGGCGACAGCTAATACCCGACTGAATTAAAATGCCTCCCATTGAAAGGCACTAAGCAGGTCCTTCAGGGATAATTTAATCACAAGTTCCAGAAATCGTTCTCCAGCAGTGATCTAAACTCAGATGGAGAGGTTTAATAAAGTTTTTAGCTCCTCTTTCTCTTTCACTGCAGTATTGAAAGGCCAGTCTTGTAGATTTCTAGCCTCTGGCTTTTCTACAAACAAAATAACTGGGTTTACTGGGACAGCGCTTCATCACTGCACAATCACAATATAATACCAGTCAAACTTATGAGAACCTAAAGGACAGAGGAGGAAGGATCATATAAAGTGTCATATAAAGTAGTTTCGCACTGATTCCATTACCAGTATTGGACAGGGCCCCGATCCAGCACTAAAATGGCAAATCGGTATCGGCGAGTACCAACAAATAGGGCACCGATACCATTTTGAGAGCCAAAAGTATGCAACTATTGTCACCCATTACAGGTAGACAATAAAAAGTTCCACTGGATTCACTTTGTATTAGTCTTTTTTCAGCTTTACAAGAGTAGGCAGCAGCTTGACAAAGCCATGACGGTAATTATTTGACATCCAAATAGTGTGCAGTTCATATACACACTCACACGTCAATTTCTAACAGATGGTATAGGTATGGTATCGGCCGATACTGCACAGCCAGGTATCGGTATTGTGGGCCAAAAAATGGAATCAGCAGCACCTAATACTCGCGAAAGTGTCCATGGCAACTTCTCATCTGATCCGATGAGCCCGAGGTGGTAATGTCTGGTACTAAGTCCAGCTCTGCTTCACGGAGAGCTAACATATTGGGGCTAAAGCTTAGAGACACATGTAAAAGTACAGTCTCTGCTTTAACAGTTGAGGTGCTGTCTGGAGACGGAAACGTGTCCTGAGAATGAGACTTAATTGGACTAGACATCATTTTCAGCAGCATCACAATTGTCAGGAATCCAGTTTGTGTGGTCTGTTTTTGTGTTTCCTTTCCTCCTCCACCAGGTGGTGCCCCATCCTCATTAGGTGGTGCCTGCATCTTCATTGCATCTCCCTGCATTACCTGTGGAGTGTTCTTAAGCTGCTGGACTGCCACTACCTTGATGCCAGAGTGTTTGCCAATACAGGGAAGTCATGCTGCATTCTGGATTTGTTCGGTCCTTCTCTGTCTGGAAGGTTCTACTGAGCTTCTTACTGAGCTGGGGGTCCAAACAGGAAGTTTGGATCCACTTTCCCCAAGAAGTACTAAGCTTCTTACTGAGCTGGGGGTCCAAATAGGAGGTTTGGATCCACTTTCCCCAAGAGGCACCAGCCTGAACCATTCACACAAAGGCGACTTCTCTTTTCTGTTGCCGTTGTTCAATAAAAGTACTTTTTATGATAATATGAGGTAAGAACATTATACTTTTAAGCGTCACTATATGGCCCATTTACCAATTTAATGCGTAATTTAAAAAAAAAGTTGCAATGATGAGAGGACCGTGGCCACCAGCGGACTTCCGAGGGTAACGGTGGCCAGGGCTAACGTTAGCCCGTCTGCAGCAGCCCTCTCTCTGCACAGCAGTGTGTGAAGGACCGCTGGCTCTGATGGCTATTTATTTGTTTAATTGGCAAAATGTTCATTTGATTTGAGTTTATCTGACTGTTTTAGTTATCATTCCCCCACTAAATGAAAAAGTTAAGTATTTATCATTAATAACAGGAGGTTAAATGCAGATGAGCAAGTGAGCAGAAGTGTGGTGATGTCAGCAGTACACTTCTCAGGGGCGTTGCTAGGCACAAAGCTTTACTGGGGCACTGGCCCCTACCGCATATGCCCCTCCTTCCATACACAAATACAGACAAGCACACTGCCCCACCCTGATAAATTCCTACCAAAATTACCAGTTGAGATATTAATGAGTGTAAGAGCATATTTGTTTTAACAAACATGAACATTTTCAACATTGCAGCTATAAAAAATAAGACATTACCAACTTTAAAAATAAAAAGTTTCCTTATACACGTTCTGAAGTAATCATTAATTCCTAGGTTTCTGATGTAACTGCTTTGGGGAAAGTTTAACTCATCACGGGACCTTACCTCCCTCTCTCATCTTGTTTTACTGCTTCCCTGTCTCTGCTTCATGTGAGGAATTTCCTGATAGCAATCTACAAACCAATGCAGTCATTTTCAGTTAGTAGCCTATAAATCATGTGGTTCCACTGGGAAAATAATAAAATTGACAGGTAAGAAACGTTACCAGAACTAAAAATGCATCGCGGCCACAGTGTCCCATCCAACTCAGTTGAGAGCAGTAGCGTTAATTTACCTGCAGTTCATGCAGTGACATGCGCCTGGCGTGGGGGCGCTAATTCATCCTCAATTTGGAGTTAATATCTAAATTGATGCATTAAAAAAATGCATCACTGTTGCAAATATTCATGAGATTTATACTGGGGCACAGCTCATTTATACTGGAGCACGTGCCCCAGTAAATGGGGTCTGGCGGCGCCGATGACACTTCTGTTCCAATTGACCCATATTTATGCTGTGTGCTGCCGTTCTCCCTGAGTCCATATTTTTTGGTGCTCTTCTTAAGAACATACTTGGCGAGAACACGAGTCCGTACTCATGTTCATATGATTTGATAAATGGCCTGGATCAAGACTTTCATAATATTCAAATCAAACTGTGATCCCCCCATAAGGTGGGGTCTCCTGCTGCTGTAGCTTTAGCTGTAAGGTCCCATTTGCATGCTTTTATGTGGCTAGTTATCAGCTCGAAGTGTCGGCAGCTACAGTTTTTCCATGTTTTACACGTTGTCGGCTAAAGCAGCAGATGTTTGCTCCAGAGCTGCAAGTGCATTCCAGTTCTTACTGAGGTGATCAGCTGTGAACTGGCTCTAGCCATCAGCAGCTGTCCACACCCCTTACCTCATTGTAACTTTGTTTACCTAGCAACCAAGACACCATGAGCCAGGTTTGCACTCTAACTGATCACCAGAAGGACTTTAGCCTCTAACCTGGGGGAGTTATTAAATTGCAAGTTATATTTCTATCTTTTGATCACCTAAAATTCTGCACCTCAACCACCTAATTAGAAATCAAATCTTAGTTCTTAAATTGTCACAGCTACCATGAACTGATTATTGATTGGACACTGGATGTTTTCCTGTGGATTCCTAACCTAGCAGGAGCCTAAACATATTTGAAAGTAGCAGTGTTGAGTAAATCCCTAAGTTTTTACCCTATTACTTATTAGGCTGCTATAGTAAACAGTGTTGCGGATGAACGTGTCTAATGATCCATTGAATATGTTCATATTTTTAGTGAACTGAACAGATCAGTTTTGAAGTAATGAAGATGAATGAGAATAATCAATGAGAATAATGAGCGACAGAGCTCACGTTCACCTACAATGGTTAACAACACTTTTCACTGGGTAACGTCAGCTTTTACAGCCCTTATTACAGCAAAAATGATGACAGACCAGCATGACTAATGCTTGTACTAGTCTGGTGATTCAGACTCACCCGCTGGTATTTCTGATGGCAGTTTTGCAGAGTGCTTGACAGGGTTTGATCAACTAACAAAGGAAGACTGACAAAAAAAACTCATGTGTTTGTGCAAACTGTGTCCACCGGAACTTAACAAACAAGTTTGTATGTCAATACCGATTCAAATTTAACCCTTTAAAGCCTGATCCAAGAATAAAACAAAACAGAAAATTACTTTTTTTTGGTTTGAAGTCCTTATTTGGCCTTTAACAAAATATGTAGAAAGAAAAAAACAGAAATAAATGTTTGATATTAATAATTTATTACTATGCGATAAGTCAAGATTATTTTTTGTGTAGTCTTCTGCCCTCTGTTATCAGGTATATCTGACTGTGTACAATAGGATTTTGAGCAAAGATTTCCAACATTAAATTATGCAAAAGGTGTCAGACCTAAAACATTTCAGAAACCGTATGTATCAAATATGATACATTTGGCATTATAGGGTTAAAGCAACACATCGACTTAAAGCATCCCAGCTATCTTGGGTAATATCTGCTAGTGTATGATGAATGTAAATAATAATTTTTGATACAGATCTTTTCAGCAGAACCTGAATATACCTGTACGTTTCTGAAGCTCTGCGTAATTTGGCTAAATAAAGGCTTCACTGCACATCCAGTATACTTTGATTTCATTTCTTTCTATATATTATGATCATACATTTAAAGGGTGAAATATGAGGTTCTATTGTGGAGGATTGTCACTTCATCTACCAAATGAACTTAATCAATGTAATTTCTCTGGTTGTAAAGGTTTATATGATGGATTATATGATTTTTCTTTATTTATGTTGAGGTAAATTTAATGTTTGGAAATTGGTGTTTGGTTTGGTTGATGTTAACTAATCTCTTTGTATTTTGTTGAATAATTTATTGTTGTTTAAAAAAAAAAAGATTTATGAAATAAATTCCTATTCATCCATCCATCCATTTAATCAATAATTCATTCATTCATCCATTAAACTTGAACTAGTTCTTTATTAGGTATTTTTTGAAAAAGTGAACTATGAACGTGAGCTAGTTAATTTTCATCCGTGTGAAATGGACTTTAAGATAGTTCTTTTTCACTATGAAATGCCACAACAAGTGTAAATATCTTAAATGATGAAAACAGACAGCCGTCGCTCATATCCGATGCCTGGATGAGCGCATGCTGCTTTATACATCTGTAACACGTCTGCTGTATTTTCTCCTTTAGAGTTCAAGAACAACAAAAAGAGGTGAACTCTGAGACGTCTTTGTTTCTAACCCCAAAAAGGTCTCCTTTTAACAGACCAGCCCCCCACTCCTCTGCTGCAGCTCTCCCTCTCCGCTGTGGCCAGCCTGAGGACTCGTCAGCCATGCTGAGCTTGGAGCACCTCTGCGGTGTTTGGGTCAGCTCTCCAGCACTGCGGTTTCAGCTCAAGCCTCTGCCGTGTGGAGGGGAGACGAGCATAACCACACAAGAGCCTCCATTACGGCTCCAGCACAAGAGGCCCGGCTCCATTATGGCTTTCACATAAGGGCCTTCATTCTGGCTCTTAGTCATTCTAATGAGCTGTGCTGTGCAGCGCTGCAGAGCCTCTGACTTGGTCTGTGGCGGGGCTATGTGTAACAGCTCCCACGCGACTTCAGGCAGCTCCTAATGCAGAAGAGCGCTCGACGAGGATTGTGATTTTTTTTATTCCTGTAATTGTGAGGCTTCAGAGGGCTCTTAGGCAGAGATTTAATGGTGTCTAATGGAATCTCATCACAGAAAGAGAGAAAAGAGGACAGAGAGAACACTGGCTAATGTCTCCATGTCCAGCTTTGCTGGAAATCCAATTAACTCTTAAAATAACAAAATAAAATAAAAATAATAATTTGCATTTGTGTTTTCTGTAGATATTTGTTTACTTATAATATTTTATTAGGTCATGGATTTTACCCTTGAATCAAGTGAATTAGTCTAAAATACCGAATACTGTTTGTTATAATGATCTGCAGCGGTCAGTCTTTGTCACATCAAGCCAGACATTTTCTGCAGGAATGCTCCGAAAGTTCAGGATCATGTTCAAAGAGGTTTAACACTCAGATATCTTAGACTTATTCTCAACTTTATTTGAAGTTTGGGATTATTCCTTCAGGGAAATTCAAGTTCCAGTATAGAGTAAAAAGAGTTAAAGCAAAATGCCCTTAAAGATAATTATACAACAGACTCTATAAAAAGAGGGTACAAAATATATGTATATATATCTGGGAAAGGTTCAGGGTGGATTTATGCAGCAACTTCCTAAATCTCCCTTCTGTAGCATGATAAAATTAAACATGGAAGGTATGCTCATGCAGATGGTGATAATGTCAGCCCAACCACGGAAGGTTCTTTAAACCTCTGGTTGGACATTCCTTTGCAGAATTCAATTATGGGAAGTCATCCAGCTCCTGAAGCAGAGCAGAGTCCCAGGCCATCCCACTACTCCCACCATGCTTGACTGAAGGCATCATGATCTGGACCTAGACGGCTGTTAGCTTAATAAAGGATGAAGCAGAACTTCCACTTTACTCTCTTCATTGAAGCCCCTGTCAAACCTTGACGATTTACCCAGCATATGCCTGACGTCCAAGAATCTTCTAAAACGCTGGCATTACGCTGAAATTTCTCTACATTTTTTTGTTCAATTTTGGGAATATACATAGCGTTTTCATGACGAGCCCAGAACTTATGTCCACAACAGTCCGCAACAGCGTAATGCCCATGAAATGTCACAAGCCAGTGTCTTGAGGGGGGCAGCAATGCTTCTGGAGGCGCCCAGCGTGCATAAAGAGATTTCTTTGATCAAGGTATTAACCTAGCTGCTGTTTACCGCCCCAAACAAAAAGGATAAATTAATTGATAAAAAGAAAAAAGAAAGAAAGAAGGTTTGCAGTTGCAGCAGATTCAGCGTCATGTCTGCAAGGAAGTTTATTAGTCATGGTTGTGGGTGTGAACGTGGGGAAGATTTATCACGCTCACCTTCTCACTCAACCTAAACACTGGAACCGATTCAAATTGATGAGATCATGCTTATGTTGGAGGACAGCTAGTGTGTATTTCTGCCTCAGCCTTGCCAGATCCTCCATCTATGGTTGAACGTCAGAAGTCTAGAGGAGAACTGACGGTTTCCTCCTGAGAACCCCTTTTTATACCAAAATGCTGCCAATACGGCATTATATAGTAGCTGGACGTTAGACACACATTCAGCGGTCGTCTGGAACACTGTCTGGCTTGCCTGAATATTGGGTCCTACATTCTGAGTTTATGACACTGATCTCGGTTGAGTTCACCTTGAAGAGGCCCCATCATATCCCCATGTCCAGGGACCAAAAGCTGTGCCCTGACTAAAGGCAAAGTTGAACTGATGGCTGACATTAGAGCCAAAATCATGCAAAATCGACTCTTTGCAACATTTCTCTTTGAGTTTAAGGACTTTCAGATGCCTGGGAGAGACTGGAGGTGTGATGCTTCTGTTAAAAAAAGAACTTCCCTGCTGTGAGCCTGCCATGCTAAGCTGTTAAAACCGGATACTGGAGAAACCCAACTATTCAAACATGTGAGAAGAAATAGAGGTCTGGCACAAGTCAGGAAGAGTTTCTAGCTAAATGGTTTGTTTCTTTGATGATTTCTGACCATTTCATGTGTTTACTGTTGGTTAATGGAAGCTAAGAAAATGGATCGCATGGTAAACCATGCTAACATGTTTGATCTGTTCATAAAGCTTTCAACGTTCAACAAGCTTTGTTTTACTAACATAACAATAATGTTCATGTGTTTTCTCATATGCTCATTACAGTTTGATTACCAAATTAAGACCAAGGGTCATTTATTGGGATTGCTGATGTTTGCAAGCTTCTAACTCACTAAAACAAATTGAAAAACCAGTTAACTAAAGTTATTGGCTCCTGATTTAGCAAATAATTCAATAAAACATGATTTGTCCAAATAATAGAGTAGAAAATCCCTTTATTGTCCAACAATAAGGCAGTTGTGGTGTTATAGCAGCAGAAGATTATAGCAAAAGTTATTAAATAAATCTGAACCATAAAAAATGTATAAAAATAAGTTAGTTAAAAAAATAGACAAAACACTGGGCTGTACAGTGTATTTGCAGTATAAATACTGTGCATCAGGAGATTAAAAAATCAATATTAGTAGAAGTATGTAGAAGAATCCAGAAGTGCTATGCAGGGTATAAATATTTTATTTATATAAAAATACATATGCACAGAAGCTCTGTATGTATTGACTATAAATGGTATATATAAACAAAGAGTAATTTAAGTGACTAAGACAGAAAATATGCAAAAATCAGCCTGAATGTAACAATTTAATGAGGTTGTTGAGAACAGAGATAGTCTTACAGGGAGGAAAGGATCTGTGATAACACTCAGTGGTGCATTTAGGGTGCAGCAGTCACTGAAGGAGCTCTCCAGTTCACCAACAGCTTCATGCATGGTGTGGGAGACATTATCCGAAGGAGATGTTATTTTAGTTACGGTCCTTTTGTTTCCCACCTCCTGCATGACACTCCTCCTGCACTCCTGCACGGCACTCCATGGCGCATGCAATCACAGAGTTGGCCTTCCTGATCAGCTTATCCAGCCGCTTCCTCTCATCTATAGATAAGTCACTGCTCCAACAGACAGCTCCACAGAGGATGGCTGACACCATAACAGAGTCAAAGAAGGTCCCTGCACTCCTGAAGACCTTAGCAGGAAGTCTGCTTGGACCGTTCACAACTTACTGTTGTTAGTCCAGTCCAGTTTGTTATTCAGCTGAACTCCCAGGTACTTATATCCCAGTCCATTATCTCAATGTCAGTTCCCTGGATGTTCACTGATGTCACTGTGGTGGATCTGCTTCTGTGAAAGTCCACCACTAGATACTTGGTTTCCCCTTCATTAACCAGGGACTGTGTCTGCTGGAACCAGTCCACAAAGTCCTGAGTCCGTTGTCTGTACACTGAGTCGTCCCCCTCTGTGATGAGGCCAGCTACGACAGAATCATGAAAGAACTTCTGGAGGTGGCAGCGTTTGTTTTTTCACATCATAGATTTGCATTCTAAATTGATTTGAAAAACATTCCAGTTGCTCTAAATTAGTTAAAAGCTAATTTGTTCACATCCCAAATTCTTCAAGATAAACTTTTCAAACATAAAATCCAGCTAATCTGTGATATCATTGCATTATGTCATTGATTGTGGTTTTCAACCATGTTTTTCCTTATTCTTTGTTCAAAGTAGTTTAGTTTAGTTGAGTATTACTAGTTTTAGTTGAGATTTTCAAACTGAAACAGGTTTGACCTGGAGCCGAGTGATTTTTATTAATAAACTTATATATTTTGAAGGGAAGTTGTGGTGAATTAATGTCATAAATGAGCAGAATTATCTTTTTGACCATGATTTATGCTCAAATCACACTTTCACTGATTTCAGAAGGATGTGTGTTAAAATTATCTGATTAAATAACATATTTACCCCACCTCCCACTGGAATAGGCAATACATATATTAAAAATGCATAACACCAGATTATGTGTAAAGGAGCTGTTTTAGGTTAAGGTTATGAAACATTAGACACTGAATCCTATTTTCACATCAAATGAAAAAAAATTCTAACACAAGGTGAGAGTTTTCCGCCATGCCTTGGAGCACGCAGCATCTGACGGGGAGAAAAGCATAAATGGAAGCACATTGTGTGGGGAAAAAGAAGACGTCAGGAAGAGGCAAAGGTTGACACACTGACAGCTGTCTTTGATTCACCTGTAAGCCCTCTCACACAGACACAGACCCACACACCGACCCACACACACCCAACACATGCTGGCTGCACACAAACACACCATCCGAGCAGCCTTACATTAATAACATAGCTTGTTTTTTTTTTGCCACTTAGTCAAGATATTTGATGCATTTATTTAATTATTAATCTGCTTTTTTATTCGTTTACTCAGTTGTGGGTTTTCTTCCATAGCTGAAAGGCTCAGAGTAATTTCATTGAGCTACCAGATGGCTGAGGGTTTAATTAACAACTTCAAAAGCAATAACTGGTGAGCTAGCCAAATATGAGCACGCTCACAGATGCACCAATGATTAGCTGTCGTTGCAGAAGTCTGGTGAAAGCACAGAAACGTATCGCCAACTCCTACCTCAGAGCAAATTCCAACCCAGGATTGTGAACGTTTCCTTTCATTCTGCTATGGAAGGACAAGTCCAGGAGTTGGGCTTCCCCTCCGGGACAATCCCACCCCATTCAGTTACAGCCAAACATGCCTGTTATTCCAGCATAGCATGATTATTTTGATTGGAGCAGAAACAGAGGCCTCCATCAGATCCCATTAGGCATGGTAATAGGAAAGCTCTGGCTTATGCTAATGTGAGTGGCACAGGGCGACGGGTCTTTAACCCAGAGTGGTAGGGGTCACACAGCCTCTGTGGTCCTATGATGGAGCACAGACAGTCTGCAGATTGCTACTTTATGGGTGTCAATCCACACGGGGTTCTGCCCACAATCTGATGCATGAGAATGAGAACAAATCACCACAAGCAGCTGGAACCAGTTCACTGAAACGTTTGCTGAGTTAAGGTCTTCACCAGCAGAACACCAACCTGAAGAAAGCGGATCATTTGGACCATAGAACCACAGCCAAACCACCAACAAACCCACTGGGCATTAAAAGACAGCTTATGTGTCATGGCTCAGAACAGAGAACCCACTATTCCATAGGGTGACCAAACGTCCGTATTTCCCGGGACATTTCATGTCCTGTCCCGGGCGTCTTTTTTTTTTTTTTAAAGTGAGGAAATGTCCTGTTTTTAAATTACCTTCATTGGACCATTTAATTTACAGGCACTAGAGGCACTGCGCCGCGGCGCTCGATGTGAACTCCCTGAGGCGCGTCAGTGCGGGCAGCCCCTGTTCTTAATCAGAATATAGATAGCGTGGCTGTCAGTACGCCAAAAACATGCCAAAGTGCAAATGTATGTTTACCGACAATTTACAAAAAGAGTTTCCCCACTTTCACACCGGGTCGAGAAAAATGGGAGGCCTTGTGCACAGTGTGCAAAGCAGGCACATATGTCGCTGTGTTGAATGGAGGTGCAAGGGATCTGAAAAGCCACCTGGACTCCGAAAGTAAAGATAGTCTATTGATCTGTTTGTTCGTTTTTGGTACATTTTGAGATATTTTTCCTACAAAAGAGGTATTTTTTGTTAATTAGCTCATTGGTTAATTTATTTTTTCCAATAGCCTACAGAACAGACATTATTTCGTTTCATTACTGAGGCTGAGTATCATCTGTTATTGGGAGTTTAGAGTTATTGTTAACGTTTATTGTTAATAGAGGGATGTTTAGATGAGACATTATTTCTTTCATTGTGCTATTCATTCATTATAGGAATTGTTAAGCATTTTTAATAAATACATTTTGAATAAAATTATAATTTTGTGTTGGAGTTATTGCTGTTGACTTTTACTGAAAAGCATTTTTAATAAAACCAACTGTAAATATCATGTTATTGTAGGATTACGTAGGTCTATGTTAAGTGAGTGCATGCCACAGACATCTCTATGCATGGGAACAGAGATTAACCCCCCCGCCCCAAGGTGTCCTGGTTTTACCAAATGAAAATATGGTCACCCTAGTATTCCAGAGAAAACAGACAGTAAGATTACTCAAAAAGCATTTATTTCAAAACGACCGATTGCCAATGACAGCTGTTGCACACTTGAAAAAAAGTGGTGTTGAGACATCCAGCGCTCGTAAATCTACTTTATTTTATTTTATTTTATTTTTTGTACTTTCTGGAAATATAAACTGCATTCATAAATCCAACATGCATCACACTATGGCTGATATGTACTACTGAGCTTCTTCAACACAGATATTTCACAGCTAGAGCTGCCTTAAGCACCTGTTCAAAACAAATCCCTTTCTAAACTCACTTCACCCTCAGCCAAAATAGTTAACAAAATAAATCAATGAATGTTCATGTTGTGCCAGCCCACCAAATGATTATGAATATTTTAAATAACTACAACTGGGAGTTATTTTTTAATTAAGAGGTAATTCAAATCAAGGTTAAAAGTAGGTATTTATCAACAGTTGACAATTATAACTGTAATTTGCTTACCAGGGTTTTATCCCCTTTACCTAAAAAGACTCCTGAATCCATCTGTTAAAAATCCAGTTGTCTTTCAGCAATTTAGTAATTTAGGCTCTGACTATCAGCAATGTTATTAACCACCAACCAAATAAATGTGTCTCTGTTCAGCCGGATGCTACTGAAAAAATGAATCCAGCCTGAGTTATCAATCATTCACTGCGTAAAATGAAAACAAAAGACCATGGGTTTAAATACAATGGTACCTTTATTAGCTATAATTACAAAGTATTATATCTAATAACTAAGCAAACACTAAACACTACTGAAAATAAGCAAAATAAAAAAAATAATAAGGGAAGAGCGGTTTAAGAGTCCATTCAAAGTCTGAGTGATGTTTCGAAGCTTCAGGCTTAATGCATTTGATAGTGTATTTTATAATAGCAGCAGATAAATGTGAATGAACCCTGACATGGAGATGTTAACTGAAGTCAAAATAGTGAAATTTCATTCAATCTATGGTGAAAAATAAATAATGACTCAGGAATGCATTAAACTATAATGAGGCTTAGAGACCCGTTAGCTTAGCTGGCCCCAGGGGTTCTGGTTCTGGTCGGGTCCAACTGAAACAAAGAGAGGGTTAGCTCAGAATGTAGCCGTTAGCTTCAGCAACACATGACTCGTTCAATCAGTAGTGAGCATTAGCATTCTGTTAAAACTTTTAAACCATCAGCAGTTGAATCACAAAGATAATTTCAAATAGAAACACCAACACTGACTATCTATTCTACATAGTTCACCCAAGCAGAGTACTTATTAAAAATCAGGTGGAAAGGAGGGGGAAGGATGCAGTTACTGTTTTGGTTCGGTGGTCAGAAGGCCTTTAGCTCGGTCCGGTTTTCTGCAGACCGGTCTTCGGTCCAGTCTGTCCGTCCAGCAGCAGGTCAAAGAGATTTGGATCAATCCGATGCATTAATAATAGGCAATTTGCAAGGGCTTTCATTTTATAATTCATGGTAGCACATGACGTCTCCCGTTTAAGCTATGGTGGTTAGCTCATAGCCACAGCCTGTAGCTGCTTGTGCTGCTCCAACTCTCCATCTCAGGCAGGCATGCTGCTGACCAGGTTAGCTCCTGGAGAATATTACTATGGCAGCAGACACAGGTGGAGGAAACTCTCTTTGTGAAACAGAAAACTCAGAGTTTCCATGATTTGAAGTTCATAAAACAGACCTCTGGTGGGTTAGCCATTTGATTCTGGTGTTTAGGACAAGGAACACGTCTAAAACTGGTCTTCAAACAATGGACACTAGAGTGTACTTCCTCTCAGGACTCTGACGGTATCAGGGTTTAGTGGCTGAAGTTGTTTTACAAATGATAAATTAAGGTAGATCTAGTCAGTTAGATTAGACCCTGACCCTTATGTAGCTTTGTTTCAGTGTATTACTGATAACCTTACTGCAAGGTTCAAAACTTTATGAAAGGAAAACCAACTCATTGCAGAAAGGTTAGAATTAGAAGCTGTTAGAGATGCACTAATGAATTGTTTCAGATGATCTAGAGGATCTAAGGCAGTTGACGTATTTAGAAAGTTGATGAAATTATACCTTTTTTGAAACCTCCTACAGGTTAAGAGACCAAAATTATTCTGGATTCTTGTCATATTGTCCTCACCTTTAAAAGCATACCAAACTGAGCGAAAAGAAATAAAAAATCAATGATTTCAGCATCAACAAAGCAAAGTTAATAGAAAAAGATTTTCTCTGTGGAGGAATGTCTCATTATTAAACATAGGAAGTTGTGAAATTCTGACTATGCTGCTCGGATTAGTGAGTGTATATGTTTAAAGAGCCATTCTCTCCTTTTCGTCAACTGTTTGCAGAGTAAACAGGACAATGAGAATCTTCAGAAGGCCTCTGGATCAATGTCTTTCCTGTTGAAAATGTCACTTCAGTCTGTTCATTAATCTTTTGCCACCAGACAAAACAAAGAGCTTTGTTAGTTATTGGACCATAAAGCATCGCTTTGATAAATAATCCCTTCACTCCCAACAAAAGGAAATAGCTTACTGTACAGTCTCGCCATCTAGAATAAATCCCCCGTGTCTACCTTCTCTCTGATCACATTAAGGCGTATACAGGCCGAGCCCTGCAGCAGCAACAGCAGCCCCCCCACCCAGTTGCCTCGACGAGGGTCTAACGAGCTTCCACAACATTTGCAATTCATCAGACTAAGGTTTAACACCTCAGCAATGTTTTTTTTTCTGATGTTTTCCAACAGTAGGGTCTTTCTTTTATTTAACCATTCTAATAAAACTAGGATCCCACCATTTCAACTATTTAAGAGACAGAGATTGTTTTACTTTAAGGTAAATCAGATGTCCAACTATAAGTGAATGCAGCACATAATGAGCTGCCACCCATGCCGCTCGTCTGCTGGCCAGGAGCTGAGCCTTCGCAGAGCCTTCACCAAGCCTTCACCGAACCTCTGCTGTGGATCCATTTCTGCATCAGTCGGGAGCTCAGTCCTTCAGCCTGGAGCAGTTAAAGAGGTAAATTGTTCCTGTTTTGTCCTGAAATGCCCTGAAACCAATTAGAGTGGGAGTTCAGAATGTTCTGATAGAAACCAGGAAACTTACAAATGTAAATTTGCTCTTTTTCCTCCCTGTAAGGTCAATTAGCTATATTTCCATGCAACTTGTGACAACATCGGTAGGAAAAGTTCTTGAGGAATCATAAAGGAAAAAAAGAAACCTCAGGAAAGTAAAACAAGACCTGGGGGTCAGAAATTCAGGTTCCATGGAAGAAGAAACCATGACATGGCCTCAAAAAGTAGGATGCAGAAGCTGTATTTAAAAAATTCAAAATTTAACATGCTGCTGTATCTTTAATAATTCTACCTTGGTGCTCATGGTGTACCTAAAATGAACTTGACGATTGAATTGTGGAAAATCTGAGCTTTGTAAGGATATATAAAATGTCTATATTGGTAAAAAAAATGTAAGAAAAAGTTCAGTCAGTAAGGAATGATCAATGGATCATTATTTATACCAAAAACTAATACGTTGGCGGTGAGTTAATGAATCTAGGGTCAGTCAGTAAAAAGATAAAAGGAATATTTTTGTGTCGCAATCACTGAGTCTGCCATCTTCCAGCAGTGACATCAAGGTGCGGTAAGCCTAAGCCATTCTCCCCGCTTTACAAAGCTAAATCAATAGGAACTACTAGACACATCTGCAATCAACAACAATTATTGAAGATTTCCAGAGGACTTCACCATTGAAATTCACCGAAAGCTATAGTGAAACTGACAATGCCGGCGTGCATGGCAGCTGGATGTTGGAATACATCCGGGTAAAAGTGGCAAAAAGTTCTTTGACCTCGTTGTTAGCAATCTAACAACGAGTTTGTTGTTAGATTGCTAACTTGAAGAGGAAGGATTTGCCATTGCGCTTCTGGCCAAAGAAAAAACACGTAATATGTAGCCAACATTTTATAGAAGAATGTTTTCAAGAAGTCGTTGCATAACAATGATTTTGTCATTGTGACAAACACCAGATACAGCCCTGGGACTTGTTTAACAGCCGATACCGCACCGTGATGTCACAAAACTGTAGGTGGCAGTAGTGTTCTTTGACAAATATAGATGTCTCCAGTAAAGCACATCGAAATGAAAATTACTCTTAATCAAAAACACTTATCATTTATTGAACAGTTTGTAATAATTTCATATTTAAATTACTTTCAGAAGTTTGAATTCTGAATATGAGCGGACTTTTCCTTTAACCAGTGTTATTTTTAATCATGTTGTTGATTTTAATATACAAAACAGAGCGCCGGCGATCCGGTGGATGTTAAGACGCTACTGAAAAAAAGCCTCCTCTCAGCATCATGCTGCTACCACCATGTTTCATGGTAGAACGTTGCTGTGGGTTTTTTTTGTGCAGGACCTGGAGTTATTTAACTAAGTCGTCCAAAACCACTATTAAAACTTTGAATCTTTAATCTGCTTCATAAAAAAATAAATAAATCTAAGAATGTTTAACTCTCTCAGTGTTAGAAAGAACTTTGAAAACAATGCTGGACTAATCAAGGCTGGAGTGGAAAAATCTTAAATCTGATCCTTTAAATCGGTTTATTAACAATTAAACCTTTACTTTGTGGAATCTTATTTTTCCCTAAATCCTTGCTCATGAACCCAGCATTGTGCATCAGCTCCTCTAGTGAGCATGATGCACGGTCGCAGCCCTCATCATTAGTGCAGACTCCACTGAATGTCACCTGTGCTGATGTTAAAGAAAGCAATTAGCCGCTGCTGGCATGTTCCGGTGAGTGGATGAGTAATGGCTGCTGGGGCAGGAGTGTCTAGCCCTGATAAATGCTACTGTCCCCGTGCTTTATTAGTACAATGAGTGACTGGAGAGGTGGGGGTGGCTGGGAGCCAAGGTGGTGGACCACAGGGAGTGTCGCAGATAAACTGGGATTGACAGCAGAGAGTGGTGGCTAAATGCTAATGTACCGGGTGACATTTCTGATGGCGGACCAGGTTAGCTCAGATGCTGCTGCAATGACAGACGGAGCTGCAGAGATGGAGCAAAAAACACCTGAAATACCAGAACACCCACTACTCACTTCATTCCTCAGAATAAAAAGGAGGTGAAGATGAGGAGAGGCCTGAGATGTTGTCATTGAGTTTTTATCACCAGCAAGCAGGTACTAGACTCATTGACAGGTAAAGATGGCGCCATAATGAGACCAAAGGGAGACAAAAGCCAAGCAGAAGAAAAGACAACATTGATATTCAGGCAGAAAAAGGAGGTGCTTCTCCTTCCCATCAGCCACCTGGGGAGTTTATTCCAAGTTCAATACTTTGTCGGCTAAATCCCCAAGTGCTGCTTTTGTTGATAAACCTTCTGGCTCCTTTCCCTGGCTGCCTTGGGAGGATGATCTCTATCTTTACCTTCGATTTCCAGGAGTTGCCCGACCATTAAAGACAGGAAGGAGGAAAATAAGAGACACCGGCTAACTTTGGAGTTTGGAAGCGTAACGCCTGTCAAGGCGGAGCCGTGTCTCATCTTTCTGGGTGGTCAGACATGATGGTGTGTTGAAGCTGTGTCTAATTGGAGGTATTTTTAACACTCAGTGGTGTGTCAGCTGAGGAAACCTCCAGACTTCTGAACGCCACCTTTAATGGAATCTAATTAGGAGATGGCGGTACTAACAGGAAGCCAGTGAGCAGCCACATTAACACACACACACACAGTGTGTGTGTGTGTGTGTGTGTGTGTGTGTGTGTGTGTGTGTGTGTTAATCTGGCTGCTCACTGAGCGCTTCAAGGACCCTAATGCATTGTGACAAAATGTGTGTGCGTGTCCATGCATGCATGTCAGGAAATACAAGCATTAATGGGCAGAATTATCCCAAAAATCAATGGACCACATATGATTAACTAAAAGGGTAAAACAGAATATTCAAAATCTGAAAAAAGGAGACTATGCAGAACATTTTAAAGTATAATTCATGCAACACGTCCAATATCTTTGTAGCGGGTCTCATGCTTCATGCACCAGTCTTAAAGGAAAAGTCTGGTCAGCATGGAATGATCTATGGATCGTTACCTATCTATACCTAAAACATATACATTTGCAGTGATTTAATGAATTTAGCGTTAATCTGTGATAAAATAAAAATAATATTTTTTCAATCGCAATCACTGCACTGCAAAAACAATCTAAATATGAGTAAAAATGTCTTAAATTAAGTGTAATTTACCTTTAATGGGTGACACGTACTTGGAGTAAATAAGATACAGGATTTGCTAAAAGGAATTGAAATATTTTTTACTCTTAAAAATGAATAATAATTAAGATAATATGCACTTGAAATAAGACAATATACTTGTTTTTTTCTTATTTTAAATGTAAATTGTCTTGTTTCATTGGCAAAGTGTCTCCCTTACCTCCTTAATTCAAGAAAAAATGCACTTATTTTAAGAAAAAAATGACTTATTGAGATTTTAAACTTTTTGCAGTGTGTGAGTCTAGGAGCTGCCATTTTACCCAAATATAGTAACCTCCCTCTGCCATCTTCCAGCAGTGATGTCTGCGGTGCGGTAAGCCTAGCGTCATTCTCCCTGCTTTACAAGAGCATAAATCAATGGGAACTACTAGACACATCTGCAATCAACAACAATCAATGAAGAAGATTTCCAAGGGACTGCATTCAAAATTCACCAGAGCTATAGTGAAACTGACAATGCCCGCGTGCATGGCAGCTGGATGTTAGAATACATCGGGGTAAAAGTGAAAAAAATGATTGTTATTCCACCTTTCCAAAACTGGATCCTGAAGAAATAAGTTCGTTGTTCAAAGATGAACTTGGAAATAAGCAGGATTTGATACATCAGGACTTGATCTGAGCGATACGCACGAGGCGTCACGTGGCGAACGGTGGGTGGCAGTAGTGTTAAAATTACTCTGAATTAAAAAACACTGTAGTATACAGATAACATTACACAGTATGTAATAATGTCATATTTAAAAGTACTCTCAGAAGTTTCTGAATTCTGAATATGGCGGACTTTTCCTTTAAGATCAGGAAAATCCATCTGACAGAATTCTACTGATAAAAATCTACACGATCAAATATAGAATCAATTGTGTTTAAACATTTCTACAAACATTTAAAATAGCTGGAAATTTGAGTATATTCAAAACTTTGAATATTCTTGAATTTTAACCTAAAAGATCTAAGAATTGTTAAAACAGTGGAGATCTGGGCCTGCAGCAATGGGGATGAAATTAGAATATTTTCCTGTTGGGTCATCTGTCATAAATCGTCCAACAATTTGCAAATCAATAGAACCAAACTGATGCCTTTTGGTTGAGTACAAAGGTTTACTGGGACCAACTGCTTTGCATAAAATGCTTCCAGTAGAGTAAAACAACAAATACTTACCGGTATATGCAGGCTGAGGCCGAAATATGGCAGACAGAGCCACCAAGCTACTTGCCGTCATTTAGCCAACAAATAATACATCAGCATCTCAAGCTGAGAGAAGCCCCCAGGGTTTGGTTCCGTTTTGGGAAACGGGATAAATACCTAAATCTTTTGGAGCAGCTACATACATCAGGACCTGAAGAGGAACCACTTGGCTTCAGCAGCTGACACATCATTTCGGATTAAATGTGTGTAATGCTTAAAAATTGAAGCCACTTAAAACTGGATATAGGTTTAACGGTTCCATACATCCTTGTTCTGGATGCATTTAACTGACTTTGAATCTGTGCATGGAATAAATTTACTTACTCTAGAAAAGAGCTTGGAGGCATTTTGTTTGAATTATTGCTACATAAACAAACTGAAATGAACTGCCGTAGCTGGAGATGATATATTATGGTTCTGTCATAAGTACCTGTTGTTTTTGTGTCAGTATCTGTGGCTTTTTAAAGACAGACTCCGTTTGGAAGTGAAACCAGAGACAGTCGGCCCGGTAGAGCTTCTGCTGCACATATAAGAACGGAAACAGAGAAACTTTATGGGGGAAAAAAGGATGATTTATTTGTTTCCCCCAAATGAAACCATCAAACTGATGGAGAATCCTTTCTGCAGACAAAAATCCAGGCCTGGTTTGCTTTCTTGCAGCCAAATAACTCTTCATGTCAGGAGTTACAAGTTTGCCAGCACTCATGCAATGAGGCGGTCATAAAGTGGGCAGAAAAACAAAACAAAAACAAGCTAGTGTTACACAGCAAGGCTATTGAATCTGAACATGGATATCATTCCAACAGTGACTCAGAGTTTTCTTCTTAGTTCATGTCAGTCTGTCCAAGTATACGACGACTCCACTTAGGAGTGAGATATAAACACCAAATACACACACAGAGTTCTGTATTGTTTTTAGATTTAGACCAAGACTGATTAGTCTTCTCAGGCGCCATAATCAGATTTGGGTCCTGAGCATCCTCTGGAGTGTTGCTGATCTGATCCAGTCACTGAGCAAACAGCCTCTTCCACTCCTCCTCCATTCTCCCCCTTCTTACCTTTAAACTATTCTCTCACTGAGCTATAAATAAGAAACAGAAGAGGTTTTTTTCAGTTGTTCCAGCATTGGTTTCTTCTCCATATCTCCGTATGTTTCCAAATGCAATCTGTGTTTTGCTTTTTAATGTCTGCTGCATCAACTTTTACGTAAAAATAATAAACCTTAAAGTATGTCAAAACTATTTGAACAGCTCTTTTCTTTGAATTGATATTTTATTGCAAAAGATCATACGGAAGAAATAAAAAAAAAAAAGAAAAAGGATGGAGACGAGCAGACGCTCCTGTGTGTAATGGGTGGTCGTTCTGTGATGAGCAGCAGTGATTAAAATGCCACTTTATGTGACTGGGCACAGCGGAAGGAGAGGAGATGGAGATGGAAGGTGCATGAGGAGGAGTGTGTTCTGGTCCCATTTAATGAGGATCCTAATCAACCCAGCGGAGGCTGCCCTGAGACCCCCCAACTTCATTAGCACAAAAAACCCAGACTGGTAGAAAAGGAGGGGGCCAAGAAGAGGCTGAGAAGTTTTACCCGCTGAGGCGAACTTTCCAAGAGTCTGGGAGAAAAGAAATGGAAGTGGTGTGGACGGGGAGAGATGGGGGGTTGGGGGGGGGATAACAGCACGGGTCATTGGGTGAGTCACGGCTGCCATCGATCCCCTTATTGGCTGTCTGACGGCTTCAACACGGCTGCCAAAACCTTTAACGTGGGCGGCCTGGTGCCGTGCGTGTCAGAGTGAGCTCTATCTGAGCCGCATGCAGTCCACAGCACCGCCAACGACATCCATCCCACTCCCACACACGGCTGATAAGAGCACCTAGCAGCTGATAAACATACGCCCCCATCCATTTCCACGGAGACTAAATCTGCAGCTCTATGAGGCAGTGGGGGTGAGGGTAACATTAAATGACATGTGCACACTGCGAGGGGAGAGCGTTACGAGGCGTTCCACTGGCCCTCAGTCCTCTCGTTGATTGGACAAGCAGCTCGCCCACTAGGCTCCTCTCTTCCTACTAAATGCCAAGACGCAGCGTGTGTGTTGTTTCTTTCAAACACTCAAAGCCAATGCTTTTTCTCCCTTTGATGAGTGGAGATCAACATGGAAATAAAAAAGGTAACTGATGATGCTGATGAAGGTATTTCTAGTTGTGTTCGTCAGAGGAACGTCAGGTTCAGTCACGTTTTTCTCTCATAGAAACAGATTTCCTATTTTCTAAATAAAGTCATATTATATTGACATGTTTAAAATGTAGTGTTAACATACAGCTACTATAACAGCCTGAGTAAAGGTCGGTGCTTTATAACACTATTGTCCGAGGCGCTAGTATCAACCCACCTCTGACCGACTGCCTCAAAGGGCCCCGTGGCGCAATCTTCTGCTTCACTACCCTGCGCTTTCATTAACAAGAAAATTTCATTAATTGTTATTATGAAATTCAATTGACTGAATTAAAATACTGCAATATGGGTCGTTTGGTTCCATCGTTAGCCAAACGACCCATTCATCAGTTACCATTTGCATGTTTCCAAGCGATACAAGGCTTTGTCTATATAAGACTCAAACTCACTGCTGGGTCCAGACATTTGAATTGAGAAAGCTTCCTGGAGAGGTGGCTAAACCTCTTCAAATCTTGGGGGAAACCAAGTCCAGTGGAAAGAAACTTTAATTTTTACGCTTCATTGACTCACTTTTTCAGTGGAAAACGAAATTGTCACATTTCGTAAAACTGCAATGTTTTTCAAATCACATGAGTCCCCTTGTCTGTTGCTGAAACTCACTTTCTGTGTCCGAATGTCAGCCGTAATCACTATATAGGGCACTATATAGTTTCTAGGCCATGTAGGATGAGTGTCCGAACGTCTAGTGGATGGAAAAAGTAGTGGACTCGAGATTTCTGACGATGCACCTTGACAAGTATTGATCATTTATGGTCACTAGACGAGCTACATATATCCCGGAATGCTTTTGGCGCTGAAAACTCTCTTGCGAAGCATCATGGGATTTGTTGCCAAAGCGGCTCGCTGTCGCTACCTTACAGAGGCGACAAATAACAAAGATGGCGTGGGCACCGTGTCAGGAGGCGGAGTGACCAACAAGGAAAGGAAAGTAGTGATCATGTGTCCGAATGGTCAGTTAACTGAGTTCACTTAAAAGTCCAATATATCTTCCCCGCTCCATTTGGTGATTGAGGGATCTAGGGGTTAGTGCGGACACTCTGGCACATAGTGTCTGACGCATAATAAGCTGAAGGCCAGACACAGTTGGAAGAGGGCGCCCCCTTGAGCTGCGGCTGAATATGAAAATATCCCTCATGTTTACATTCACTGCTGCCATGTTGGTTTTAGAGTTATTGTCGGAACAAAAATATTCATTGGCAGTTTAATTGCATTTATTTAATGAAATAACACCAAATGAGGACTTTGTACTTAATATATCAACAGTCTCGTGAACATTTGTAAATGAAAACATAGCCACTGAAAGCTTCCTCCATTGCTCAGTGATTTGCAGTTTGCTTGGATTCAAAACATCAGCTACTGGGCAGCCTTGGAACTGTGCCCACTGGAACTGTATACACTGTATGATATTTTCATTTGACGTACTCAGCTGAAGCTCAAACTGTACGAAGAAACACGCTGAGAGCGATTAAACGCATGCAGCTTGCTTGGAGTCGCGATGAATCACGGGATATCCAAGGCTACATAAGATACATCGGACCCATCCTTCAAAACTTGCAAAAAGAAGAATGCATTTGTCAGCTGAATAACAAGGAGTCTTGCAACCCGAACAGACCTCGGCGCTACGCTATAAAGTAATCGGCCTCCAAGTCTAGCCTTTGGAGGATGCATCCCCTCAATTTGAACTCAGAATTTAGCTGAAGTGAGGATGATGTCAGCAGATTTTCTATATTAGCCTTTTGGGCAGGGTTTCTGTTATTGCAATCCTGAAAGACGAGAAGGTCAGAGGATCTTTCTGCCATAAGCCCACAGCTCAACAACGAGCCCTTCTACTAAACACTTCAAAACTTTAGCTCCAGAAATATTTAGAGTTAGGAGGCGTACAAAACATTGTTATAAACAAACAACCAATGCAAAAAGCATTTAGAGAGACACAAAAGGAAATTTGATGAGAAACTCCTAAAAGAAAATGCTCCTTCATTGAAGCTGAGTTTGGTCTCATGGAAAACATCAGAGTCAAATGCTCAGTATATAGAAACATGGACAACTGGATCTTAGTGGAAAGCAGCCACCTGTCCTGCCTGCAGCTCAGATACTGTGACGACTGTGCAAAGATTTCCAGGCCAGACAACAAACATTCATTATGCTGAAGACAAACAAGTCAAAGCCTCATCTAAATAAGCACTGCAGCTCAGAGAAGTAAACATGCTTCACGGAGGAACTTAAGTGTTTCAGATGCTGCTGTGCTTTTCTTAGCTGTTGGGGTCCTGAAGCAGCTCTCTGTGCTGGAATTCGCTCCCCAGGTCGAATGCATCTCACTGTATTGAAATAATCACCTGTTTTGTTGAAATAAATTATGGAAATCGTGACGCTTGTTTGCGGGATGCATGTTTGCTCAGACGCGATGCGTCCTGAAAAGTAGATTAGTAGCCGTTTGACGAGGCTCTTCATAACAGCCTGTCAGGGCGGCTTAGTTCTTCAACACTTCACACAAAAAGTTTACTGCTTAATAAAATCTGTGCATTTAATAAGCGAATTATTCTAATCATGGCACTCGTGCCAAAGCAATTAGGGATAAATTATAATCTGATGATAGATTATTTGGTGTTGACGGCCTGGGGGAACAACGCAATCAAACATTAATTATTCAAGGGGTAATTAAGTTCATAGGTGTGTTTCCTGCATCTCATTCACACTCTGACAGGTACAGAGTCCAGACTTTACTCATCCCAGCTCTGCAGTGGCACAAAATAAAAACAACCTGGAAATCCTCTCCTTAAACACTTTAAAAACTCTCCAGGTGAAGGACCCAGATCCCGGTCCTTGGCTGGTTTCTTTAAAATAGCTTTTTTAAACATCAATCTTTGTACTAAAATATTCTTTCTGTCCTAATTTGTGGACATTAAGATCTAAAGAGAAGTGTCATCTTCTGGTCGTTGGAGGGGATATTGCTGGGATTTGGATTCGGCTGCCGTTTGACTGGGAAGGGCCATTTTGAATGGCTGCTACTGTAGAAAACAATGTTTCCATACTTTCCTCAGACTCTTACGTGTGACTCATTTCCTCCCCAGGTATATATATAAAAAAAATAATACATTTGTGTTTATTTTATTTTATTTTTTTTGGCCTGTGATTTCTCTCACATTGACGATTTCCACCCACATGTTCACTGGGTTCGATGTGATTGATGTGAGGTACGTCAGCAAGTAGTTCCTCCATCTGTCTTCCTCCTGTTTCCATATTCTTCTCCTGAAGGCGTCTCGTTGTACTCTGTCACTGCTTCGAATTAGATGAACACAACCGAAACCAGAGATCAGCTTCTCCTTTTCCTGCACTACTCTGAGCTCCACTTCCTGTGAAGTTGTAATAATCAATGTCTGCAGACGACTATCTGTTAAATTCTCATTGGTCCAAATCTCAGCCAATGAAGAAGCAGATTCTGATGCGTTAGACTATAAAACACATGGAAATGCTAAAAAAAACTGTAGTGTTGGAAAGAAGACATCATCATCCATCACCCTCATCAGTGGCTGCCTGGGGGGGTCATAGAGGTCATCAATCCTCCAGAAACCATCCATGCTGCTTCTCCACCTTGAGGTTCACCAAGAATCAGCTTATTGGCTGGTGCCTACAGTGATGTCATCAATCCACTCAGACTCAAACTACCAGTAATTTCAGTGTCATGTTGATCAATATAGTTTGATTTTCTATCCCATACATGCAGTGAAAACATGATTTTTCTATTTTTTTCCCTCACCTTCTCCGGGGTAACCATTAAATCTATTAAATCATGAAGATGAAAAAAAAAAACAGCTAGTAGCGTCCAGCCGATAGAGGGTGCAAGGGCGCTGCCCCATTTACCCAATGACCTTGATTAGGACATAATTTGTTTAGATGTGCAAGATAAATATTTAATCTTTAATGATGAGTAGATCTGTTTTGTTCTTTTTCGGATTGGTGACATATTTCCACCCTGGGGCGCATGTACAACTTAAAAGTTGTACATGCACAGTAGCTTCGCTGCAATGCGAAACGATGGGACCATCCTGGAGCAGAGCTAAAAAACAACTTTATTTGCACACCACCTCCCCCCACAGCACTGATGTCACAGTCGTCTGTTTGAAAGTGCATCTGATTGACAGGTTTATAGAATTATATAGCTACAAGGCTTGGCTAACTGCATGCAGCAAGGCTAACGCTTTATTCCGAATTCCCTGCCTCCTTTTTCAAATGTCAGGATCTGACCTTGCATGGATAAAAGCAGGTAGGATGGATTTATTATGTTTTTTTTGTTTTTTTTGTTGCTGGCCATCATGTCAATATAGTGGTGTGATAACTTAATAAATGGTTGATTGGTTTTTGGTATACGTTTATTTTGAATATATAGCCATTTCCGAAGAACACTCCACCGAGCTGCCACAGCTTGACAGAAAATAGTTTAATTCATTTATGTATACTAAATATCTCTTTGCTGCAAAGTCTGATTTATTTTATTTGGTCACAGAAGCTGAATGCAGCCATTTTTCTTTTGTCCTCATCATCTGCACAAAAAAATTCCTCCACATCAAGTTTGCAAAACCTACCAAACACAGAGATGGTATGGGGAGAAATGGACTTCTATTATATTCGAAGCCATAACTCTAATATGAACCGTGGGCCATGCTGACAGGTATGGAGCTGCTTTCTGAAAATAAATGCCTGGCCCGGCCCAGATACGTCAGATGGTGTTTAAAGGACAAAACGCATTGGCAGGAAAACAAATGTCAGAACTCATCAAGTTCACTTACATGGAGTAGACATCATACTCAGACATGACAAGTACAGGAGAGCAGCCTATAGTCTTTATCTCTGAGTTTGCCCACCCTCCCCCACTCCCACTGCAGCAGACTGTAACAAAGACATGATGAAGATTACTAAATCTCTGAAATAATGAGCTCTAACTGTCCCTCCTAACTCCAGCCATTCATCAGACTATGTGCGACAGCCGCTGGAAGGTGGCATGCTGCTGCCATCTACAGGAGGAAGAGGGATTTACAGCAGAAGGCAGAGAAAACTCTTCATCCATCCTATATACGCCACCCACATGCTGGGTTAAACAGAAATCAGCAGCAAATGGGTTCAAATTGCTGTTTCTCACTCAGATATATTGGTGAGAAGCTGCAGGAGGCCAGAATGTGATGAAGGCTGCAGTTCATGCATTACAGCCCTGATCAGCCTGTGTGTGAGTGCAAACTGGAAATGATGGAAGGTACATTGAAGCATTTAAGTACTGCTTACAGGAACAAAAACCTCCACAATTCCACATTAGTTAGGATTTCTACCTGAAGAAAGAGGATGAGAAGAAAAGAAAACCTTCAACATGGCTGCTAATGCTCAGTAGTAATTATTAGATCTATGTAATTCAATCATCCACAGTAGAGCAGTAAGACAGAAGTGACCCGTCATGATGATGGATCAAAACGCTGAAACAACAGAAGAACCAAACTGATCCTCTGAACAAGAATTGATAGCAGATCTGCTCCCAGTACCAGAGCCAAAAGAACAATAAACTCTAATCCCAACACAGGATCTATTTCTGGTAAAACTGAAGCATTCAGCCTAAATTCTCTTTAATGTATTTCTATACCTACAATTTACATCTTAGGTCATTTTACAGAGACAAGTCAATTAGCTCATTCAGTCAGATTGGTTCAAAGTTTTCTATCTAAGGAAAAGCAGCTGATTGTATCAACTCCTTGACTCGAAAGCCTCACACAATAAACCAGTAAAATCGAACAAAAAAAGTTTAAAAATTTGAATATTTTTCACATCTGGATAGTTTAAAAAGTAAAGAGTGAAAGGAAAAACATCAACTCTAAAAGCCGATGATAATAATTCAAAGTTCAGTCATTCAGGGTGTGAAATTAATCAAACTGAACTATGATGTCCTTTAAAAACAAGGCAGTACTGCTGTGTCCCTTTAACTCACTGTGCATCAGGTCCTGATCCAGTTCTAGAGAGCTGCTAACCCAGCCCCGTCATTCAGCTGTGCAGAGGCCTGTTCAGCTTCTAGCCTAGCAGCTGATATGATGAGTGAACAACGATAAATGATGTCTTCTGGGTGTCTGTAACTTGTGACCATTGTTCAGTGAAGAAGCTGTTGAAGAATCTGCTGGACCTGCATCAAATGTTTTGAAACCTCTTCCTAGAGAGCAGCAGGTAGAACAGTCCATGGTGGGGGTGTGAGGGGTCACTGATGATGTCACGGGCTCTGACAGTTGGTTTAGCCCTAAAACCTCTTCTGTATTGAAGTAGGGAAGTTTTAACCCTTTTTCAGTAGAAAATAAAATATTAAAAAGTTTAGATGCAATGTTTTGCTCCCTAATCTGATCTCAGATTTTAAAGGAAAAGTCCGCTCATATTCAGAATTCAAACTTCTCAAAGTACTTTTTTATATATATAATTATTCCATACTGTTCAATAAATGATCAGTGTTTTGAATTCAAAGGTAATTTTCATGTGTGAATGTGCGTTTTAACATAAGTATCCCATGTTTGTCAAAAGAACACTACTGCCACCTGCTACCGGTTTGTGGCGCCACGGTGCGGTATGTATCGGCTGTTGATCAAGTCCCAGTGCTGTATCTGGTGTTTGTCACAACGCCATTATCCAAGCTCATCTTGAAACATTCTTCTTCCAAATGTTGGCTACATATTACGTGGTATTTCTCTCAGGCTAGAATGTTCGATGGCAAATCACTCCCTCTTCAAGTTGTGATCCAACGACGCAACCCGCCAGTGGGAGGATCAGGAATCAGAAAAAGAGGAAATAACATAAATTTTTTACCTTTTACCCGATGTATTCCAACATCCAGCTGCCATGCATCGTGGGCATTGTCAGTTTCACTATAGCTCTGGTGAATTTCAATGGTGGAAGTCCTCTGGAAATCTTAATCTAATATAGTTGTTGTTGATTTGCAGATGTGTCTAGGGTAGTTCCCATTGATTTGGCTTGTAAAGTTGGGAGAATGGCTAGGCAACTTTTCAGACAGCCTCTAGTACTTTTTATTTCAAAAAGCGCCACTGTGCCAAATGTAGTGAGTTTTTTCACTGCTACCAAAGACTTTGGCAACAACATTAAAAAGCACCAAACTCAAAAGCACCAAAAGAGAAAGTAGATTGTAGCTTGTCTACCAGTGAAAGAAGGACTGGGTTATTTACTTTGGCCTTTTGGAAACACAGGAAGGAATGAGCAATCAGCTAAGTGAGCTTAGTGCTTGGAAAAAAATCTTTCATTCATTTAGAGACAGCATGAAAAGTCAGCTGAGTACAAAACATAGAGAGGAAAACAATAAGAAAAGAGACAAGAAGAGAGGGGACAAAACCTAGAACAGATAATGTCTATTCTATTAAAATGTTTCTATCTGTTTAATTGGTTTGTTTTATGTGTTGCCTTCTTAATTCAGAGGGCCCCCTGCCTGTCTTTGCCTAGGGCCCCAAATTTCCTAAATCGGCCCCTGAGCAGCTCCATTAGATACTGTGATCTAAAGGTATATTTATCCAGATATTTTTAGTTTCCAGTCATAGAGGGTGTGTTGGTAATTCTTTAAAGGTTCTCCTGATTTTGTGCTTTCTTGTAAAAACAAATTGTAGAGATATTTTACAGAATGGAAAAATCTATTTCATCTGCATGTTTGCTCTTTTTCATATCAGGTTATGAACCAACGTTAAGCTTCTTGCATTTTAATCATATTTGTTGAATAAGCTAACGAAGGCCGTGTAATTCAGGTGGTAAAGGTTACAACTGATAGCTGGACCGTACCTGATTGAATTGCTCTTTTATATTTTATCTTTATTTACCGTTACGTCCTTTTTGTGCTTGCTCAGTTAAACCTAGAAGCATATTTATAATACAAACAGAGAAACACATTTTTTATGTTAGATCATTGTGATGTTGAGGATGGAATTTTAATTCTAATCCCACTCATTCACTGTTAAACATCCTTGTTTTGAAGCAGGAACAGTTTAGCCTTTTTGTTCAATCCGTTTTTGTCTGCTCCATATGGCATCATTAATATTTTATGTTTTATCGGAGAGAAATGTGCAGTTTGAGGCTTCTTATTTCCTGTGAATGCCATGGTGGATCGTGTTTTCTGCATTCCATTGATGTGGGTTTATATACTGGCGTTTCTCTGAACTGTGGGCTGATTGAACTCGGTACAGAGTTAGATGCTTGATATTATCTATTCTGAAACTGAAAACCAGGAATAAGCTGACTCAGGTTAACTACAGTAAACTCCACACCGGGGGGGGATTTATCATTAGGCAATACTAGGCAGTTTCCTAGGACCCCGAGTTCCTGGGGGCCCCATAAAACTATGTTTAAATTTATAGTTATTACAACTATTCATTATTTGTGCAGATTAATTATGATTTTGATAAAAATATTTTTGCTAAAATTCCATCAGAACGCTTATAATATTAAGTGTGTCTAATAATATAATATTAAATGTGTCCCCCCCCTCTCAGTGTCCACCATATTGGATCATTCCATTTGCTGCACATGTTCACAAAGGTCCAAACAGACAGCAGCAAACCATTTGAAAAAACGGTGCGAAGAGCAGTGTTGCTACCTTAGCGTTTTTGTTGCTATATTTGGCTTAAGCTTTTCAGACCCCTCTAGTACTTTTTTATTTCAAAAGGAAAAAATAGCACCTAGTGCCAAATCTAGGGAAACTTTTCTGCTACTGGAGACTTTGGAGACAACATCTAAAAGCAGCGAACTCTGCTCTCAGAGCAAGTAGATTGGTAACCCCCTACTCCTGCTCTCCTCTATCTTGTCTGCTGTCATGATTCATATGCATGCAGCTATTATTTCATCAAGATGAAAAATGGAGAACAGATAAGCAGATCATGGCTTGCTTGTCTACAGTGAAAAGAAGGACTGGGTTATTTACTTTTTGTCATGATTTAATTAAAAGGTCTGACTCAAAATGCAGAAGTCCAAACAGAGACACACGGATGAAAAGTTTGACGGGTTTAATTGAAGATGTTAAGCTCGGTGCAGAGTTTCCTTGAACTCTGCTCAGCCGGAACTGAAAGGTGAGGGGAAGACAGACTGTTAATTCAGGCTCAGTGGGAAATTTGATTCATTGATCTTGAAGGAGAGGATCTGATTGTTGACTCACGTTTCCAGAGGAGTGAAGGATCCTTGACTCCAATCTGTGTGTTGGTTTTCCCTTCAGTGTATGTCTGATTCGGGGCGGAACAGGTTTTACCCAGAACTTGGACGGTGTAGGGAACGGAGACGCTGATTGCAACTCATATTTCCTGCTGTACTTGAGCGGGGTCATGGTGAAGATGATTCCCTTGCTCAGAGAGTAATTTCAGCGTCCTCAAAAGGACCCTGGATCCAAACCTCCTGTTTGAATCCCCTCGCTCAGTTTAAGACTCAGTTGATCCCTCCTGGGAGTGAAGGTCCGGAAAAAGGTCCAGTTTGCAGGATGAATTCCTGCCAAAAGGCAAAGACAAAAACAAAGAAGTTAAAACTCAGGTAGACAAAAACTCAGTCTTACTCAGAGAAAACTCAGCTTGGCTAGAGTACCAAAAACTGGCAAACACTCTGGCGTCGAGGTAGTGGCAATCAGCAGCTTAAGAGCAGTCCGTTAACGAGGTAACCGTCAGCAGGTGTGTGTGAAAGGCGGACCGGAACCAGGCGCCTCCTGGCTGGTGGAAGGAGCCCTGACACTTTTACATAGAAAGGAGCAATCAGCTAAGTGAGCTTAGTGAAAATCTGAGTACAAATAATGTCAGCTGAGTACAAAACATAGAGAGGAAAACAATGAGAAAAGGGACAAGAAGGGAGGAACAAAACCTAGAACAGATAATTGATGTCTATTCTATTAGTATGTCTCTATCTGTATGTGTGGTTCATGTGTTGTCTTCTTAATTCAGAGGCCCCCTGCCTGTCTTTGCCTAGGGCCCCAAATCCGACCCTGCTCCATACCTTCTGAAAATGGGCTCGGACAGATATTCTTTCGCATTCAGAGAACTCCTTAGATGTGGTTTCCCCATAAAAAAGTTAGATTGAATTAAAGCTGCAGTGAGATGTTTCTAATGAACGGCTTATCATCTCTGAATAGGAAAACATCATCCACACAAAGAAGCCACCAAAGCCCCTTTGTGTTAATTAAAAGTCATCAAACTTTCAGCGGCTCTTAGAGAACCTCCCCATCCACAGCCTCTGATGACGGTTTAATCAGTGAGGATGTCCTCTGACCCCCCCCGCCCCGCAGCGCCAGGCGTCATTGTGCTGATGACTGCTGCAGCATATTGATGGCAGCTCTTTATTGTGTGGGTTTACAGCAGAGAGGGAGCCTTGATTATCTTGTAACCTCTCCACCCTGCTCCCCACACCTCTGTCCCTCTCAGCTAACGATGCTAATGGATGGAGGAATGTTTATGTGCTTTGCTTAATGAAAGCTGCAGACCAGCAGCCTCCTATGGCGTCTTGGCGCGTCGCTGCGTGCTGCTCACTCTTTGAAGGGTGTTTGCGGGGCTCCCGGGCGTCTGGCTGAGCGGCTGCATCCGTTCTCCTTCTAAGCTCACTTTAAAGCCACGCAGCAGCAAAGATCCAGCGGGACAAAAAGGAGAAGGACGAGGTAGGCGATCTATACGCCACAGAGGAAAGCATCAAACGGGTCCTGGGCGAGCAAAAGGAATACGTTTGTAAAAGTCAGAAAGATCAGAAGGAGAGAAACACAGTAGGATCAGCAGAGAGCTGGAAACAGAATGAATGAAGAGAAGTAAAAAAAGGAGAGCTTCAGTGCCAGAGCTGTTTCTTCGTGGCGTTCTTCTCCTTCTGTCTCTGATTATGAACGATGGTTTCAGAAGAGGTTTGTTCACTTAGATGGTGAATTCAGCTTGATCCTACATGTATGCCTCACATGTTGCTCCCTATGGAGACAGCACTGCATAACTTTCCCTACCCTCTAAACAGGAATACTTCCTGTACCTTCATGAGGGGACGTGGCTCCCTGTGGTTTAGTTCGACAATCAGGAAGTACATCTTTTTTTACACAGTGTGCAGCCAGACTCTGTGGAGCTCTGCTGATAACAGAGGCAGGTGTGCTGAGCAGAAAACATGCAGAGATGCATCTAAAAGGAGCAGACATCAGCCCCCCAAAGGGCCCTGAGTTTAAGACTGGAGCACTAGTCTGACAAAGCAGTCAATCAGATGATGACCAGTGAATGTCGTCACAAGCTCACCCAACTATATGTATGTACGTATCTCCATCTTCTTAAAGCCTGTTTATCACTCATCAATCTAAATCAGCTGGTTTGGAGCAGGGAACCAGGAAAAATCTGCAGAGGATTGGACTTTTCACAGAACTCCCCCTTCTTGGTAGACTGCTCAGACATACCAGTGTCTGACTCAAGATGGCACAAATTTTCAGCACCCTTCACAGAAGAGAATAATATGTTTTTTGTCATGATCTGGCCTGTTTGCTCTCCCTTAATTAGTCATTTCTTTCACCTGTTGTTTTCCCTCCCCTGCCTCAATTCTAATTTATTCCCCTCACCTGTTTCCTCTTGGTTATATTCAGTTCAACCTGAGCATTCATTTCTTGTCTTTCTGTTAGTCTGTCTGTTCAGTTTTTGCCTTGGTTTGTGTCCTGGATCCTGCGCAGCCAGTGGAAAGAGGGTTTTGTGTTTGTCCACGTCTCCTGATCGTCCACTGTTCCTCCCCTGCTGAGTCCTCTGGGTTTTTGGCTCATTATGGGCTGGGGAGGTTCAGTTTATATCCAGTAAGCCTGGCTCCCAGGGAGGAGACCAGTTTAAAGTCCTGCTTCAAGTTCCAGTTCCACGTCCTGTCTCGGCTACCCTCTTCTGCCACTGAGCCTGCTCATCTGCACCTGATCCTGTCTGCTCTCAATGTAGCGTGACCATCTGGTCATGAGCTTTCAGGCTCCACGTCCAGGCCTCTGAACCCTCCTGGGAGCCTGTGGATGCCTGGAAGTCTGGATCCTGTCACCTGTTTCTGTTCCTGCCTAATCTAGGGATCCTGTTCCTGTCTGTCCCTCTCTGTTCTGATCCCTGACCAGGATCAGCTTCCAGCATGTCCTCTGGGACTGCAGCACTTGGGGACATTTTTGGACTGGACTGTTAAACCAGGTAAGTGGCCAAACTCAGATAATCATCTGTCAGATGATGAAGTGGTCACTTACCTGTGTTTCTTCTGCAGAGTGCCTGTGATTGGGCGGTGCCCGCCCCCCCTCCTGCAGTGTCCATGAGCCACAGCTCCACTTTTGAGGTTTTGTTAATTTAATAATCCTTTTTTAACTTTCCTACTGACTGTCTCTCCTTGAATACTGGGTCCATCTGTTCTCGTTTCATGACAGTTTTTATTCTATTCTAAAGAAATGAAAATGAAAAACTATACAAAAGGTAGAACAGTCCAACCTCTAGTTCTATGTATCAATTATAGAAGTGTGAATTAATGTTTGACATTTTCTGGGGGTGCACTATCCCGCCCATGACCCCAAAGGGAGGGGCAGAAGAAACTCAGGTTAAATGAAGCCTAAAAGGCCGGGTCTTATGCCACTATCAACCTGTTAGTATTGTGATAATGGGGATTTTCTGGTAAAGTGTTGACACCCAGAACTGAAAACTATGACCTGTGGAATCAATAGAACAATATAGCAGGACCTGTCTGGCAACAGGAAGTAGTCTACATTAACACCTTGTGCCCTTATCAATAAAAATCAATAACAGATGAGATAGAAAGTCTTTCATGTCTCTCAGGCTGGAAAGATTGGGCTCATTTTTAAGCTTCTGGGCCTCTAAGGATTAACGATAGGATTCAACAGTGGGGAGCCTAACCAAGAGGCAAAGGGTTACACAGATTACCCAAAAAGTTCAACAACACTAAACCGGGAGGTCCATGAGGAAGAGGATTAGGGCCACTGAAGAAAAAAAAATTCAGAATTCTGACTTTTTATCGTCAGAATTCAGTCAGAATTCAGTCAGAATTTTGATAAAAAAGTCAGAATTCTGACTTTTTTCCCTATACTAAACTGAAATAAAATTTAAAATCAGTTAACTTTTTTTTCAGTGGCCTAATCCTCTTCAGTAGGTCCACTTGAGGAACCTAGGTAGAATCCTGAAAGCTCTGTATGCCTGGCTGCCTCAGTTAGGGTCAGAGGTCATAGAAGCTGGATCTGAATGCGGCCCATTGTTGTTACTAGTTGCTGTTCTTACTTTCCATTCCTAGCTTAGCCTTCCGCTTAGGGATAGATGCCAGTCAGATTAGGATTACAGCCGTCTGCTGGTGAAGATTCTCAATCATCCAGGTCCACTGGAATCATCCACTGGACTTTGTTGTTTCAAGTTTGAAGACATTTCACTTCTAATCCAGGATGCTTTTTCAATTCAAAATGTCTGAATTAGCGTTGAGTTGCTTTATAAAGTAGCTCAACAAAGCCTTGTTTTGGCTTAGAGTTCAATTTTACATGTTAGCCTCTTTTCTGCATACTGTTACCCAATCACCTGGCTGATCAGACACTTTTGGAGGACCACTACGTAGGGATGTGCCTGGTCTTGGTGGCTACTTAAAGGTATTGTGGAGGATTTTCATAAACTTTTTTTTTCTTTTTAAATGCACGTGCGAGAGCATGCACAAACCCATTTCTCGTGCATGCTCTGTTTAAAAGTGCTGTTCTCATAGCTCATACCAGCTTACTGTGCCAAAATGTCCACCCTAACCCTAAATCCTTCAATCACTATATAGAGCGGGGACTATATAGTTTATTTTATAGTAATCTCGCATGAAAAGTGGGATTTTCGCTGGCAATATACGGCACTGTAGATTGTCGCGGAACTTCAGGTTAGCGTGCAGTTTACGCAGGTAATTTGCAGGTAAGTCATGAATTTAAAACTCCTCGTGAAATTCTCGTCAGGAAATTGACGCGGGAATTTCTTAGGCAGTGTTCCCCATGCCTCCCCCCCCCCATGGAATTCTAGGGAGGCTTTTAACATGTAAAATGAACATGCTGTGAGCTATACAAATGCAAACCAGGGTTGCAGGTGGGGTTTTACTAAAAGGTAAGAAAATCTCTGATACAAAGAGATCAGGTATAGCCTCTTACATTTTAGCTTGAATTGATTTATTTAATTAAAGTATAGAGACCAAAACAGATCTTTAGCTGACAGAGCAATACATTTAGAGCAGTAATTATTTTTTTTTAAATTTGCATTTAAGATAAAAAATAAAATGTTGTCTGTCAATATGCTCAATTCACAATTACTTAAGTGGAAAAGTTTCAAGAAATGATTCTGAGATGATTCACTTTATAACATGGCGCATTATCCTGTTGGAAGTAGCCATCAGAAGATTGGTACACTGTGGTCATAAGGACATAGGTCAGCATGCTAAATTGGTTTTAAGTGGCCCAAAGTGTGGCAATAAATATCCCCCAAATAGATGGTAGAAATAGATCAGGCTCAGTATAGCCTAATTATAGACTCTTACATTTTAGCTTGAATTGATTTATTTAATTAAAGTACGCTAGATTACTGTGTATGCAAATGTTATGTAAAAAAATACACAAAATAATTTACTTCAAAAATTAGTTTTAATCAGAATCAGTTGGCTGTAATGGTTAATTTTTTTTTTTTAGATTTCCACTTTTTTTTTTTTTTTTTGTTATTGAATATATAAGAAAACAATAACAATCTCAAATAACAAGTCAATAACAAATATTTCAATACAAGAAGAAATATCACAACTCCTGCTTTTGAAAAATAAAATTAAATGCACAGGCTGGAACAAAGTATAAAATAAAATAAAATAAAAATAAAAATAAATAAAATAATAATAGTAGTTAAAGTAAATTAATCAGTGGGGACTACCAACTGAAATTCTTCAATTAACTCAAACAATTTAATTGCATTTAAATTCTGCATCTTTCTCAGACATCTTTTGAAAAGGGAAAGTTCATTTTTGAGAGCAGAGATTGAGAGGGAGCATTTTGCATAGCGACATTTATGGATATAATACTTTGTTACAATTATTAGAATATTGATTAAAAATTCCAAATTTTTTTTCTTTAATGGATAAACCGAATTGAATGTTTTGCCAGGAAATAAAATCTAAATTTATTGTTTTAGAAGACAGAAAGGTTCGAAGTTGATCCCATAAGTTTAATACTTCTTTACATTCATAAAAAAGATGTTTAGTTGTTTCCAATTGAGTTGTACAAAAGCCACAATTCTCAACATTAAACTTAAATCTCTCTCTTAAAAACTCATTTGAAGGATATATGTTATTTATTATTTTAAATTGTAATTCTTTATATTTAGGAGGAATTGGGAATTTCAAATAATTTGTCCTAATTTTGACTATCATAGATTTCTTAAAATTTTGTAAGAGAGCTGTGCTTTTTGTTCTTCCTGGGTACATATTATTTATAGAATATTGATTCAAAAACTTGTTGTTGCATTTATTATCTCTAATGTCCACCTGCTCAAATTCAATCTTATGGAGACAAACAATTGCAATTGCAAACAATTTATAGGTGCATTACCGCCACCTTCCAGAATGGAGCGACGCGAGCTCTTCTCGCGAGTCCTTCCGTATAACAATGACGTCGTATGTGATTGGAGGAGCCTGATGAGCCTTCGGCCCCATCGTCCAATCACGTGTGAGCTTTTGTGCACTACGACTTCTCGCGAGACCAGCATATTAGCAGACATGTTTGTGTTACTATACTCAGAAGAACTTCATCTCCAGTTACCGTGTTTGTATTTTGTTGTTACGTGAACAATGGCTGCACGACGTCCTCCAACTGCTCTTAGTCCACAACTTTCGGCCAGCCCGCAGACTGACGAGAAGAAACTGCTGATTGCTATCAGCGGACTGTCTCGTCAGCTTGCCCAACATACTGCCGACATGAATGAGCGCCTCACTCAGCTGGAGAATTCGATGCACTCCAGGTTGCAGTCCATAGAGGACAAGATGGCGGGGGGTGGCCATTTCTATAGCACCAAAAAGGAGGACATTGTGCGGCATATCAATAAATTACTAAGGTGTACATAAGAATCGGGTAAAGTCACATTTATAGCACAATTCTTAGTAGTTTAAAGAGGATGCTTGTGTAGCTGAATAGAACAAAATATTAAAGAAATGTAAAAAAGAATTGGTTCCCAGCATTTGTATTTATTTAATACATTGTGGTGTTTAAAAAGTGACCATTTTTTAACACGATTAATTTGCGCAGAACTGCTGCAATTGATCATAAAGCAGTTGTTTGGAAAAGAAGCTCGAGAAAGAGCTAGAGAATAGGACGATGCAAACTGCAAAAAGTGGCTGGAAAAGAGGAATTCATGACATGGCTGCAGCCTGTCGAGAGTAAAGATGATTTCACCATGTTCTCTATCTATCCATATCTATATCTATATATATCTATATATATATATATATATATATATATATATATATATATATATATATATATATATATATATATATATATATATACTTGAGTCATGGAACTGTGCTTACAGCTCCTTATTTCATGTAAACTAATAACTTGTGTACATGATACTTGTTGATGGCATTAAAATTATTTCTAATAGCATTAAAAGAGCATTAAATTAGAGTTCCTCATTCCTGTATAAAACCTGTGAACGCTTAATTTAATCTGACATATTAAAAAAATCCCCATCATCATCCAGCAGATGTTCAGTTTCTGCCCAAATATTTTCTTTCTGTTGTGGATTTTTGTAACAGGGATAACTAGGATCATACATAGTTTGTATGAACTCTGTTTATTCTCTGCTTCCAAACTCATCATCTCTTCATCCATTCCTGCAATAAGAATTTTCTTTTAAAGTTGTGAGATTCACTCTAGAATCTCACAACTTCTTCCTGGTCTGTTGAAGCACCAATAGTCTGCATCCAATTATTTAATTAATTGCTCTTAGTTTTTGGGAATATATACAAACTATGCTCTAATTTCTAGATACCGATCTGTTTTTACTATAATTTAATTTGACAAACCGGGTCTTCTCTACATTCTTTTTTCTGTTTGGTGCGATTGCAATAGCGGGTCTTGATCTGGACGGACCGGAGGGGAGCAAAAAATAGCTCAGCTCCGTATTTTGACGGTGAAGGACGGAGAAGACGTACGTGGGCGGTGACGAGCGGAGGATGTGGAACAGCTCTCATTGATTTACATGACAGACAAGTACTCCGTACGTGAGCGGGGCGGAGCGCTGACGGAGTATGTGGAATCTGGGGGTAAAGGAGGACAAATACACGTCCGGCTGGGTGCAGCGCCGGACGCCGGACAGTGCAATGAAAATCCGGACTGTCCGCCCTAAAGCCGGACATCTGGCCACCCTATCTGCAGTCGAGCAACTTTGCGGGATATACGAACTCGAGGAAGAGAAGACGGGTGCACAACGCCACGCTAGCGGTAAATATATGTTCGATTACTGGTAGCTATGCTAAAAGCAGCCTAGCTTAGCTAGGCAAGCTAAAGACAACCTAGCCTAGCTAGGTAAGCTAAAAGCAGCCTAGCCTAAAGCTTTATTAAAGTGTATTTTTTGTGATTCACAGGAAGCATTATGCCGTCTTAACAACTCGGAGACTAATTGCAGGCGCTATGAACCGGAGCAGGGGTAAGGTTTAAAGAATATGCTTTCATTCTGCGGTAAAAGGACATGGATACGGATGGATACCGACCATAGCTGTACTTTTTTTTTTTCACAGACTACAGTCGCCTCACAATGAGGCGGTGACCTCCTATTTGCTCGGATTTGCACGATGTTGATAAAGACGACATTGTGTGTAAGTGACTTGTTTTAATGTTTTCTCCTTCCTTGTTACTGTGACTTGCGTTTGATTTTTTTTATTCATACCACTCTCATTTAATTGTTTTCCAGCTGCCTGTAAGACGTATTATGAGACGGTATGCAGGAGCTTCAGATACACGCTGCTAGCCAGCACGCTGCGTGCGGAGGCTGCCAGGCTATCTGCTCGGAGTCGGGCCAGAAGAAAGAGGGTAAGACTTTATTTGGTGACTATTTTTCAGGTGCATTGATAGATGTGTTGTGTCCATACGCAGTGCGCTGATTCATTGTTTTTTTTTTTTCAGCTGCTGAAGGCGAGGCAGAGTGTGCTAGCAGATGAGGAAGTGGAACTCTGGAAGTCCGCCACCGTCGACCTCATGTCCGACGAAGAAGATGGCGTCGTCGGCGGTGTCTCTGGATGGATTGTACGGTCGCCGCCATTTCGTAGGCCGGATCTCACTGAACTCTGTGTTAAGCTGCAGTCCCGGTTAGAAGCGATGCCGAAGTACAGGGCCACGCACAGTAGGCGTCTGCACATCGGACCTGCCTCGGAGGGAATGCTGCCAGTTACCTCCAACCCCGAGGAAGCAAACGGACCGTTCACGGAGTTGTAATTTTTAGATACGCATGTGTTTGGATACGCGTTGTATATAGTTGTGTGTGTTTTAATAAAGCTCTTTCTTTGCATAAACAGCTTCCTGGCAAATCTTCATTTCCTGTATAAATTCATTCATGTCCTTGATGGTAGCATAATAATTGTGTAGTAGTGTAGGATAACATAAATACACAGCATATGAATGAATAAATATATGAATGAATAAATATATAATATATATATATATATATATATATATGAATGAATAAATATATATATATGAATAAATATATATATGTAAATATATATATATGCCAACCAATCACGAGCGACTTTACTTGTTTAAAAAGAAGTGGTTCCGTCCAATACTCAGTAAGAAAATTAAAGCCTGGCGTGGCCACGTGTGGTTTTGCTGCCAATCACGAGCGATTTCATTTGTTTGAGAATAGTGGTTTCAGCCAATACTGAGAAGGTTATTCAAGCCAGACCTGGCCAGCCGCGCGGGTTTGCTGCATTCATATGCTAATTAGGGCCATTAGTACAGCTGATCGCTCTCCACATACGTCACTGTCCGTTTCCGACAATTTGTGGCACGACAAACTGAGCAACAATGCTTGATCTTTAAAAGCCCTTACAAATTTGCAAATCTTCTCTCTTTTTAGGTATGCCTTGGGCGAATATTTAGATGAGCATCTTGATTGGTTAGGTTTAGAATGAGCTTTAGCTGCATCTACTAACATTTACTAAAAACACCTCACTCATTTACATTGCAACAGTTAAATAATTGACTGACGTTCTTTTTTCACGGACATGTCTCTTTTTGCTATTTATCAAAGTTTTGGGAATTTCAAAATCGTCCGGAATCAAACTACATGTAGAATTGGGTCTTTTTCTCCACTGTTGAGGTCAAATGGCATGCACTGGAATTATCAGAAATCACCAGCGACCAATTAAGACAGAAGGTAAATAAACAAGTCTATTCTTAACCAAATGTAAATTATGTCTGTTTATTAAGTGGAGATTTATCATGGAGATTTCTTTTTGAGACATATGGCTTCTTCTTCAATCCCAGGGTAAACAAAGGTAACTCCATTCTTTTGACACAATTAGAGACTCTGATATGCTGATATTTATGAAAACGAAATTGTGTTGTATCGTAAAACAAATAACACATTCTTGAAGGTACTGCAAATAGATTGTTTTGGTCTACTTACGCGTGGGCAGGAATTATAAGGGAACTGACAACAAGCATTTAACCTAAGTATTAACATGTATGTCTGTGTTATACAAATTTTACAACTGGGCTGTAGTTAAATCTGTGTAGCCCAGTTTATGCCAACGTTATGGTAACATATCCAAATACATTTCTTTACATAATACATGTGAGAGTGTAGATAACAGCATCCAAAACATGAGAATTAACTTGAACCTAACTTGATTTCCAGGGGTGACATTGAAGCTGGACTGTAAATAAAGGTATTGAGTGTATTTTATTTAATCTAAACATAGTAAACTGTTCTTCTACTCTATAAAATAAATAACACAACCTATTTATACCTGAACTACCTCAAAGGGTCATCAAAAAATGAAAACAGTAATAGCAAAGGTGTAATGTTTGGTATCAGGTTCCTAACCCACGTGCAGAACACTCAGACAGGGAAAAAAGTTCAAAGGTTTATTGAGATAATTAGTACAATAAAAACAGATCAGGGGGTTAAATCAGATCCTGGACAGGTCACGAGTGGGGTTCACTGCAGAGGGGGACAGAGGAGTTAGTAGATGTCCAGGTAATTTGCAGGATGTGAACTAGCAGGTCTGTACCCGTTCAGGAGTTTGAGCAGAGCGGCAGAGAGGAACCTTGATGGTCCAGAGGCTGTCGGCAGGCTGAGGGCTTGGTATGAGGCAGAGCTTGGTCTGAGTGCTTGCAGATCACAGGTTTGAGTTTCTCTTCCAGATTCTTCAGAGAGCAGGCAGGCAGGTCTTTGACAGGAATGATTCTCCAGGGTTCTTCAGAGATCAGACAGGCAGATTTCCAACAGAGAAACTCTTCAGGGTTTCTGGTTTCAGGCAGGTTCAACCTGGGAAGCAGAACATTTTAGAAATCAGATCAGGTTCAGGTTTTCATGGGAGTCAATGTTATTTTAGATATCTGAAATGTTAATTTTGACTTAGAAAAACTGCATTTGAGACGTCTGAAATATATATTCAGTCAAGCTGGTAAATATCAATATGGCCTGCTTATAGAGGTGATTACGTGATCTGCAACGCGAGCCAGCCGCAGGTGTTTGCGGTAGGCTTTTGCGTCATGACGCAACCAGCTTACGTCGAACATCTGAGCGGTTGCACAACCTGCTTCTAGTCGGTGACATTGGAGGAGAGAAGCGTCTGTCTTCACTTCAGTTTAAGACGTGAGTGTGTATTCAAAAGGTAAAGTTTGGCTGTTTCTCTCAGCATTATCGGCTGTGGCTGATGAACATGGAGGGACTTTTACTGAAAGCTTACAGTCTTTGCTGATCCATTAATACAGCATTCTTAGGATAATTTGCCTGACACAGAGATATGTCGTCATCTAAAGTTAGACATAGCTTTTGCTAATAGCCTGTAGCTATACGTAAGTACTGGATAATAGCTGTGAGACATTTCTTTGACTTGAGGCCTTACCGGCCCGCCGGAGGCTCCTGCCACATCACAGCCGTCCTAAACTTTTGCTTATTGGGTCATGTAAGTGAACAGTTAGGTCCTCATAATTGCGATCACTGAACTCATTTGGCAGCTCAGTGGTAACGGCGAACTGCCTGGCGGTGGAAACACTCGCAGTTCAGACGTCAGTTCCGCTGGTCTTGCTGAAATGTGTTAAAATACTTTAATTTAACATGTATACATTCTCTCTGGGTACTGCAACTAACTCCACATTTTAAAAATCGATCGACTGAATCGGACAGACTGTTAGCTTCTCTAATATTAACCCTAGTATTCCAAAATAAACATTTGTAGACAGGCACACTGTGTTGCCTTATTAACTAGAGACTTCTGCGATATGCAAAATAAATGTTTGCACAATTTGCTGGGACTAAGTATTTTGTTGATGGATACAAGAAATTTTGCAGATATATTTTTATACATACATTGTTTAGATAATGGCTTGTCTTTCTACCCCTTTTGTAGAATAGCATAGAAAATCCCTTTATTTGTTAGAATGGGAACCTGTTCAGGGTGGACCTTGCCTCTCACCTGTAGACAGCTGGGCACCAGCACCCCTCGTGACCCCACTTGGATAAGTGACAGAAAATGGATGGATGGATAGTTTACGTAGCACTTAACATTAATTGCAGTAATCGCGGTATTCTTGCATGAATAAAATGTAAATTTCATGCTCCAAGCATGCACATATAATCACTAGTAAAACAGTGATTGGAATACTTGTACGTTGAAAGCGGCGTTAATAACACCGTTACTTTTTTTACAGTAATCTAACAAATTACTTTGACTATAACTATAACTCAGTTACCATTGCCGACACCCGTTATTTGCATGTTACAGGTGAGCACAATGAACCTTTTTTTCATGATAGGACTGCGTGCACACCTTGTCATGAGAGAGGGGTTTTACGGGTTTACAGGTGATAGCATTACAGCACACACAGAGATGGAGAGTGAGGAGACTCACGTCGAACTGCGTTTCCCCATCAGATACGGATTCCCTGCATCTCCGCACAGCACAGAGCGGCACACCCATAGGTAGAGGTAATGCAGCCTGATGATATTTACACCCCATCAAATAGCGTTCCCCCATGTTAAGCAGGGGAGCGCTATCTGAAAGATCAGATTTCTATAGCAACCCGTCAGATAAGCGTTCAAATAGCCCCCTGATGCCTTTCACGTTGAGTTGCAATAAAGCCGCAAAACTCTCTGCAGGTTCTTGTCTTTTATGCCGTCCACTCTATTCAGCTGGCTTTTAGAAAAACACGGCGAGAAGGTTGGGGCGGATTGGTGAGGAGTGCTTCTGGCATAGGAAGCCAACGAAAAGTAATGCGGCCAGATTACTTTTGCTAGTAACTAATTACTTTTATTGGCGGAGTAACTCGGTTGGATTTTGGGAGAAGTAACTAGTAAACTATAACTAATTACTTTTCAAAATAACGTGCCCAACGCTGCTCATAAAATTCTGTAATGAGTTCAAAACCTTGGACCCAGTATTGAAAAAGACACAGATCTGGATGAGTTCTAAACTAGCCTTTTATTTCAACACTCAGTATGGCACCTTTCGTGTCAGCTTTGGGGTTGCGGATGTGAGGTGCTGTCAGGCTGCAGTGGAGCTGAAGCCAGCCGAGGCCGAGGGGCAACTTTCAGTCCAGAAGGGAATGTCCAAAGCCGAAGTCAGAAAACAGTCCAAGTTTGGCGCGACGGGTGAATCCAGGAATCGGTCCAGAACAGAGCAGATTAAAGAGCAGACTAGGGCTTGGCAAAACTTGGGATCCACTGGGACAGAAAACAGATCACAATCAGGTATCCTTAAAAACAAACAGAAGCCTAGAGGTTACTCACACAAAACAGCTTGAATATTCTGGCACTGGTAGCTGGAAAACACACAGCATATATAGAGGCTGAAAACAGGTGGATCCAGATAGGCAGTAATGAGAAACCGAACCCAGAGTTAAACGGGTTTGAGTGGAACCGAGCAATCAAGGCCAAAGCCACAGGTACCGGGATCATGAGCAAAAACACGCAATCAGGAAGAGAACTGAGAACTTAAGGCAGAACAATCAATGAGAATGGCGCAACACAGGTACATGCGCTGCTAAATAAGCAGAAACTCAACTAAACATTTTATTCACATCGAATTGTTTGTAGGGCCGAGTAGGTCGGTCCAAAGGTGGGTAGAAATGTCCCTATAGTCCCTATGCAAACCTACTAGCCATGCTATGAACCAATCAGAGATGGGCGGAAACAGATCCACTAGTCACCATTTGACATGTGGCCCGTCCAGAACAAACGGCTACTATGTTCTAGTGCAGTTCTTGGCCGAACTTTGCTAACCACTTAGTTTATGTTCTTTTTTTTTTTTTTTTTGAAGTAAATAATAAAATGTGTCTGGACCGGAGTTTTGAAGCTTGGATTCAGTGGATCTTTAAAAAAACATTTCAGTTTATAATCACAGTAGCCTTGCAGCATTTCTACAACCCATGTGGTGCTTTCTACTGAATATATCTAACATACGCTTAAATGTCAATATCAGGATTCTTTAAAAGGAAGGTTAAGATTGCATTGGTTTTTCGGTACTTGCTTCTTCTTATGCACTGGAATCCTTGGATGGATTCTGATTTATGCATTCCTTTCCAAGCCTTAGTGATTTAGGACTCTTTATTTTATGTGAAGTGCATGCATCTTGGCAGGAATGTCCATTATTTATTGCTGTATGGCTGCAGTAATTGCCACCAGAGCAAATGTTCCTCATTACATGGTATGGAAGCTGTAATTGGCCGTCCCAGGCACAGCCACGTCAATGTCATCGTTATTACAAAGGAGTCCGGCCGCCTGGACCCCAGGCGGCTGGCCCTGCAAGGGCCAAAAGGGACCAGTAAAGGGGGAAAGTGTTGTTAGACTCCCTCAGCTGCGTTATGCCTGCAGCAATCCGTCTCTCGTCTGGGTGTCTATTGACAGCTAACAGAAGTCTCTGACATGGAGTCGATTTCTCTCCATGTGGCTCAGCTATGCTCTGCTTTCACAGATTTCTTCAGTGTACCTGCCCCTGTTTCTCATCCTGTCTCATTTAGGGCTTTTCCTCTTTTTAGGCTACCCAAGGGCAGTGTCAAAGGGCCAGATTGTCCAACCTGCAATCAGCAATCCATCCTTCCATTACTGTGGATGGAACGTTAGATCCATCTGAAACAAGTTCAACTTCTGGAACATAACTGCTCAGAACATTTGTAATGTAAAAAGATCAGCAGCCTTCATTAAGGTTGGTTAAGAGCTGAGCCACAGAGGGGCAGGAACACACGGTCACCTGCTGGATGGATACCAGCCCTTCTGGAGTACACAGAGTATACCACACACACTCCTGTCACAGTGACCTGAGGCTGCAGAGCATTGCTAGTTCTTGAAGATTCCATACACATTGCATACATCTTTCAAGCTGTCTGCTTGTGTGTACCAAGAAATGTCCATGAAGAAAGGACTTTAACTGAAACCAATAGGCTTCACTGCATGTCAGATTGTTAAAGTGCTTCCTATCAATAGTTTAGCCACATGATGGCAGTGTTGAGTCACATCAATACTCAAGCCAGTTGAAGGACTTCTGGAAATAAGACTTAGAATAGAATAGAAAATCCTTTATTGTCCACAATGGGGAAATTCTGGTGTTTACAACAGCACAAGAAAGATTAAAGAAAGAAAAAAAATTAACATAAATATGGACCTTAGAAAAATTTTGTAGAATAACACAATAGTGAAGGGTTAAAAGATAAACAATCAGTCCAGTTTGTGAACACCTAGGTACTTACAAGAGTCCACTATCTCAATGGATGTTCATGGTGGATCTGTTTCTGCTAAAAGTACACCACTGGCTTCTTGGTTTTCCCTGCATTAATCGTGCATTGTTGGAAACATAAAATGAAATATGTTGAAATACATATTAATTTTAACTGAAAATAGGTTATCAACATATTTTTTTTAGACAAACAACTGGCCTGCATATAGAAATGTATCTACATATAGATTATAAAGATTAAAGCCCTGCATGTAGTGTATTTGAGGGAAAATTGACTAAAAATCATTCTTAATTGAATTTATTCTGAATAGTTTCTCAAGGTCATGTACTCTGGACTTTTGTTTGGGTAACCTTTTGGAGGAATTCCTTTCTTTCTCTGCAAATAAAACTTTTTTTAATTTAATTTTATTGTGTGAAAGCTTAATGGCATTTGAACAGCTATAATCGATTTAGCTAACCTAATGAGAAGTGCAGTGGTGGCTTTCATTTTAACCAGTACACTCCCCATCATAACCTTGCATCTCATACCTGCCAAGGTTCTTACTTTGACTTCATGTTTGCTCCAAAAGATTTAAAATCTGCGTGAATTTCTTATCTGATTTTGCACAAAGTTAATCCTCAGTTTAATAACGAGGCCCTGAAAGCATATTGAACTCTGAGAGCCTCACCGTCACACTGATTTTAATAGCTCACAGTTATTTCAGTGATTGGCCTCTGATGATATGAAAGCTCTGCAGCATTTTCTGTAATTAATGGCATCGCCACATGGCAGGGCACATGAAAGCTGTAATCAAAGGCATCAGTGTAACAGTTGGAGTCGATGGGCTTCAGCCCTGGAAAATGACACAAATGGAGACATGAAAGGACCGGATTGTGAACATCGATGTTCGGCGTTCACTGCTTTCAGCTGTTTTATTCCCTGTTAAATGAGTGGGAAGACCTTGTGGTGCAAGCTTTTTATTACCAGTCAGTCCAAGTATGGTGGAGGCTTGATGCGTATTTAGTGAGGGAAAATATTGAGAAAATTGATCAACTCCTTAGAGGCTGAGAGTCCATAGAGGTCAGGCAGCATTTCAAAGAGTCACTGAAGAATGATGATAAACACAAAAGCTCCATCATCCATTCGTCATCCATCCATCCATCCATCCATCCATCCATCCATCCATCCATCCATCCATCCAACCATCCATTCATCATCCATCCATTGTTCATCCATCCATCCATCCATCCATCTATCCATCCATCCATCCATCCATCCATCCATCTATCCATCGTTAATCCATCCATCCATCCATCCATCCATTGTCCATCCATCATCCATCCAACCATCCATCTATCCATCGTTAATCCATCCATCAATCCATCATCCATTGTCCATCCATCCATCCATCCCATCCATCCTTCCATCGTTAATCCATCCATCCATCCATCCATCATCCATTGTCCATCCATCCATCCATCCATCCAACCATCCATTCATCATCCATCAATTGTTCATCCATCCATCCATCCATCCATCTATCCATCGTTAATCCATCCATCCATCCATCCCATCCATCCATCCATTGTCCTCCATCAAAAATCCATCATCCATCCATCCATCCATCCATCGCATCCATCCATTATTCATCCATCTATCCATGGGTTAATCCATCCATCCATCCATCATCCATCCATCCATC
>JAGKQL010000004.1:1919763-1947940 GCA_018398635.1 Cyprinodon brontotheroides | reverse complement strand
ATATATGCCAACTTAAACCCTGCCATCAGGTCAGCGAAGCAGAGCCACAGCCAGAAAATCCAGGATCTTTTCCATGACGACAGCAACACCAAAAGGATGTGGAAAAGGGTGATCATAGACTACAACACACCCTCCCCCCCGGTGGGTGTAGCTGATGATGACTTCCTAAATGGACTGAACAACTTTTTTGGAAGGTTTGAGGCAATAAACAGCACGCCAGCAGTGAAAGCTGTTCCACATCAGGAGGAGACATATGCCTTGACACAGCTGGCGAGGGAAGATCTGAGGAGAGTCAACCCAAGAAAGGCCTCAGCCCCACACCGTATCTACCTGGGTGGGGGTTTAGAGTGCAGGTCACCTGGTTGATGTCCTCAGTATCACTTCCTAACCTTCGCTGGACCACATATGCCAGCATAGCTCTAGCCCGCTCATTATTTCCCAGTCCCAAAGAAGCCTCAGGTCACCTCACCCAGTGACTAGCTGCCTGTCGCACTGACTCCCATCATAATGAAGTGCTCCCAAAGGCTGGTTAAGAACCAGTCTACCGCCAACATTCGACCCGTTCCAGTTCGAGAAGAACCCCCACGTGCGGATGCTGTTCCTGGACTTCAGTTCAGCTTTCAACAACATCATCCCACAGCATCTGATGGGCAAACTGGAACAGCTGGGCTTCATTACACCCCAATTGGCTGCAAGACTTCCTCACCAACAGACCTCAGCCAGTCGGGTCGGACAGAACACCTCCTTTTCCGTCTAAGCACAGGCTCCCCTCAGGGCTGTGTCCTGAGCCCCCCCTGCTGTTCACCCTGATGACGCATGACTGTATCCCCAGGTTCACCAGCAATCACATGGTGAAGTTTGCCCTCGGTTCAGAGGTGAGCCTCATCGAAGACAGCGACCAGAACTACAGAGAGTGGGGAGCTGCTGGTGTGGACTGGTGCAAAAGATAACAGCCTGATGATCCTGAGCGTGGAAGACCAAGAGGAGATCATGGTGGACTTCCGGAAGAACCGTCTAACCACGCCCCACTGGTCATGACCAGCTTAGCTGTAGAGGTGGTCAGCAGCACCAAATTTCTGGGGGTGCACATCACAGACAACCTCACCTGGACTAGAAACTCCACCTCGCTGGTCAAAAGGGCACAACTGCGCTTGGACTTCCTGCAGAGGATGAGGAGAACAGTGTGGGGAACAGTTTCTTCCCTACTCCCATTAGACTGCTGAATTTGATGTAAAATGGGTTATTTTATTTATTATAAGAATGTTTAGAACTGTAAATATACAGTCATTTGTTTAAATTACTATTTTTTGTTTTTTATGTTTTTATTGCTGTTTTTTCAAGGCTGCACTTTTAAAAAAATGAAATTGTCTAGAGCTGTTTTAAACAAAATTTATTTTTGTATACACTTGTGTAATGTAACAAAATGACAAAATAAATCTGTCTAAGACTTAGACTTAGTCTAAGTCTAATACACTGACAGACAGACAGACAGATAGAGAGATAGATACTTTAAAGGTGTGGCAGCTGACAAATTTCAACCTGCCAAGGACAATGATGGTATCATTGAGTCCATCCTCACCTCCTCCATCATCACCTGGTACACTGGTGCCCCCACCAAGGACAAGGGCAGACTGCAGCGTGTCACCCGGTCTGCAGAGAAGATGACTGACTGCATCTTCCATCTCTCCAGGATCTGTACGCCTCCAGGACTCTGAGGCATGCAGGGAAGATTGCGGCTGTTCCTTCACCACCCCAGCCAACTATTTCAGTCATTTCACTCTGGCAGGAAGCTGCGTTTCATCAGGACCAAAACCTCATGCCACAAGAACAGTTTCTTCCCATCCCCTACCAGCCTAACACTGCCTCTTTCTCTCCCCTGTTCAGGACCTAGAAGCTACACCAATGTAGCATCTCCAGACCTCCTGCATTACATTAATGCACAGCCTTCCTGTGATATATACTATATGTCGTATAAAGTATATTGTATGTTTTATACTCTATATAATCTATATCTAATTTGTCCGCACCTTCAAAACCAGGTCAAATTCCTTGTAAGTGCAAATATACTTGGAAAACTTACTTTTAAATGTCCTCAGCTGGTTTGAACTTTTTACTGCCACGGATCCCAAAAAAACTGCAAGATATTATTAAACTATGTGCAAAATATTATGAAACTGTGCATTATTTCTGGGATTTAAATCAAACACAGATATGGGAGAAATGTGGTCTCCATGATGACTTCCAGCACCAATCTTCCTCCTCAGGTTTGGGACAAATTTTTCAAAAATCTGTTTTTGATCAAGTTTTAAAGCGGCTCATGATGTTTCTGTACATTTAATGTACAACTGTGTGTCAGAGCTGAAAAATCCTTTAGGCATCATTTGACTGACTCAATGACTGACTCATTTACTAGAGCGGGGTACTTTATGGGTATTCAGTCATTGGACAAGCTAGCAATAGGCAAGGCAAGGCAAGGCAAATTTATTTGTATAGCACAATTCAGTACAAAGACAAAATGCAAAATGCTTTACATGATTAAAATACAGGAAGATAAAACAGAATCAAAGCAAGTAGGAAAAAATAAAAAATAAAATAAAAAATGCAGAAACAAGAAAAGAATATTAAAAACAGTTGGATGAAAGAAAATAAGTTTTAGTTGAACTGTTTAACTACAACAACAGCCGAAGGCAATCCTAAACTAATGTGTTTTTAGGTCTTGATTTAAAGGAACTCAGGCTTTCCGCACTTTTACAGGATTTTCTGGAAGTTTGTTCCAGATAAATTGAGCATAGGAATCTAAATGCTGCTACTCCATGTTTAGTTCTGGTTCTAGGTATGCAAAGCAGGCTGGAGCCCAGAAGACCTGAAGGTGGTCTGGAGGGCTGATACACTGATAACAAGTCTGAGGCTGTGATGTATTTAGGTGCTAAAAAGCCATTCACAGATTTATAGACTAACAGAGGTATTTTAAAGTCTATTCTCTCTGAGATAAGGGGAGCCAGTGGAAGGACTTTAGAACTGGGGGTGATGTGCTCTACTTTCTTAGTCTTAGTGAGGAAACGCGGGCAGCAGCGTTCTGGATCAGCTGCAGCTGTCTGAGGTCCACTTTTTTAGGCAGACCTGTGAAAACACCCTTGCAGTAATCAATTAGAGATAATAGATAATAAATATGTTTCTATTGTTTCTTTTCATTTGCTTTTAGATATTGTCATTTATAAATCCATATAAATGCTTAAATGTTCTTAATGACTGATTAGATGAAAGGCTCTATAAATATAGAAAAATAAGAGCAGCAGCATAAAGAAAATTTCAAACTTCTGTCCACTGGTGAGTAGTTCAGTTTTCAGAAGATGCTGCGGGCGCCCCATTTGATCCTTGAGGGTCCATTGGTGCACAAAGGCACCACGTTGGTGACCCCTGACCTAAAGAACCCTGGGCCAGACGTTTTCGATGCCTATGCTTTACTGACTGCCTGTTGTTGAGTGTTTCCTCCACTCTTGGTCTCTCACCGCCAGACTTTTTCTTCTCCACCATCTAATTTATATGTCTATGATCTCTGGATTTTGAACCTAAATCTTTCACTTGGATCACATATTTTCAAACGTGTTTCTATTAAATTTTTGGTTAGTAGTTTTCTTACTGGTAGTTTTCTAAAAGCAGTCAGTAGTTTTAGTAGTTTTCTAAAAGCAGTCAGATGTTACACAGAAGACATTTTTTTAGAAATAATCTAGAGCAGTAGAAGGCTAATGGTCAATCATCTCTTTAAATTGCACTTCCTGTAATAAAGTATTTATATGTTCACCAGAAATAGTTTATTTTGTCGCCATTCTCTCAGCTGAACCCCATCTATGTTGCAAAGGTTGCTGTGAGTCATCGGTCTGATTCCGCTTTTGTAGCCCACAGTGTCATCTGGAAAAATCTAAATCTAGAAAAGTCATTTTTTCCTTAAAATAAGTGCATTTGTTCTTGGATTGAGGAGCTAAAAGAGACATTTTGCCAATGGGAACAAGACAATTTACTTTTAAAATAAGAAAATGCAATTGCATTGTCTTATTTCAAGTGCATTTTATCTAAATATGTTATTTTAAGAGTAAAAATACTCATTCCATTGGCAAACTACCTCATTTACCTAATCAAAATAAGGGTAAATACAATTAATTTAAGAAATGTTTACTTATTTCTAGATCGTTTTTCCAGTGAGCTAACAGGAGCACAGTAAATGAGCCGCAGCGTTAATGCCTGAATGTTTCTGTGCCGTTCTGAGGAGAATGATGACCTCCACTCAGAAGGTCACAGGTTTGACACGAGCAGCAGGTCATAAGGTGAGAACAACATGCTAACATCTCTGGCACGCATTGGCTGCATTCCTTCAGCTGTTCTATGGATGAAGAACGCGTGACGTTCTCAGCTATGTGGACCATCCCTGGAATGATGACTTGAGCAATCAGATAGCCGAAGGGGAATCACAGGATGAGGTGGACAGGTGTGCCTCGTGCTCGAAAAATTAAATGACTCGTAACCATCAGACATGACGCATTCCTGTGACATAAGCAACCTCCTGACTGAGCTCCCTCCGAAGCCCTTTCCGCTCTCTTCCCCCACCTCCCTCCGGCGACAGAAAACCTGGTGACATCGGCATGAGCGACAGGCGAAGAGGGGAAGAAATGGCGCCGAAAACTGGAGGGAGATAAAATGGATAGATAAGGACGGATGAAAAAATAGGAAAGTGGATAGATTGCAGCTGAGGAGAGACGGGTGGGGGGCTGTGTGAGGAGAAGAGTGATGCTATTGATACGCCCAGACAGGAGAGGAAGGTGCACTCTGTTTCCCTCCTCAAAGTGCTATCTGAAGACATTCATTACAGCGACTGCAACGTGAGGAGGGCTTTATTTCATTTCTCACAAATATGAACAATAAAAGCAGAGGAATGAGGTGAACAGGTGTGGAGGAGCCACAGAAAGATCAGGGAAAGAAGAACCTGGTCCAACCAGAAGTGAGGAGCAGCAGGACTCACACCCCGATTTGTCATTGTGATTAAAACACGCCACTGGCCACCGTCCCACGCAGCACGACGGATGTGACATCCCATGCATCTCTTTCTCGCCGTCCTTTCCCTCCTCGCCTCTCTGCAGAATCCATTTATTTCTCCTCCTAAGTTCCCTTTGCAGACTCTCTGCTGCCTTTTTCTCTCGGAGTCTCGGCGTTATCAGTATCTGACACACAGTGAATCAGGGAGTATCTAGCGGCCTGCTATCAGACCTCTCTTCATCTCCCACTGCCCCTCTGTGCTCAGGCCCATCAATCAGGGAACAGAGCCAGGAACAACGCCACCTTCGCATCACGCTGATTACATGGAAAGCACAAAATTAACTCAAGTAGCAAACATTGAATGCTTAAATGAAAACTTTTGTGTGGAAATTCAGAAGAATATTTTCTTTTTAAGAATTTGCTGAAATTTTTTTCAAAATGTTTGATCTGATAAAACCATAAAACGTTTAAGATGTAAGATTAAAAAAAAAGAGTTAGCAGGGACGCCCTAACCTAAGCAGTTCTTCATTTATTTAATACTTATAAAATTAGAGTCAACAGGTGCCATTTAGTAGCAGAAACAATTTGTTTTGCGCAATAAGGAAGCTCTGGTTTATAAGAGAAACCAGCTTCTTCGTTTGCTTTACCTGAAATGCTGCAAAAGGACATGTGAAAAAGAGAAGAAGAATGAGACAAGAATACTGACCCTCAAACAGTAATCCATCTGTGTTGAATTAGAAGCTTGGTAACGGTTCCGAATGCTTTCACAAGAGCAACTACTAGATGGGAAGGTGTAAAAATACTGCTTCCAGCTAACATGAATAGGGGCAAAATGCAATACTCATCATTTTCTGGAGCAGGGATTTGCTAAACCAACAAATCCTTCAGCGGCTTCCTGAGAACACATAGATGCTGACAGATCCTGAAGTAAGTCAGAGGAAACAAGTCCTCCAAAGGTTTTAGGCTCATGTTTAGCTTCTGGGGAAATTTTAAATGGCCAAGCTCCATCTGATATCAGAGATCTGATTGTTCCTTGTATGTTCCTAACAAGAGCACTTAAGCTCTCAATCTGCAGGTTTACTAGTGGTTCACAGAATTTCTAAAAGAAGAATAGAATGGGAGGCAGATCTTTTAGTTATCAGGCTCCTCTCCTGTGGAACCAACTACCAGTTTTTTGATCTGTAGAGGCAGACACCCTGTCTACTTTTAAGGGCAATGCTAAAAAACTTCCCTTCTTGATAAAGCTTATATTTAGAATGGCACAGGCTATATAGTTTTGCTGCTATAGACTAAGTCCAAGTCTGAAAAATAGATAATTTGGTAATGATCTCAGAATATTGGACCCAAGATCTCTGCAGGGATGATAGGAGAACACAGGTCCAATGACTGGATGTGGAGCTTAACGCGACTTGGAGCAAAGTCACTGATCTGATTCAAGAGTTCAGTCCGTTAGCGGGAGAAGCGTCAGAATCCTCGAGGGAGGAGGTTTGACCGCGAGATGCGCGTGAGGGCGGCGTTGATCCCATAGTTCCTAGAGGCGTGCAGCAGGCAGCGAGCAGCAACAGAGTCAGAAGAAATCAAGGCCAGAAGTCAGGAGACAGTTCCAGGTTCGGCCGGTAGAATCCAGAACCAGATGCCGACAAACAGAGCAGACATGGGCAAGGCAAAACTCTAAGAGATCCCCTCAGGGCAGAAAACTGGTCATAATAAGGGAAGCAGAGAGACTAAAAGAAAGCTAGGAAACGTCTCACCCAAAACACACGAATAACCTGGCTGATGGGAGGCAAACACACACAATCTTAAATAGTAGAGGAACCAGGTGAAAATGATGCGGCGATAATCAGCCACAGAACCAATTAGTCAGGGGAGCAAGGAGCAAAGGAAAAAACCAAACAGATCATGACAGATAATTTGGTGCTGCTGACCACCTCTACAGCTGAGCTCCACCTCCTCTCTGTAGTCCTGGTCGTTGTCGCCTCTGATGAGGCCCACCACCGTGGGGTTGTCTGCACACTTCACAATGTGATTGGTTGTGAACCTGGGGACGCAGTCATGTGTCATTAGGGTAAACATCAGGGGGCTCAGGACACAGCCTTGAGGGGAGCCTGCGCTCAGACTGATGATATCAGAGGTGTTCTGCCCAACCCGGACTGACTGAGCTCTGTTGGTGAGGAAGTCTAGCAGCTGATTGCAAAGGGGTGTGTTGAAGCCCAACTGTTCCAGTTTTCTTATCAGAATCTGTGGGATGATAGTATAGATAGTAGAAACCTGAACTGAAGTTCAAGAACAGCATCCAAGTGTGCTAGGCCAACGTGAAGAGCAGAGGAGATGGCGTCCTCAGTAGAGCGGTTCCATTGGTAGGCAAACTGAAACGGAGCTAATGTTTGGGGAGACCGGAGACGATGTGTTCTTCAACCAGCCTTTCAAAGCACTTCATCACGATGGGAGTCAGTGATACAGGCCGGTATTCATTGATTAAGGTGACTTGAGGCCTCTTTGGGACTGGATAGATTGTGGCAGACTTAAGACACACTGGCACTATGGCTTGGTCCAGCGAGATGTTAAAAATGTCTGTGATGACACCAGCCAGCTGACCTGCACACTCCTTGAACATCTCAAGTATGTCATTGGGGCCCAGTGCCTCGCTTGGTTCACTCTCCTTAGAGCCTTCCACACATCACCTGTGTCAAGGCAGAGTGCCTTTCAGTGCTGTTTAGTGCCTCAATCCTTCCAAAGAAGTTGTTTACTCCGCTGTGGGGGGGGGGGCGTATGCCTTACCACATCCTTGTGGTGTTGCTAGCACCGTGGAAGAGATCTGGATTGGGCTGTGGTTCTGCTTGGTGACCTGATGCTATGGGTCAAGTTGACTCTCACTGTCCTTAGTGCCTCTTTGTGACCTGACTTGAAGGCTGAGTTTCTTTGCTGTAAGTTTGCCAAAACAATGTCAGACTCCATAAATTTCTATGGTCCCATCCCTGATATGACAAGTGATAACATGTTTAGCTGCATGCTGTCTAAGTGATGTCCTGAAAAGAACTTAGGCTACATTAAGAATTGGCAATCTTTTTGGGGAAAACCTGATCTGATTTCAGAGAGAGGCATCCATCCCCCATTGGATGGTGCAGCTCTTCTGGTGCAGGGGGAGTGTTGGCCTGGTGGTTAGAACATTGTTGTGCTCTGAGAAGGTTGCAAGTACTCGGTTCGATTCCCACAGCCTGCACTCTGGGTCTCTGCATAAGACCCTTAACCCCACACTCCTTACCAGGTGCCGCAGAATGGCAGCCCACAGCTCCCCAAAGGTTTAATGTGGAGGTAAATTTCTGCAGTGTGAGAATAATGAAGTTAGGATTATCATTTCTTTAGACAGTGCCTTGCCCACAACCAAAATCAAATGAATTAGAAGATTCCCAAAGGAGTAAATGATGATAATTTAGTTAAAATAAAAGCAAATCCAATTGAGGAAAAAGTTAAAATTATTAAATGTGGTTCATTTAAAATAAGATCTCTTTCTTAAAAAAGCCTGTTAGTTTATGACTTGATTTGGGATAATCAAATAGATTTATTACAGAAACATTTACAGAAACATTTTACACTTAGAGAAACATTGTTCAAAATGTGAGTAGTCCCACACATTCTCATCTTCCTACATTGGACCTTGTGCTGACACGTGGCATGAAATATGAAGAAATTACAGTATTTCCTTACAACCCTGTCATCTCTGACCACTGTCTAATAAACTTCATGATTACTTTAACAGAGCTCCCCTCCCAAAAAAGATGATTTCACTTTAGCAGATCATTATCAGGTTCTGTTTCCTCTGTGTCACTGAACAGTGCTGCAAAGGGCAAAAGTTTAGTTTATTTCCCTGCACAGGTTGATGATCTTGTTGATGGCGTTAGTAGCAATCTTCGTACTGCCTTAGATAACGAGGCCCCTTTGAAAAAGAAAAGCTTTGAAAATAGAAAGCTGGCTATCTGGTTTAATGCAGAGATGCATACTTTGAAGCAAAATGCTAGAAAACTGGAGAGAAAACAGCACTCTACATGCCTACAGGAATCCTAGCTAGTCTGGAAAAACAGTTTACTGCTGTATAAGATGACCATTCACAAAGCACCCAGAGCCATAGCTCTGTGGAACCGTCCATCACCCTTGCTCTTAGCAGTAATTACTGATGGGATTCTTTCTAAAAGAGATAGATTATATCAACATAAGATCATTAGCACCCCTCTTAATATGATCGGATTTTCTCTGAAAGGTGAGGTAGCTTCTCAGGTAAACTATAGAACCTGTACTGAGTTTAGACTGTTTTGATCCAGTTGAATTTTAAGAGTTAGCAAAACTATTATCTTCCTCTAAGTCTCTATTTGATGTCTGATCTATTTCCAACTAAGATATTTAAGTAAGTATTCTCTCTGATTTTGTTCCTCCATTATGGATGTCATTTAACTATCCCTGATACAGAGATATGTACCCCAGGCTTTTAAGGTTGCTTTAATCAAACCTTTGCTTAAGAAATGTCTCTTGATCCATATGACTTGGTCCATTACAGACCAATACAATCTTCCTTTCTGATCTAAAGTTCTTGAGAAACTATTTTCCAAACAAATGTGTGAGCCCTTACACCACAATTAACTTTTTGAGGAGTTTTATCTGGTTTTAGTGCTCATCATAGAACTGAAACAGCTCCGGTGAAAGTCATAAATGATATTTTCATGCCCATAGATAATGATCTGTATTTTTGCTTATCAGTACTGCATTTGACACAGTTGATCATTATTTACCTGACAGATTTCAGTTTATTCACGTTAATGATTGATTCTTCATGGTCCAAGGTTATCTGAGGATTATATACACTCACCGGACACTTTATTAGGTACCCCATGCTAGTAACGGGTTGGACCCCCTTTTGCCTTCAGATCTGCCTCAATTCTTCGTGGCATAGATTCAACAAGGTGCTGGAAGCATTCCTCAGGGAGTTTGGTCCATATTGACATGATGGCATCACACAGTTGCCGCAGATTTGTTGGCTGCACATCCATGATACGAATCTCCCGTTCCACCACATCCTAAAGATGCTCTATTGGATTGAGATCTGGTGACTGTGGAGGCCATTTGAGTACAGTGAACTCATTGTCATGTTCAAGAAACCAGTCTGAGATGATTCTGGCTTTGCCAGGCGCCGTAAAGCACTTTCCTGCTGAAGAGGTAAGCCCATAGAAGTTGGGGTACGGCCAGGCTGGGTATACGGGGATTGGACATGGGGTAAAAGCTTCTGGAGTACGCTGTAATGCGGTTACCGGCGATGCTCAGGTGGGCGCAGAGGTTTCGAAGTCGCCAGAAATAAACTACACCAGCGCATTTTAGGCCTGAACCGTTGGTTCCCATTTCAGGGCGGGATGGATCCATGCGCCTCATGATGCGCAAGGCGTAGAATTCTGACTACAATACCAGATACGCGGCGAAATGGGAAGCGCAAATCGGGACCGGGCAACGTTTGCCCGATCGCTTCTGACCCGATTTGATGGGGCTCCGGTACCGGGTGCAACCTCAGTTTCCTGTTCCGAAGTGGCGCGGTGTGCTGCGCTGCTGTAGCCCATCACGCCTCAAGATTTAAGCATGCAATGCGTTAGATTGTATTGCCGCACACCTTGGTTGTAGCGGTTGGTTGTTACGGTCACTGCGCAGCCTGTCATTTCCGAACCGGTCTGGCCATTCTCTCTGACCTCCTGGCATAAACAAGGCATTTCAGCCCACTACAGTTGCTGCTCGCTGGGTTAATTTTCTTTTTCGGATGCCTATTTTAGCGAAAACCCTACCGGAATGGTTGTGCGCCTGAAAATCCCAGTGGATCAACGGTTTCTGAAACCACTCAGACCTGGCTTCTTCTGGCACCGGCAATCATGCCACGGTTCAATCTGCCTCTCTACCCATACCTGATGCGCGGTTTGAACTGCAGAAGATTGTCTTGACCATGTCTGCATGCGAAATGTACTGAGTTGCATGCATGTGATTGGCTGCTTAGAAATAAAGGTGGCCGGTGAAGATATGGCTATATATATATCTGTCTATACCGCCTTCGGTCGTCATATATATCTATATGTATCTATCTATATATCTATATATGTTTGAGTTCCCGCCCAATTTCTCCTTTCTTTTTAATTTAGCATCACATTTAACGGTGCTGCGCTGTTTAACTCCACTCTCATTGGTTGTTGTGCTTTAACTTCCGCCTTTTTTCAGTTTTCTTGTGATTATGTGTGTACGTGTGCGTGCTTGGAGCATGAATTTACATTTCACCCTAGAAAACTGCAATTACTACAATTGTTGTTAGGCTGAGACATTAGTCCCATTTAAAAACTAAAACTTATTTACGCTAAAACAGGTGAAAGATTGTAGTTTGCTAAAAGAAGCAGGAGAGTGTGTTTTGATTCGTGAAACTTGAGAAATGTAAGTAACCAAAGTCAGCATCCCAAAATAGTATTTAATTCTGAAGTATAATATATTTTATCAACAAAAACCTTTTCTTCTTTTATACAACTAAATATTCTTTGTTAGGCAGGATTTCTGAAGGCTGCTGGAAAATGGACAAGACTGTAAGCTATCAAAAATTCTGATTCTAAGCCACAGCCGACTGAAAAACAAAATGTGAGGGTTTTCCTTTTATTAATATTTCTTTGCTATTACTTTTTTTTATTTTTTGATGACCCTTTGAGGCAGTTCAGGTATAAATAGGAGCAGTTATTGATTTTATAGTGTATAAAAACATGTAATGTTTAGATGAAATAAAATACACTGAATACTTTATTTACAGTCCAGCTTCAATATGTGAAAATCAAGTTAGGTTTAGGTTAATTTTCATGTTTTTGATGCTGTTATCTAGCCTGGCGTAGTCCTACTCAATTCTAGTCAGAATATGAGTCTGATACTGCTCCATAGAGCTGTGATTATGGGGCGTGTTTTGAGCGAACCAGGAAAAAAAATGCCTCTACACTCAATTGGATAGACCTACAACCAATAAGAACAACGGAGTGCGTGGCGTATGTTAAGCGGCGCATAGTTGTTGTCAACAAAATCAAAGCGTGCAGTTGCACGCCTAGAATGAGAAGATGAGCCTTGATCGCGTTTCTCTGTTCCTCTTTTTAAAATTAATTTGCTGTCGATATCTTCTAGAACAGACCTAATAGCAGAATCTACTCACCTCAGCTCTCCAGCGGCAGCCATTGTTGTTGTCACCCAAGCGTGCTTTGGTCCCGTGGTTGATTACGTTACTGTTGATCATCTGTCCATCATCGTATAAAGTCGTAGCCCTGACAATTTGATTGGCCCGCCAGATATTGTGCTAGCATACTCAAACGCTACTACTGAGCAATGCCAGACCCGAACTTCCCGACCTCAAACGTTGTGGGCGGGACTAAGTTCGGAATGGCACCCAGGCAAGCTATTATCTACACTTTAGATGTATTATGTAAGACATGCGTTCAGAATGTTACAATAAAAGACATGAATTGGGCTACACAGAGTAACTACAGCCCAGTTGTACAACTTGTATATTCAAGTTAATATTTTAAGTGTTCAGTGTCAGTTCCTCTTATAGTTCCTGCACACCATATACCATAAATCTATTTGCTGTCCTTAGCATGTATTATTTTTGCTTTTTTTCAAGATGCAGAGACTATCAGCATATAAGATAAAAAAAAGAGTGGGTTTTACCTCTGCACAATTCTATATCTTCAAAAGAAATTACAGGATAAATCCACATATAACATCCATATTTAGACGATATTTGGTTGGCTTTAAATAGGTATTCACCTTCCGTCTTAGTTGCTGGTGAGCTGAAATGCAAACCATTTCAAAGTGGAAAAAAGACCCAATTCCACATTAATCAGATCCGGTGACGCTTGAAACATTGATAAACAGCATCTAGTGTGTGCAGTGCTTATAAAATTTGTATAAATGTAGCAAGAAAAACATTTCTCCTTAAACTAAATGCGTCCTCATGCTCATGTCAAGCCTTAAAAAAGCAGTATGCATCCTAAGACCAATACTGTCCCTACCAGAGTTTAAATAAAACCCAAAAACCTGCTTCTGAATGCAGACAAAACAGAAATTATTGTCTTTGGACCAGAGTCGTTGAAAAAGAAGCTGATTGGTCAGTCACTTCATTTTGATGTGATTAAATTGATCTCAGATAAGATAGTAAAAAATCATTGTGTTATTAATCTTTGTTGTGTTTTTGATTAGGATTAGGATTTAAATCCCATATCAAAGAGGTTTCTAGAATTTCCTTCCTTCATCTGCGCAATATTGCAAACATTAGAAATCTCCTGTCCAGGGTTGATGCTGAGAAACTACTCCATGCATTTGTTACACCAACCATCACGGCAGGACAGAGACCTGCACAGCATTCAAATTCTAAAGAGAGATGGTTACTTTGGACCGTGGGAGGAAGCCAAAGTACTTAGAGAGAATCCATGCAGCCAAGAGGAGCATGTGCAGACTCCATGTGGAAAGAGAGACACAACTGATATCAGCTGAAGCAAAGCTGTGAGGAAGACTGGACAATCATGTAGAGGCTAAAATGGTCTGACAGAGCTGATTCTAGGAAAAGCCTTAAAATAACTGAACCATTGGGAGCATTCCGGTTCTCACAGACTATTCATTTAAATCTATCCATTTTATGTTGCCAAGATTAACTGAAAAATGTCCTTAATAAAAAAATAAATTAGAAAGAAAAATAACCAGAGCCTCAACTTTGAGGACTTCGGTTCAATAAGACAAACATATGAGACCAATGTTTTATTTTTTTATGTAAAAAAAACAGGATATACTTTCAAATATTTCTGAGACATAAAAATAGAAACTCATAACTATTATGCATTCATAATATAATAGTACTAGTATTTTTTTCATAGTTCTAAATACTTATTATTATTTTATGGCCAATAAAAACTGCAGAAGGATAAATTAGATTTGCATAATAAACATCTTGAACAGTAGAATTATATATAAAGCCTGTTTCCATCGTTTGCTGTTTCATAGACAGGTTTTAAACCTTTTTTGGATTTGTTAATGTCGGTTGCATCATAGCTCAAAGCAATGCTGTTTGCAACAAAGTGACCCTTTAGGTTGCTCGCTGGATTAAATACAGCAAGATCGCTTGGCTTGTGATTTCCATCTGCTTAATCTGTTTTCTTTATTTTCATTGGGTTGGCATGAAGACGCAGCACTTTGACTTCCCGGGTATCTGCATTGATGTAGTCTCTGAAAGCGAGTGGTAGTCGGTTGGTTGAATCTCAAATTGGGTTAAGTCTTAATGCACAAATGTGACAAGCGCAGGGATAAAAGTATGTTTGAGACTCTCATCAATTATTGAAGGGGGCAATAGATCCAGATCAAATCAGGCCTGGGACAGTAGATAGTGTTTCATGGTGGCTTTGTCTTTAAATATTCTCCTAGATTGAAAGCTTCAAAGTAAACTTCAATTACTGCAGTGATTAGATCTGGCCTGCTCCATTAGAGGACATTCTAGCTCGGGGGGACAGACGGGGAGAGAAGGGTGAGGAGTCTAAGACCTCCAGCCAAAGAATTACTAACTATTGATCTCACTGCCACAAGCCTTCTGACAATGACATTATAGTTGTGCAGATTCTGGAGAATGAGTGCAATCCAGCTCTGGGGATGCTGGGGTCCGCTCAAAGCTCTTAGACACGGGGATAAATTATACTTCAGTTAGAGGGGAGAAAACCAATTCCTACCTGAGACAATCCGGCGCTGCTTGGAAAAGGGAACATGTTCCTGTTTACAAGCTGGTGTTACAAACTCAACAGGGAAAAGGCTTATTTAGAGGAGCAAACTAAAAGCCTGTGAGTTTTCATAGTTCCTAGGAGTCCTTGGATAAAGAACCACAGATGCAGCTCCTGTTGCTGTTACCTATGTGTGCTATCAGTTTCTCCATGGAAGTATCCCCAGATAAGAGTTTGTGTTCAGCTGTTTCTTTCCTGGAAATAGCCATCAATGAGCTTTACTATATATATTCGTCTTATTTTCCTTTACCATAGAAAGTACTCTTTGCTTAGGGATCCTGTGCTTAGCCTATTTTCTGCTGGTGTACTCTTGGGATCAAGGTGTATATTCTAGATGTTTGTTAACCATAGAAAGGACTCCTTATGAGTTTATCTTGGTTTCCTTCCAAGAAGAACACAGTGGGAACTATTGTTCCTGTTAACTGTCAAGACTCTTTGAGTTTTCTTCTTGAAAGGTGTCCTCACCTGGTGTTTCTGTGTTTTACTAAGTTTCTGTTTGGCTCAGTTAATGATGGTACGACTGTTCCCTTTGGAGCAGTGGGCTGCCATTGTGCTGCACCCGGGGGGCAGTGTGGGGGTTAAGGGTCTTGCTCAGGGACCCAGAGTAGCAGTCCGTAGGAGTGGGGCTTGAACTCAGAACCACTGGGATCCAAGCGCAATGCTCCAACTTGTAGGCCCTGAAAAAGTCGTGGCCTTGTTGGTGTAGTAATATTAGGTTTTCTGCTTACTCCATCCATCCATCCATCCATCCATCCATCCATCCATCCATCCATCCATCCATCCATCCATCCATCCATCCATCCATCATCATCCATCCATCCATGCTTATCCCAAGCGGGGTTGCGAGGGGTGCTGGTGCCTATCTCCAGCTCTCTATGGGAGAGGCGGGGTACATCCTGGACAGATTGCCAGTCCATCGCATATAGTACTTTTATGCTTTGCATAAAAAATAGATGAAACAGAGACTAAAACAAACAATACTGCATGCTGCTTGCTGATGTTGTGAAATATACACAGTGTCATGATGTGTTTTGAGGTCTGACCCAAAATGCAGAGAACCACTCAGAGAGCAAGACAAAGGTTTAACAAATTTATTGAGGTAAGGGTTGAGGGGGTTGGAAACTGAACTCAGAGAGCTGGTGAACAGGAACTAGAAAGTCTAGAGAGGATATCACAAAGATTAGTTCAGGGACCATGGGAAATCTTGGACGCCACAAGGTTAATGCTAGTGAGTGTCTCACGTCTGGGGGGGTTCTTCTCTCACTTTGAAATCCAGTCAGTGTGGGCTGATCCAGGGGAAGAGGGGACTCATTGGAGAGTGGACAGGTAGACATTCGTTGGACCCGAGAGGAGCAATGGAGCGGACTGTCACTTGGATTTCCGATGGAGGGACTTGAACGGCACATGTGGAAAGTTTTTTCCCTCTGCTCAGTGTGAACTCATAAAACAATCCTTCCAGGGGAAGAAGGCCAAACATCCAGTACGCAGGAGGAAGGACTTCCTGCCGAAAGGCAAAGACAAAAACAAATGGTTAGACTCAGAGAAACATAGACTCAAGTTAGATAGCCTCAGCTAAACTCAGTTTGGAGTACCCAAACTCAAAGCTAGAAGTACCCAAAACTGCGCAATGACTTCGCATTTCAGGTAGGTGCACAGTCCACTGCCCAAATGAAGATGGGGCACCACCTGGTGGAGGTAGAAAAGGAAACACCCAAAAACAAACCACACAAACTGGATTCCTGACACACAGTGGATTGTATAACACCATCACAGAGTAAACAGCATCACCAGAGCAAGTTCCTGACACTGCTTGATGGTCATAAAGAGCCGATCATGGTGGCGCAGATTTCTAAAATTCTGATCAGCAAACTGAGCAAAGATCTTACATTCATCAAAATGTATGGCACATTATTTGTCCTATCAGACCGTCCCTCTCCTAGAGAGGTTCTCTATGCCAGGGATTCCTGACACTGGACCTGCTGGGCCAGAGACCCACACACCTGTCCCTAATGATAAATCTTAAAACTGATAAATCAGAGGGAGAAATAATGGGGAATACCTGCCATCTAGTGACCACAATGGATGGAAATAGATATCTGGTCAATCAGCTTCAGGGTTTTACTTCAAATGTGACTACATGCTGATTGCTTGTAAAAGGCTGATCAGATTCATATTAGAACCATAAACGAGGATGAAGAACGCCTGGATGGACTGGCCCATGTACCGCATCTGCTATTGTGTCACATTTATTTCAAAACGCCCACTATTTCTGCACATGGTTTAATTACCAGCGCACAACAAAATCCCACATGCGCGAGAAACATCCGCCTGGGGCAGAGGAGGAAATCGCTCTCCGTGTAACGCCAGCACCTGCTGCTCGTGCAATCACTTGCTCGTAGTAACGGATCCGCCTCGCATAAATGATTTTCTATCCAGTGGCCAAGCTCGAGGGCCGCTAATACTCCTAGGGAAAGCATCTCTGTGCATGCAGGTGCGAAATCCTGAGCACGCATCCCAAGTGCTGCATGGGAGGACCTGGGCGTGTGACAGTGACGCTTTTGAGCGCATTCTTTCTATTTGCTCTGTCTCAAAATCCTGGGATGCGTCCTCAGAGTTGCCAGATTCGAAGGACGATTACGTCATAGTGCGGCGCCGAGGTATGGTCGGATTCCAAGACTCCTCGTTATGCGGCCTTAAAATGCGTCCCTCTTTTTGCCCGATTTGAAGGACGGGTCTGATCTATCCTCGGTATCCTTGGTTTACCCAGGATTTCATTGCTAACGCCAGTTTTATTCGAAAGGTTATTTGGCGCAACAGGCAGTACCGGGAAGTTCAGTTTATATTACAAGTTCGCGAATAGTTCCGCCTGAAATGAATGAAAATTGCTGTTTTAATGGTTATAGTCAGATATGTCGCGGTAATGTTTGATTTATCTAAAGGTTTTGTATCTGTTACGTGTAAATGGGTTTGGGTAATTTTACATATTGACTAATTAGGCTGCAACAATCTGGTCGGATAAAATCCATAAAAAATCACTCCTTTAAAAGCTTTTGGCAACCCACTGGTCATTATTGGGTTGTGTCGCTGACACGTACCACCGCCGCTTCCCTCGTCATTAGTCCGCCCTGATTCAGCAGGGCAAGGCGCGGCGGGCGAGCGAGCCATATCTATGATTTTATTCCAAATAAGGTTTTAATTTAAACTGTGGCTATTTTTGTCTCTATGGTTCAGTATTTCATGAGCAACCTCAACCTCTTCCTAGTTCGCGCCGCGGCAGAACCTCTAGTCTAAAACCTCATTTGTTGAAATGGGGTTTTTTGAACCCTTTAGGGGCCTTAGAAAAATGTATAAGAAGAGTTAAAATATAAACAATACAATTCTGTTAAGTGTTTTAACAATATGAAACTGCATAATAAATAACTAATATCCAGCTATGGACATTTTTACAGTGATGGATATTTGAAAATAGCAGCAACATCAGAGATGTGCAGAATGACAGCAGCAATTTATTTAACTACTAAGGTTTCTATCATTCCATTTGATTTTATCTGTTCCTGCTCCCGGTGATTGGAACCTTTATTCCACTCTGGATTCTTGTGAGTGTAGTCTTTGTTCACTTTACATAAAAAAATAAATAAATCAACAGTTTTGAAAACTTCGGTATTCAATCTTTTCCTGCTTTGTGTGTCAGCTTTCACGGTTGCTAAGCAACATAGCATATGGCGGTAAAACCCGCCGAAGGGTAGACCTGTTCACAGCCAAAACTCTTCCGGTCTCCTTATTTTCAAGGAGTTCGAAGGATCCAGTCTAGGTAGACCGTGTCCTTGGAGGATGCATCCCAGGATTTCGAACAGAGCCTTTGTGCGGTGGTAGATAAACTATGCGCAGATGTAGTTTAACATACACGCAAGTATGTTTATTTTACTCATGGGCATTTTAAAATAAATGTGACGCCATACTCTGCTCTGATATGTCAAAAGGAAACCCTCTGCTGATCATGGCCGCAGTGTGTTCTCCTTCTGCACTACACAAGCAGCTGAGCCACAGCCTAGGTGGAACATCTGACCTCCAATGACTTTAAGCCGGCTTTCCCTCGTCTCGCACTGCCAGCCCTGATATTTAATTTATTTTTAACGCAGCTTTATTGAGGATGACTCGCTTAACGCAGGCGCCAGACCTGTTGATGCGCGTGCTTTTATACCGGGTGGGTGCGAGCTTATCGATAAGGTAAGAAACATTTTTAAGCATGCATGGTTCTTACGCCGACCCGCTTATGCTCGCTCCTGCCGGTTCCACCAGCGAATTCCTCACCGCCCCATGCCGCTTCCTTCCCATTTTCCCCAAAAACTCACGACCATTACGTAACCAGGACCAGCTCGCCATCGTTTGACTGTGGCGACAAGCGCGTATTTATTTGAAACAGGGAGATGAGTAGATTCAGCGTTCTTCGAGAGGCCTTTGAGAAAGCGGAAGCTGAACCCGGCAAGTAGTGGAGGATGGAGGCGGGAGGGAGAGTAAGGGGAAGACAGATCACGGTTCCAGCGATTGTGACAAGCATAGACCCTATCAGCTGCTGTTTGTTTGCACACTCCCCTCTCTGCATTAAAGGAGTTTGTCCGGGCCGCCGGCAGGCCGCGAGTCGCTCCATCTCATCACCTGACACGCTCAACAGATGTTATGGGCTGATAAGAGACCCAGCGGCCCCCTTCCCTTTGCATCTACGATTACCTCCTCACAAAGAAGAAGGGGCGGCGGAGACGGCGGGCTAGAGGATAAGGTGGATGGAGAGAGTGGAAGGGAGGAGGAGGAAATCAAATACTTCGATGATGGCCTGGTGGAGCGACGGGGGGAAAAAATGAAATGGATGGATGTGGAGGGTGTGTGTGCGTTTGTGCGTGTGGAGGGGGTAGGAGATTGAAAAAGGGAATGAGAGAAGGAAAGATGCGTAGCGACACACTCATTTGTCCTGTATGAAGTGGTAAATGGCCTTGGCAGTGCTTCCTGGCCCAGTGCTGTTTGGTCTCTGTCCTTAATCGGCTTATTCCATAAGCGCTTCTGCACCATCGTCATTAGGCAATGATAATGATATTATTTAACAGGGGGGATGGAGAGAATTAAGGAGGCGCGCTATCTGGATGAGTAGTTTTGTTCACCGCCTCATTTCCTCATCCTCGGAAAATGTAGCATTTCCCAGTTGATAAGAATTGTTTTGCAATTGTTAAGATGCTTTAATGACAGCCACATCCATTGGCTTTATTGCCTAAAAACATCATTACTCCAACTTTTATTGCACATTACATGGCTGGTTTGTTCTCAAAATAGAACTAGCTGAAATCGGATTTCAAAAGAGCCACACTGTGGAACATCGGCCTGGTTATGGCGAATGTAACCCAATCAGTGCAGTAAATACATACATCTCTGCTGCTCCTTCCTTCCGCCGCGTCCTCCTGATCACTAATTTATGATATCATTTAACAACACTTCTATAGTTTGTTCCACTAAACACTTTGCGTGGCATCAAATTACGGCTCACAAAAGATCATAGAAACCCAATATCACGCATCCTTTTCTCAGCCAATCTGAGAGCAGAGATTGGGCTTGTCCCCCCCCCCGTCGCTGGAGCTCCAAGTCCAGAGGGGGATAGATGACATTACTGAACACAAATCAGCCTTCGCAGAATAAACAAACTGAGGGGTGGGCGGGGAGGACAACAATGCAATCTGCATCTACGCATTCACAATACGCAGCGAGCATGTATGGTAGCTGAATATGTAAGGATAGATAAGCCAACCAGGGTAATCAATGCTGTAGGGGGGGGGGGGAGGGTTAGCAGGGCCTATCACAGGCAGTCATCAATGGGATCTAAAAGCGGCTTCACCTGCTCCGTCTGTGTGTGTGTGTGTGTGTGTGTTTGTGCATGGAGCGGGAGCGTGACAAACGCGTCATCTCATGTGCAGGAGAGATAAGCTCTGAATAATTGTGGTCTGACAGGCCTGAATAATGGCCAAATTAGGACAGAAGGTGCACATTATTACCGAGCGGCACACATTCAAGGCTGGTTTGAGATGCAGCAGGCTTTGATTAAAGCAGTGATGATGATGATGATGATTGTGTAGCTATTCCCACACACATTCACACCTACCAGCCTAATCCCATTTTACCATCTTCGACTTTTGGCGGTGTTTCTGTCTTTATGTAAAAGCGATCAGGGATCGCAGGCTACTTCTCTGCGTTACCTGTGGACGACCTCCTGTTGAGCAGCAGCCCACACGCAGAGGGGAAGACGAGGGGGGTAGAAAGCAGCCATGGTCGGTGATTATCAGCTTTATATGAAAAAGGAGCCCTGCAAGGTCAGGGAAAGGACGGGGAAATGGGTGGGTGACACTGGGCGGGGGCATGAAAGCCATAACGCCGATGAAACGTAGGAGAAATACACAGCGAGCGCGCGGCGCCGATGATGATCAGCTTTGGATTTGATGTTTTGTCTAAGCTGCGGTTATGACGCGCTCAGCTGCAAAGATGAAAAAGGGTTTTTCTCACCTGATGGCTGCCGGAGCGCCCAAGTAAAACAAGCAGCCTGTATCGTTCACCACATAATGGAGCTGTGGGGCAACATGACCTAAAATGGTCAAAGGGAAGCTAAAAATGCTAAAAAACAAGCGTTGAAAAGCAAACATGGACCTAAAAATCAATTTCTTTACTTGACAGAGACCTTTATGGTTGAAATTGTGGCTTTTGGGAAGCTAAATAAACGTCCATACTGATGGATTTCTGCAGCAAGCTTTGAAATTAAAACCACATTTTGATGTCAAATTATACAGACTTTATCTGTTTTATGGTTACCTGTCATCACTTCTTTATATAAAGACAGAATTGGCCTCCAGTCTTCACCCAGAATCACAGACTTCATTAAAAACACTTTTTGGAATGTTTTGTAACAGCAAAGCTTTAGTATATTTATTAATATGCTTATTTTACTTAAAACTCCTAGACTTGGGCTAATGGTTTGAGAAGAAGGTGGGAGGAACCTCAAACAGGTGTAACCCATTCCACCAAAGTGGGTCAGAACCTCCATGTCTACATGGTCTTTGCAGCAGAACAGCTTCATTCAGTGAGAGATGCTCAAAAGGCCTACATCCACTTTATAATTAGTTTAACTTTGTTTTGCTTTGCTTCATTAAAATCATTGCCGATCTATAGGGATGCTGCTATCTTTGCAGCGGAACCTCCATTTCCACATGGTCTGAGCAGCAGAACCTTAATTTCCACATGGTCTGAGCAACAGAACCTGCATGTTCACATGGTCTTTGCCACAGAACCTCCATGTCCACATGGTCTTTGCAGCAGAACCTCAATGTCCACATGGTCTTTGCAGCAGAACCTCAATGTCCACATGGTTTGAGCAACAGAACCTCAATGTCCACATGGTCTTTGCAGCAGAACCTCAATTTCCACATGGTCTGAGCAACAGAACCTGCATGTTCACATGGTCTTTGCCGCAGAACCTCAATGTCCACATGGTCTTTGCCACAGAACCTCCATGTCCACATGGTCTTTGCAGCAGAACCTCCATGTCCACATGGTCTTTGCAGCAGAACCTCCATTTCCACATGGTCTTTGCAGCAGAACCTCAATGTCCACATGGTCTTTGCAGCAGAACCTCCATGTCCACATGGTCTTTGCCGCAGAACCTCCATGTCCACATGGTCTTTGCAGCAGAACCTCAATACTCCACATGGTCTGAGCAGCAGAACCTCAATGTTCCACATGGTCTGAGCAACAGAACCTGCAGGTTCACATGGTCCTTGCAGCAGAACCTCTCATGTCCACATGGCCTGCGAAAGCAGTGTCTCAATTTCCATTAACGGTTCGAGCAAGTAGAACCTCAATGGCCCACATGGTTCGAGCAACAGAACCCGCATGTTCACAAGCATACTTTGCCGCGAGAACCTGCACGTCCACATGGTCTTTGCAGCAGAACCTCAATTTCCACATGGTCTGAGCAGCAGAACCTCAATGTCCACATGGTCTGCAGCAGACAAAACCTGGCATGTCAGACATGGTCTTTGCGTATTTGAGAACCTCAATTTCCACATGGTCTTTGCAGCAGAACCTCAATTTCCACACGGTCTGAGCAGCAGAACCTCAATGTCCACATGGTCTCGAGCAGACATGTCCAACCTCGTAGCATGTTCACATGGTCTTTGCCGCAGAACCTATCAATGTCCACATGGTCTTAGCAGCAGAACCTCAATGTCCACACGGTCTGAGCAGCAGAACCTCTAATGTCCACATGGTCTGAGCAGCAGAACCTGCATGTTCACATGGTCTTTGCCACAGAACCTCTCATGTCCACAGCGGTCTCTGCAGTTTGCGGAACCTGTAATAAAATGCACATGGTCTTTGCAGCAGAACCTCAATGTCCACATGGTTTGAGCAACAGAACCTCAATGTCCACGGCGACAGCGCAAAACCTCACGCGTCCACATGGTTTGAGTAACAGAACCTCAATGTCCACATGGTCTTTGCAGCAGAACCTCAATTTCCACATGATCTGCAGCAACAGAACCTGCACTGTTCACATGGCCTTTGCCGCAGAACCTTCGGCATGTCCACCATGGCCTTTGCAGCAGAACCTCTACGTGTCCACATGGTCTTTGCCACAGAACCTCAATGTCCACATGGTCTTTTGCCACAGAACCTCCATGTCCACATGGTCTTTGCAGCAGAACCTCCATGTCCACATGGTCTTTGCAGCAGAACCTGCATGTCCACATGGTCTTTGCAGCAGAACCTCAATTTCCACATGGTCTGAGCAACAGGTCTTGCATGTTCACATGGTCTTTGCCGCAGAACCTCCAATGTCCACATGGTCTTTGCAGCAGAACCTCAATGTCCGCATGGTCTTTGCAGCAGAACCTCAATGTCCACATGGTTTGAGCAACAGAACCTCAATGTCCACATGGCCTTTTGCCGTTATGGAACCCTCCATAACCAGTTACGGCTCTTTGCAAGCAGAACCCCACTTCACATGAAGTCTGAGTGTTAAATGGTGAACCCTACGCCTTTACATGGTTCGAGCAACAGAACTCGCATACCGCATGGCTCAGCCCAGAAACCTCTGCCCATGGTCTTTTGTGGCAGAACCTCACTTCCACATGGTCGGCGGTAACCACGTTCATATTCTTTTGGTTTTAAACCGGCGTCCATTACGTATTCCTGCAGCAACCTCGGCTTCCGGCTATACGCCCTGCAAAGCAGAACTTGCCTCTGAAGAAGAATGCCTGGCGGAACCAATGCCCACATGGCCTTGCCAGAACCATGTTCCAGCTATTCCTGCCACATGTCTTGCATGGCCCATTATGAGTTCAGTAACACTGCTTCCCACCTGGTCTTCTGAAATCTTCATGTCTCACACGGGTTTGCTACCGAACAGAACCTGAGTAGAACCTACTGTCCACATGGTCTTAAATTTCGCAGCAGAACCTCAATGGTTCCACATGGTCTGAGCAGCAAAACTCATTATTTGTGGTCTGGCGGCAGCAACCCTACGCCCCAAGAATGTCTTGCTAACAAACCCTACTTCTATTATGAAGTCGACAGCAGAACTCACGTTCACACGCCTGATAACAGAACTCACTTCATTACGATCGGAGCAGCAAAATCCCTACTTCACGGCGGTTCTGAAACAACAGAACCTTTAGCGATGCAGCCTGTCGCAGAACCTGCACCGCCGTAAGGTCTTCTGAGCGGCAGAAACCTCTGACATGGTCGGTTTGCGAAGTTTCTAAGATTTAGCCATGCCGCGCCCAAACACGACTTCTAGTGAGGAGTAATCAGAGAAATTCAAATCAACTGCGCTATAGCTATTTCAAAGAGAGTTGCCATGTAACTGCCCTCGCTCTGCTGAACACTTTTAAGCGTGAAATATGAATGCCAACAAATGGTAATTCACCCATGATGTGATTCCAGCCACACCAGGTTGTTAGTAACATGCGTAAAAGGCTTCACGTCAAAAATAAAGTAAAATGTATTATAATGCAAAACCAGATGCAAACATGTGAAATAAACCTAGATACTTCTAATCCAGAAGGATCAGGAATTACAGCCGTCCCAGAGCTGAAACCATAAGCTGTGAATGGCTGACTTCCACACATTCACTAAGTTGTACTGCTTTCACCAAAGTTTGTTTACATGAGATTTTATTCTCTCAGGTCGGCTTTGAATTAACAGATAATTTTATTTTTGGACCAGAACTCCCTACATCTGCTTCAAACCCCCATCTGATAAGCAGTGATCAGATCCAGAACACGTCCATAATCTCCATGCTGATCGTGGCCCAAGCAGACGATTATCTGAGAGAGATGCCGATTTGCAGATTAGTGTTTTTAAATGCTCATTTGTGGAGCCCTCCCTAAGGTAGTCCGACTCCAGATGAGCCTGATCAGAGCCTGAGATCCAACATGTCGGCTTCTGGTTGGAGGAGGAGGAGATAATGAAGGAGGATCATGGATATAATCACCTGTTTATCACCAAAGCATCTCTGTAAACCACAGAAGTCCACAGTGATTCCAAAAGCAGAGCAGCAGCTCTTTCACCCCCTGTGCTTCCGACTTCTAGGTGAGCTACAATCTTCACTACTACTACGATGGTGCAGACTCTGATTACTGAGGGCGGCTTCCCCTTAGTTTAAAACTGTATCTATGAGAAATGACTAGATGTTACAGTACGCTGGACACTGACACATCAGGTCCGACAATGAACAACTAAATTTTATGTTGTTTTTTTCAGATAGTGGACTCTGCTCCATCAGGGCACAACAAAACGACAGGTTAGATATTAGTCATTTATGATTTCATATGTGCCTAATTAGACTGGAAGTTCAACTTGATCAACTAATTTTACCATCTGTAGAAACTTTTGACAGTTTCTGTAGTTCTTTAAGAGAATAGATTAACAAAATCTGAATAGATGCAGCACAAAAGTTTGCCTCAATTAATGTCACTCTAATACAGCAGGTTTAACTGTTTAACTTTGAAATGTTCAACTGAAAAGACAAAACACTGAGAAGCAGTAAATAGTCAAATGGATCTGCTTTACTGCCGTCGTTATAATGGACTTGAAAGATAAAATGACTAGAAAAGCACTCAGAGAGCAAAGACCTCCACCAAACAGCACATTCAGCCCTATATGGTGACCTAGAGCTAAAAATGGCATCACCAATTTAAATGAGTTGTTTCTGAATATGACAGAAACTTCTGATAAAAATGTGTTTTAAAAGGGTCCTTTACTTTTCAACTTATCTTGGACATAGAAACACGGACAGACAATGGGCAGACAGACGGACAGACAGACAGAGAGGCCAACAATGAGCAGACAGATGGACGAATGGACAGAACAACAAATGGACGGATTACAGACGGACGGAGAGATAGATTGATGGACAGACAGATGGACAAGTGACAGAGGGAGAGACAGACAGATGGTTGGACAGTCAGACGGATGGACAGAAGGACAGATGGATGAACAGACAGAAAGACGGGCAGACAGGCAGACAGAAAGCGGACGAATGGACAGATAAACATATGGACAGACTGTCATGAAAGGGTGTTTGTATGGAGGACCCAAATGCAGAGACCAGTTGGCAGAGGTGAATTAAAGTCGATTTATTAAAGATCACAGGTCCAGGGACAGGAATCAAAGTCCAACTGAAAACAACAAACGCACCTGAACCAAGGACACATCAGGGGTAACCAAAACTAGGGGCCAGGGAGAGACGAGGTACACAGACAGAAGTTGAGACGCGATGTTTGACGAGGATCCAGCAAACAGGAACTGAAGAGGGAGGGCTTTTAAAAGGGACAGAGACAAAGAGAGAGCTGACGAGGGAATTAAAAACAGGTGCAGGCAGAACAGAAAAACAGAGCAAGGGAGGACACAAGAGGGCAGCAGAGGGCAACAAATGGAAAACCAAGAAAAGCAGGAACAAACAGACCAAGACTCTGACACAGACGACAGACAGACAGGTGGATGACAGACAGATGGACGGGTGGAGAGACAGACATATGGATGAACCGTCAGGGGGTTGGACAGACAGACAGTCAGACAGATGAACAGACGGATGGATAGACAGACAGACGTACAGTCAGACAGATGCATGAAAGGACAGACGGACAGACAGATATATGGACGTACAGTCACACGGATGGACAGATGGATGGATAGACAGGCAGACGGACAGACAGACAGATGCATGACAGGACGGACGGACGGACAGACAGATATATGGACATACAGTCAGATGGATGGACAGACAGACAGACGGACAGACAGACAGATGCATGAAAGGACAGGCGGACAGACAGATGGACGGACGGTCAGACAGATATGTGGACGTACAGACAGAAAGACGGGCAGAGAGACGGATGGACGGACAGACAGAAAGACCTCTAAGATAAAAGCAACACATTCACCTTATGATTTTTTCCCCTATACTTTATAAAACAAAAAAATGGCAAATATTTTGACAAAAATAAATTCCAAAAACCACCATCCCCAGAATTTCCTATTGAAATCAAAACCTGTATACAATCATCAAATAAAATGAACAATAAAAGACACAATCTATTGTACATTTTAAATTGAAATTACATCCATAATTGCTCAAATCCCTACAAACTACTCTCCATTTCAATACATTTTGACTAGAAAAGCGCTCAGAGAGCACAGACCTCCACAAAGCTGCACATTCTGCCCACGGTGACCTAGAGCTAAAACTGGCACATCTAGGTCATCACCAATTTAAATGACTAGCTCCTGAAGATGAGGGACACTTCTGATAAAAATGTCCTGCTATATAATGTGACAGTAGAGAGAGTTAAGGACATTAAATTCTTGGGAGTAATGATAGACAATAAGATTTGCCGGGGACCTTATATAAAATATGTTCAAACTAAAATATCCAGAAGCATGTATTTACACCCTTGCACATCGGCAGCCAGTACTCTGAATGTCGATGTGAAAGGGTTTAAATGTGGATCTTGGCGTGATGTGTTTGTGTAGATATGTATATTTTCGTATATATATATATATTATAGACTTAGACTTACACAGATTGTATTTTGTCATTTACACACAGGTGTAAACAAACACTATTTCATTTTTTTAAAGTGCAGCCTTGATAGATAAGGTAAGCAGCAGTGATAAAAATATTGTGATGGGTGCAGAAGAGTTTTATTTTAAAAAATAAATAAAACTCTCCCTCACCCATTGTCTTATCCCCCCCTTTTTCCTCCAAGCTCGGGTCCTCTACCAGAGGCCTGGGAGCTTGAGGGTTCTGCGCAGTA
>JAGKQL010000004.1:1882295-1919363 GCA_018398635.1 Cyprinodon brontotheroides | reverse complement strand
TATATATTTTTTTTTTATATTTATATATTTTATATAGATATATATATTTTTTTGTGTGAATATTGGAAAACAAGTTTACAACAAACAACAACTTTAACAGGAAGGTTACTCTACTTTAAGTTAATTTAAATGCAGTTAGAGGGAGAGGGGGTATGAAAAGTAAGTTTTACATCTTTATACCCCTTGTCAGACAATTTACATTAATCAGCGTCACTTCTCTGGTTGTAGATTATTTTTCTCCAAATTTTCAAGCATTCGGAATCAGTATTACTTCCAAATAATAATAATAATTCCAAAACGATATTAAAAGTTTTCATGCCTCGATTACGTTACTGGAGACCAACAAGGCCTTAAAGTTTTCAGACTTGATAGCAATATACTTTAGCTAAACCCCTGTGTTTTTTTTTTTGTTTTTTTTTGTTTTAATTTAATTTTAATTTTTTTCCCCCATTATTTTATGTGTTATGTCTTATTTTTCTGAAAGAAAACTGTTATGGATGGCATATGTTCAATTGTACGTTTCTGCTTTTCTGAAAGTGTTTTTTGGTTTTATGAAAATAAAAGTTAAAAAAAAACTTTTCTGGTTGTTTATACCAACAGGTTTATTTGGTGGAGGGAATTTAGTTAGTTTGGAAATTGATTTTGTGTTTGGCTGATGTTAACTAGTCTTATTTGTGTGTATTTGGTTCATTCTTTTATCATTTATTGTCGTTTGTCAAATTTCTGTCTGAAATAGATTTCTATTTATTCATACATTTTGCATTTTGAACTTAATCTCTCCTTTCCCTCCTACAGCCCCCAAACATTTTCCTTTCTTTTTTTTCTACATTGTTTTCCCTTTTTCCATTTTCTTTTTTCTCTGAGCTATATTTGGATTGATGTGACATTTGGCGATAAATTTGTTACGGAGGAACTTTACAAAAATGAAATGCTTATTTTCTGTAAATACTGTAGATACCTTTCATTGTCAAAATGTAAAGCAATAAAAAAAGAATAAAATACCTCAAAACTAAATGAAATTAATCATCTTTGACCACATAGTAATGTCTGATTATTTTGTTGTGCATTTAATATCGTATTTACACGATTGAGTATTAATTTGAATCTATTAGCTCATTTTAAGATGATCAAATATAGAAATATTTTTACCAGGCCATTTGTTTATTAGGGAAATGTTTGATTTCTATTATGTAACCTTTCAGTTCAGGCAAAGCAGAGGAAGAAAAAAGAAAAAAACCTAAACCCGCTGTGTGTTCTGTGAATGGCTGCACTGTGAACAGAGAGGAAACAATTTGAAGATTGGATTTCTGTGAGGTTAATGTGAATCAGGGCCGACTGAGGAGGTCAAAATAAAACTGAACATCAGAGGAAAACATGTAGGGATTACCTCCTCATAACAATGTGGACATTAAAAAGGAAACAAACGTAGGTGTTCGATTCTCTTTCAGCCAATTCGGCTCCACTTCTTGCTTTTGAACAAGTCAGTCAGCAAAGCCTCCTTCTGGAAATTAGAGCCTATCTGTGCAGAGAAGTGTTTACATTACCCAGGCGAGGTGTGGGGCGAGAGGGTGGCAAATGGGGGAATTTGGGACTAGTTGACAAGCAGACCCATGGGGAGAAAAGCCAGTTTGGGAAGCAGCAGTGGAACCACAATCTCTGCAGTCCATTCTGTCTCTGCCGCCCGAGATCCCCGTAGCAATTAAAGCCAAAGAGAGAGAGGCCACAGGGAAGTCCAACACATCACGCCCACATGGAGATGCACTCAGCCTCAGCAACAAATGGAGGAAAGTCTGGAGACACAGAGAGCGCCAGCTACGTGGCTTCTGGTTCATTTACAGGGTTCAGAACATCTGGACCCTCTTATTAAATTTTAATGATCAATTATTGATCGAAAGTTTAATCTAAAGTTAGAATAGAAATCCCATCGCATTCCTCTCTGCAGCTGTGGGTAAAATGGGTCATCCTAGAACTTTTTCAGAAGACCTGAGGTGCAGAGATCTCCACAAGTCTTTTTTCATGTCCGAGTCGGGACCCAGTCCCAGAGAGGCTGCTTTAGTCAGGTCCTGGGTCTAATATTTAAAGACAGAGTCGAGTTTAAGGATTTTTCTTTTTACCATATTTTTATTCAAATTTGTAAGATGTGATTATCCAGCAGATAAGTGGTTGAAGGTTTCAGGGCTGCTAGAAGCTGGTGGACAGCATGCACTTCTCCTAAACAATCCTTCAAACAACCAAACATCAGTCAGCTTTTTATTTTTATTACTTTTTTAGATCATCTTTTGTTGAGTCTTAAAACTTATCCTCAGATCTTTCACTAAAATTGAGCCAACTCTGTTTTTGAGTTACATTAAAAAACTAAGATTAAATGATTTGCTTTAATTGACCCAAATCAAATCAGGAAAAGACAAAGAGAATAACTTTTTCTTTTCTGCTGCTTCTAAACCTTCATTAGTGAAGATACAGACGTCCTTTAAAAAAAAAAAATTCCTAACACTGTTTCCTTTGCTGAAGATGCTGCATTAATATAGGAAGTAGGTTTAAATCCAAGAAAAAAGGAAGAAAAAAAAACGCATTATACCATACTTTAAATTGTTGAAGCTAAAATTCATATGGCATTCATGATATTGATAGGTGACTTTTGATATCCACATCTGTGAAACTAGGTAAGGTAGGAAGAAAAATGGGGGAAGACATAAAACACACACTAATGATCTGAATGAACATCCTCCTGTTTGTTTTTCTGATCAGTGAATTCAGCTCCAGGAATCATCGGCTAACTAGACTCACAAATATCTTAATAAAGGATGATCATGGCTCTGAGAGCTGACCTAATTGCTCATTTCATTCCCCTGCCTAAATCTGCCCAGTTTCCAATTACCACTCAATGTATCCACCTGCTCCTGCTTCTTGATATACGGCTCAGTCCTGCTATTAAGGCCAGATCATTGACTTTGAGATCATCGCTGATGACATGGTTTATCTTCTCATTCTCGGAGGCTATTGGTTAGCGAGTTTTTAGTGATTTCCTGATCATGTCCTGTGTCTTTTCCACTGTTCCTGTCTTGGCTCAGTGGAGGGAGGGAGTTTTAGCATACCGTAGTGTTACTGATATCCTGACTTGTTCTGCCTCCCAACCACTGAGCCTGCCTGTTCCCATCTGAATGTTCCGTTTGAGCTCTGTGTGGACTCCTGGAACCCTGAACCTTTCCTCATCGGTATCCCTGACTGGACTTTGGGCTCCTTGACCTCTGAGCCTTCCTGTTCTCATCTGATTCCCTGACCTTGCTCAGACTCATGCTCGCCCCTCTGGGACTGCAGCATCAGGACCATGCTGGGCGGCGCCTGCTGCATCTAATTGGCAGCTCTCCGTTTGGAACCTAAAGCATTCTATTGAGGTGGACTGAACTGTCAAACCAGGTAAATGACTCGAAAGGATAATTATCCTCTGTCAGATTATCATGGTCAATTAGCTGAGTTTTTCTCCACCAGAATTTGAGTGATGGGCGGGTCCAGCCGCTGCAGATCTACAGCCTATTGTCAGTGATCTGATTTTATTTTTCTTACTGGGTCCTACGTTCTGAGTTCATGTCAGAATGACCCATAGATCAGATTTTTTTTTTTTTTTATTATTAATCCGTTTTCTATGTGTTCAGTATGCTGTTCAGAGTCGTGCTAGGACTTAAATGCAAAGAGCTGCAGGTTGCATCTGGACAGTTCTCCTCTCTATTAGAAACCACTGAGACAACTTTTATCATTTTGTATACACAGAGTGTATACAAAACAAAATTTTGTTTGGTGCAGCTTTTCAGAAACAGAATAACTAAGTTCTTTAATCAATAAACAAAAGATTTTAACTGTTTTTTTCACTTTCATACCTGTGACTTTGAACATTTGAAAGGTTTGACATTAAAAACCTCCTTAAAAAGTGTCAGAAATGGAAAGTCCACTGCAGCAAAACAAGGCAGTTTATTCTACTCATCTCCTTAAGAGGCTTAAGTTAGTCTGACAGATTTCAGTGGAAATCCCAAACCATCTGGAAGAGATGCCAGAGCAAAGCTAAAATGGCTTCCTTTCCTCTCCACAGCTCACCAGTAGCTGGAAAATACTTCATCAATCTTCAGGCTCTTATGTCACAACAAAGATGATGTTGGATTGTTGGTAAACTTTTAGCTTTCTTCCTGTTCTGTTTGACTCCTACTCCAAGAGAAGGAGGTCTAAACTCCCTCCTCTGACCAGAGGATGGAGAGATTGTCTGAATCCTTTATTGAAGGATGATCCTGCATCCCCATCTCATCTCTCCTCACACCCCCAGCCTTCACATCAAGCCCGACATCACCAGCCGCTCTCTGCCAGGCCTTTAAAGCGGTGCCAGTGGCCACCCACTCCAGTTCTGATCCCCTCTTCCTCCTTCTCCTCCAGTGTCCATCAGTCATTGTTTCCTTCCCATCCTCCTCTTCGTCGCATTTCCTCTCCAACAATGATCTTGATTTCTCACCAACAAACATCTAGCAGGGTGTCGTCCAGCTACAGTAACAGTCAACAAAAGAACAGAGGTTGCTGAGACGAGGCAACTGAAAATGCCACAACTTATGGGGCCCGCCTGCTTCTTCCATACCTTTTAGTGACCAATACTGCAGCATAACTTTGAACTGCAATGAGCACCACAATTATTTCTCTTTGTAGAATAAAATACATTGATGTGATGACATATGATCCCTGACAATCCCCTTGGTGGTGGACATTAAGCGGAGACACAATTGATAAGTATTTTTCAGCATGCGATGTAGATTCAAACTGACTTTAGAATTATTTCTTACAATTCGTTTGATAAAACATCCCCACTGAAATGCATAGAAAAGCAGGTGAAAAACGCCACATTCTGAGTAAACTTCCCATAATGTGTAAAGACAGAACAATCTGCCACAGTTCAAATATGGAAAACGTATTTGTGAAAATATTAATGGTAATGTTTGAGAAGCAGCTAAGTGCAACATAAAAGTATTTTTGTTTTATTTATTACTTTGAGTTTTTCTCTAATCAGCTGATACTTTTTTTAACCTGACTCCGCCAGATGATGGATTTGCTCTGCATATCCAACTGCCAGGTTGCTGTAATTTTGGGAAGAGGAGCAAAATGCTACTGTAGTTAGCTGATTGGCCTATGTTGGTGATAGACGGGCCAAATAAACCAATCGAATCAATGAAGCATATGGCGTACTAACAGGCGGCGAAGCGAAACACAACCACAAGCCAGGCTACTCTTGCCGCTTTGAAACCAGTCGGGAGAAGAGGCAAAACATCTTTTCCTCTGAGAAAGAAAGGCTCTCCCAGAGCAGTGTTTTTGCTCTTCTTTCGGGAAGATGAAGAAATACTCTGTAAATTCCGATAAAACTTGCTCCAATAGCCACGCTAACGCTGGTTTCATCGGCTGAAGAGCGCGCCCGCCATTCTTTTATGGAGCTGAACTGTACAACCGGCGCTTCCACCGTTGCTTCACACCTCAACCCGCCTCAAAGCCAGCGCTGATTGGGCGTTAGTTTGGTGAACTTTACTCAAAATTTTCTTCAGCGAGGAGAGTCTCCAGACTGATCTGTGAGTGGGGAAATCTAGAAAGCTCGCTTAAGATCTACGGGGATGATCTCCCGAGCTAAGAATATGCTTTTAGAAGCTCCTCTTGAGGCTAAAAGTATTAGCAACTGAAGATTTTAAAACGGACCTTAATGACTCCTAAAAATAAATCTCTGGCTATAATCTTTCTAAAACTTCTTTGCATGTACATTTTAAAGGATCATCTGCGTCATTAAAAGTGATCTAAAAACCAACTCTTCCAACAGCAGTAATGGATAAAGTTCCTACATGTTTAGACAAACTTTGATTTTTCAATCCTTTGACTGTCTCAATGTTGAAGCATTTTTTCGCCTGAGGAAAACTACATCAGACCAAGCCCAGGCCAGGCTGTAGCTGCGGCACCAACTTGTCTCAATCCCCTTTGTTCCAAAGTCCATATCGCAATCCCTCTGCACACTGACGCATGTCCAAACAGACCTTACACTACTTAACTTGGTGTGGGCCCGTGCACCATGCTCAGAAATCCTCTGTGACCAATGCCGTCTGACCGGACAAGTGAAGGCAGCGTCCTCTCGTGCTCCAACCCTGAGGCGCTGGAGCCGAGTGTTACGCTGCTACCCACAGTCCACCGGGGTATCAGCCCCACTGCGCCCACACTCCATCAGCTGTTGCTGAGATTCGCCGTTATGGGACGCCCCTCAGGGATTGGTTCCTGGTCCTGCTGGCTGCCCCGCTGTGGTTATCTGCTCAGGGCCAGGAAGCAGGAAGAAGCGTGGGATGGAAGGGTTGGACTGGGAGGATGAGGGGCAGCGCCGATCCACTTTAGGACGGTGTCGGATCATCATTGTCTCCCGTCTCACCCTGTCACTTGGCATTACCCAGCTGCTCTCTGACAGCCTCTGTGTTTCTCCGTGTGATTCTGCATGAACTGCACTGGATGTGTGGTCTTGGCATCAAACTTGCACGCGTGCACTCTACAAGTGAGCGCACAGTCAGCGCCGCAAACCGTCATCACTTCTCAGGAAACCTACACACGGGATTGTGAGAGGTACAGCTCTTGGTAGCACACAGTGAGTGGGAGGGACAGAGCCACAGGCGCTCGGTGTCTTTATAGCCCATGTGAAATCAGATGTAGGCCGTAATGAGCCTGCAACCAAACCAGCACAATCATATGGGGAAACGGAGGGAGCTTTAGAGGACCACCAAGGATAGCAGCGTGGAGCTGGATGCCTGGGCTGTCTTCATGTTAAGGTTTTTTTCTTCACCGTACCAAAGTATTCAGCACTTAAAACAGATTAAGAGCTTGACGAACAAACAGACTCTATGCTGCGAAGTGGGAAAACACAGGAGGAGGGTTTTAGGATTTAGGGAGCAGGACGAGACAGAGATAAAGCCTTGAGAAGCAGCCTGGAACGTTCCAATATTAAGGCACTTGTGATGAAACGGATGAAAAGCGGAACAAAAGCGGGTAGAATAGGAACCGGGACGGATTTGAGGGAACAGAACTTTGTAGTTTGGTCATGTTATATGTTTTAAAGCTAATCTCTGGACTTCAATGAATAGGGAAGGTTGTTCCTGTTTAGATGGGATTTAATAAAACCTTTCCATTTTTTTTTTTTTAACTAAAACACACATTGAAAGGGATTCCTCAGGCAAAATGGCCAGTCTGTTGCTGGCACCCTAAGGGTGTGGAGATGATGGAGATGGATTCCCTTAGCATCAGAAGCTCAAGCGTAGATTTCTACAATATCATGAAGGTCCTGAAAGGGAATATCTAACCTGGCTTTACTGTGACAGTTTAAGCCTAATGACAGTTTTTTTTTAAAGGAAAGGAAACCCAGAGTTATCATGAAGAAAAAATTAATGGCAGTTAATGCAATTTTTGTTCTAATGTTACAAACCAAGCATCATCACAGAGAGGTGTGGTCAAAAAAATAATTTCCTTCATAATATTTTATTTACTTCCTAAAAGTTTTCAGTCAGGCCTCACACCTGCAAGTGCCTGGGTGAGAGGGCTTGTTTTCTTACTATAAGGGGAAATAATCATTTCCACAACAGGCCAGACTGCTTCCCTGAGATTTATTTAACATTTTACCGAGTTGTCTGCAACTTGTTTGGATTAACTATGTGGAGACATTGACAGCATTTCCTACAGGCTTTAAGTTAGTAGGAGAAACCTCATCACATCTGAGCAGGGCAGAACATCAGGCTGTTACAATTAGACTTCTTCTCATGTTTGCAATGATTAATAAAGTGGAAAGTGTGTGAAACACCACCAATCTGCTTTGTCTAACTGGCTTGTATGGTTGGACTCTTTTCCTAATGGTACGTTCAGACCGCAAGCAGCAGAAGCAGCTGGTTTGCATGCAAAATGAATAGTTGGCGCGCATTAAGGTGCAGCAAAAGATCCTGCCGCTTGTTTTAAGCAGCATCCTTAAGAGCTTCTGAGCATCTGCCGTGCATGATGCGCTTTAGAAGCAGGGGCTGTTGGATTTAAAAAAATTTAACTTTTGCTGCTGGACGCGCCACATCAACCAATCTGATCTAGCAGGGAGTCAGACACAGCACTACTGATGCAAAGCGCTATGATCACTCCTCTGAAACTGTTTCTTAATGCCTAAATTAACTTAAAATATCAAAACCTGCTGAAAAATTATTTTAAATTTTATTATTCTGGTGACTGCAGTTCTCTAGGTGAACAGTGGTGGAAAACCACAAAGAGGCGACCAGGCCAGAGGCTGCTGTTGAACAGGATTTCCAGTGACAGTACTTTGCTGTGCGGCTCCTACAGCAAAATAATATTTGAAGGCAGGATGGTAATCTGGATGAACTGACTGCACACATGAAGTTTTCAGGTGGACTTTCTCATTTAAAAACATATTAAAACTGTTTAACCCACTGATCACAGCAAATATAGCTGCCATTATTACAGGCAAAGAAATGATAGAGTAGCTGCGCCCAATGCGCATCAAAACCACTTTTCGACCGCGCAGTTACAGCAGTAAAGATGCTTCAGCCACAAGTCAGAACCAATATTGTACAAGCATCAAAAACGCATCTGTCGGTGTATCTTGTTGTTTTGACGTTCGGCAGCCTGAATACGCCTCTTCTCTACACCTTTGTTGTGTACCTCTAATGACAATGCTAGTGATTTTACAGTTGGTTTGGGTGCATTTATGTAGCAGTGTGTCATAGAGCCATCAATCGGCCAGGAATGCGTACTACAGAGAATTTAGGCCACAGACCAACACATATGTTGATATCAGTGCCAATTACTAAAATACTTGATTCAACAAAACTGAAATGATTTGGTTTAATCCCTTTCTTAAGACCCCCACAAACTAAACCTATATAACTACCTTCCTTTCCCTCAGTTGATTACAGCATCTATTGAGGGAAGGAGTCCAATTGTGTGCAAGATAATCTGAGATATAACCTCAGAGATTCTGGTGAGATCGTTTGAGTACGACCAAAAACAGACGACTAAGCAAGAGAGAAGGTTCTGGTTTTGTTTAAGTCAGGGAATGTCCTGCAACGATTTCCACTTGGGGCATTGGATGTAGGAGTGCCCTGCAATCGAACGGTTGATGGTTCAAGCCCTGGCTCCAGCTTTCAGTGTCACTTTCAGTGTCCTTCGGCGAGTTAATGCACCTGCATTGCCTACTGATGGTGGTCAGAGGGCCTGGTGCCAGCAGAGAACGGCAGCTTTGCTTCTGTCAATGAGCCCCAGGACAGCTGTGGCTATAGTGCAGTTTAACACCATAAGTCTATGTAAGAATGGGTGAATGACAAAATATAGTGTAAAGCGCATTGGTCAAGTCTCCTGACTAGAAAAAAGTGCTACATAAGTGCAGACCATTTCTTCTGCAACAATATTTGGCACCTCTAACAATCCCTATAGAGCAGGGGTCGGCAACCCACGACCCCCCTTCCAGCTCCCTGTAGCTTTTTAAAAAATCTATTTATGAAAATGTTTTTTGTTTGTTTTGCAGGAGGCCAAACATACTTCCATTATGTTTTCCAATGTTGTAAATAGTTGTATAATAGATAAATTTAAACAATAAATGGAAAAATTTCAACAAAAATTTGTAGTCCTTTTTTATAATGGGCCAATACGGTTAGAGCTGTGTTGCCATACTAGGCTTATTTAAGACTTTTACATTTTAGCGGCTCCAGACAGATTCCTTTTTTTCTTTTTCTTTTTTTTTTGGTCCAATATGGCTCTTTGAGCAGTTTGGGTTGCCGACACCTGCTATAAAGACGCGACATATCTTAATTAGACATGTCTACAACACCAGGACATCTGAAATGTTGAATTCAATTCAATTTAGTTTAGTTCTAAAGCGCCAATTCACATCATGTCATCTCAGGTCACTTTACTGAGACAATTCAACCAGATCATCCAGACACATTAGTTCAAAGTTTTCTATCTATAGATAATCAGTTGATAGCATCAACTGATTGATTTTTCAGCAATCCCTCAGACCAAGCATGTTTGTAGCTACAGTGGAGAGGAAAAACTCCATTTTTCCTCTCCAGCAGAACCTTGCTCAGTGTGAGCAGCCATCTGCCGAGGCTGACCGGGGTTCAAGGAGACATAAACAGACAGAGAAAAAGAAGCAGAGATAAAGAAGAAGGCAACTCTCAACCAGCTCCACAGGCGTCCCAGTCAAGGAAACACACAGTCGAGGCAGACAGACAAGCTAGCCCCCACTTCAGACGAATAAAGAGAGCACATCCAGTTAATCACAGTCAGAGAAACAGTGACGACACTGTAAAACAGGCCAAGCTCCAACATCTATAAGCAAAGGTTTTGATGGCAGCAGCGCAGGCTGATATTTATCTGCAGGATGGAGTCACGGCCAAACAGGACCAGCACAGTGATGAAGATTATGAGGAGAGATCCAAATTTAGATATAAAATCAACTCCTATCTATTTCTAAATCCCAGAACTAAAACACATAGAGAAGGAGTCTGTAGCTCTGAGGTTCTGTGTCCAAAAACCTTAAGATCTGTTTCTGCTTCATCGAACCTCAGTCCAATAATCAGGCCATTAGCAGGACTCTGCAGTTCAGCCATTTGGTTCATTGGCCAACAGATCAATTTTAGATCAGCTGCAAACTAGCCATGAACTCAGGAAACTGCACGTTACAAGGAGTGCAGAACCGGTTACACTTTTAAGGGTTTATTTCTATGTTTCTGTTGTGCTTCTGTACCTGGAAATAAATTCATTGAAAGGCTTTTCAAGAAGTGCAGCTAAGTCTGGAGGATGTTTATCACCACAGCACTGGAAATGAAAACCGGGTCAAGTTGATATTTTTTTTCCCTCAAATCTCAGAAGAAACAGGAAGTTCCAAAGATATCAGTAACTTGTCTGACAAGAGGCTGATGACAGCGGGAAAAAGAGGGGGAGGCTGCAGATGCTCATCCTCTTCATCTTCATCAGCAACGAGCACAAAACAGCTGCTTTTAAATAACATTTAACTAAGTTGCAATAATGATGACAATAACGATAATCATGAATGCCACCAGCGAGCGTGGTGGGCGTTATTGTCCCCTTAAACCCCCTCCGCTGGTTGATTTGCACAAAAGATGCGAGGAGGAAGACGATTAGCATAACAAACAGATTCGCTGGCGGGCTCTTCCCCAGGGAAGTGTCAATCTAAGTGGAAGAGTATGTTGACATTTATAACCATCTGGGGGACATGGTCGCTGTTTCTCTGCTGTTTAACTTCAATTAGGGAAAGAGAGTGTGGGGTGGGGGGGGGACTTGTTGGTAGTAAAGTGGAAACAGAATGCCCACTACTGGGAAACCATCGGCAGGGGTTTCTGCTAACGGCTTTGATTCTGTTGGAGAGCCGTAGATGGAGATTAGGTACCGAGGGTGTAAATGTGGAACAGACCAGGCTGGAAAATAAATGCACTGCATCTCAGGCTTTTCTATCTTAAGGATGAAGCTGGGGTCCAATACCTGTAAAACGTGAGCTCTGATTGGACGGGAAGGAGAATGAAAGACAGCACCAATAATAAAGTGATGAGGGGAAAACCTGCCGTCCTGTTGGACAGGAAATAAAGTGTGCCGTCAGTCACAGGCTGCCCCGTTGTCACATCTCTCAGGTTATTGCTTATTGTTTACCTCCTCCCCGTGGGTCACAGGTCACCATGGCCACATTTATTTTTCTCTCCCACCCACTCAGGCCATTCTTCTCCAAGCACAAGGAGGAACAAAGAGCCATGGTAGGGGCAGGGGAGGGGGAGGGAGTCTGGTTGGAGTTGGCAAGGTAGGGGTGGGGTGTAGGGGGAGGAATTAGAAAAAATATAGAAAGGGAGAGGAGCGATCAGACAGTGCTGATAAGGAGAGGAGGCCTGGGCGGGGTGTTGCTGTGGGGGGGGGATGTGTGTATTCAACTCCGGGCTGACTCCTCTTATGCTAATACAGCCAATTTCCTCTTTTATTTCATTTCTGGAGCCGAAATCTGCGATCTGCGATAAGGTTGCCGTGGCGACCGCCTGCTCCCCGGGCGGATGCGGGCAGCCATGTGATGGAGATGTGTAAGTCGGCGGGAGCAGCAGGGAATGAATAATTTAAAACTCCAGCAAGCTGGAGAGATAAGAGAGAGCAGGGCTGAGGCCTCAGTGCCCTCTCCCTCCCCACCACCACACACACACACACACACCATCCATCCCTCGCTCCTGCCATTCTTTGCTTCCTCCCTCTCTTTCACTTTCCATCTCCCTCTCTGGACATCTAAGGCTTCATCCTCCAAAGCACGCAGACCTCAAAGGTCAAGGGCATGATGGGTAATTGAACCGGCAGTTTGGGGCAGCCAGGATCGGGCCCACAGATAATACGGTATTGGCCGGAGAGAATGCAATGGAGTCTGGCCCAAATGCTCAGTTCAGTTTGAAAACAACCTGCCTATTTCTCCTCCTGGTTTATTTGGCTGTGCTTGATTGGTATGGTGCTGCAGAGCTTGTTGGTTTAACCACACCTGGTGGTTTGAACGCCTACAGAAGGCTGTTGTCATTTCTGCTTAGCACACATGCATAAAAACAATTTTCTATATGCAAAGTTAAATATGCTGCTTTTATTTTGAAAGCACACCCTTTTATTAGAAACAAAAACATCGAAAATTTTCTGTGCACCACTAAAAGGTTTCTGTTCACCATTGAACAGTTCCTGTGAACCATTGATAGGTTACTATGCACCATTGAAAGATTCCTGTGCACCATTCAAAGGTTCCCATTCACCACTGAAAGGTTCCTGTTCGCCTTTGAAAAGTTCCTACTCATTGAAAGGTTCCTGCACATCCTTTAAAGGTCCTGGTCATCATTAAAAACTTCCTGTTCACCATTGAATGGTTCTTTATCACCATTGAAAGGCTCATATTCACCATTGAAAGGATTACTGTTCACTGTTGAAAGGTTCCGGTACATTGAACGTTTCCTGTTTATCATTTAAAGGTTAATGTTTACCATTGAAGAGTTCCTGTGCACCACTGAAAGGTTCTCGTGCATAATTGAAAAGTTAATGCTCACCATTGAAAGGTTTCTCTGCGCCATTGAAAGGTTCATGCAGTATTGAAAGGTTCCTGTCAACCATCGAAAGGTTCCTGTGCATGATTGAGAGGTTCCCATTCACCATTTGAATGTTCGTGTTCACCACTGAAAAGTTCCTGTGCACCATTGTAAGGCCCGTGTTCACCATTGAGAGCTTTCTATGTATCAGTGAAAGGTTTTTGTTCACTATTTAAGGGTACCTGGTCAACATTTAAAGGTTCTGGCACACCATTGAAAGGTCCCTGTGCAACATTGAAAGGTTTACTTTTTTACCACTGAAAGTTTCCTGTTTACCATTGAATGGTTCTTGTTCCCCACTGAAAGGTCCCTGCTCACATTTGAAAGCAGGTTCTGCAGTAGCCAGCAGATGATTCCTTTCACTGCAGGAAATATCAGCTTCAATTAAAATAAAAGAAAAAAAGAATGTGGTGTTTTAATATGCAGTTAAATATTTTTCTAAAAATATTTTTGTCAGAGTGGAGAAACTTTACTTTCACCTGGGAGATCTACTGATGAAGACGAGGATAAAAAAAAACACATTCTTTGTTCAAAACCAATACATTGTTGAAAAATTATGTTGGACAAAGGTTTGAACTAAAACTAATGAGATAATACTGATTAAATGCAGTAGTTAGAAGCACAGAAAAAAAAAAATAGGAAAAAACTCAGTCCCCATGTCATTATCGAACATTCGAAAGAAACATAGGAAAATGGTAAGCGTTATTTTTTTATTTTCAAATGAACTTCAGGTGGTGAGCCCACTAATAAAAGTTCACTCATTCTAACCAGGAGTCTTATTTTTAAATAAAGCCACAAAACATCAGAAAGCAAACATGGCAAACCAATGTTCCTCCAGTGTAATACAGCAGAGCCCAGATTTCTGCTTTTGGTGGAAGATGTCCCATAATGAGTATATACCAAAATTTCAAGTATAGCAAAAATCTAGAAACCTGAACGTTTGGAAAGACAAGGAAGCTCGACATGAAACATCTGAGGATCTCTGTGAAAGAAACATGTTTGGAAAGCCTTGGTTATCATTACATGTTGAGTCTCCATCTGTTTCTGTGTGTTTGTTCTTTAAAACAAACAATAATATTTTATTGCATTAAAGTCATGATGCGGATGTTTTGTTTTGAATGTTTGGCTAAAACACCAACAACATAGTCTCTGGTTATCCTCCTCAGATCCTCCCACCTTCTCCTGCAGAAGAAGTACATGACTGATTTCACATACAAGGGGTATTTCAAATTATTAAAATTATTAAAACATTTCCCAAATTCCCACCAACATTTTTTTTTGTATCATACATTATTCCTATTTATATTGTTTATAAACAGGAAATAATTCTTGAAGATAAGCACGTTTCCACGTTTCATAAATCCCACCAAGTCTGCAGCCACCAACATAAGCTTAACGATGACAAATCCGGGTTACAGTTTAGAAATGTTCTCTGGAACCAAAGGACTGCGTTTTGGGGAAAAAAACTCATATTTGATCAAACTTTAATTGGAAAAAAAAGTCCTTTCAGCAAATTTTAATGGTTTGAAGAGACAGTTTCCAGACAATTTTTGCTCTTTGCTTTTACTGGATTTTTAAACCAGGCTCTCATGTGACAACCATATGGATGACATTTGATATTTAAAAATGAAAGAAGCACCACATGTTTTGCTGGGCACCTTCCTGCATACCTGTACTCAATGGGAGCTACTAGACACAACTGCAATCAACAATAATTATTGAAGATTTCCAAGAGGACTTCACCATTGAAATTCCCCAGAGCTACAGTGAAACTAACAATGCCCACGTGCATGGCAGCTGGATGCTGGAATACATCGGTTAAAAGTGAAAAAAAAAAGTAGTTATTTCACCTTTTCTGATTCCTGATCCTCCGCACGGACGGGTTGGTCGCTGATCGCCAACTTGAAGAGGAGGATTTGCCATCGAACTTCTGGCCAGAGAAAAACCCTCGGTAATATGTAGCCAACATTTGGAAGAAGAATGTTTTCAAGATGACTTGGATAATAGCTGGCGTTGTGACAAACACCAGATACAGCACTGGGACTTGATCAACAGCCGATACTGCGACTGTGACGTCACAAACCTAGTAGGTGGCAGTAGTGTTCTTTGACAAACATGGATGCCTCCAGTAAAAGCACATTCAAATGAAAATTACTCTTAATTAAAAACATTTAACATTTATTGAACAGGATGTAATAATTTTCTAATTATCTAAAGTAATTTCAGCAGTTTGTATTCTGAATATGACTGAACTTTTCCTTTAAAGTGTAATCTGTGTTCCCACTATAATGTCTCCATAACAACAAAGAGAAATGAACTCTTTATTGAGGCCCGAGCAGCCAAGGCTGCAAGAGCCTATTGTATCTGTTAGATTTCTTATTATTCTTTTTCTTTTTTCTCACTTAGAACGCATTTTACTGGGACTTCGCATATTCAAAAACTCAGGAAAACGTGGCAGTGAAATTGTCCCCCGCGCGAAATAGCCGGTCTATAATGGAATCCAAAATGGCCGCCCCCAAATTACGCCGCTTAGCGTGAGTTGGGGGAAGCTGTAAGTCCCAGAGATTTGAAAGTTGGCACGCAGGTAGATCTCCTCAAATCATGAAAAAAAGTCTCTTGGAGGTAGGCCCTAAAACCCACAGTGAAGTCGGCCATTTTGGCTCAAAGTGCGATTTTTTGGCCATTTTTCATTTTCACTCAACGTCATTTGCACGGGGACTTCGCATATTCAAAAACTCAGGAAAACGTGGCAGTAAATTGTCCCCAGCGTGAAATAGCCGGTCTATAATGGAATCTAAAATGGCCGCCTTCCGGACGCATACAGCCAGCCCCTAACGTGAGTTGGGGAAACCGTAAAGTCCCAGAGATTTGAAAGTTGGCACCGCGGCAGATCTCCTCCAAATCATGAAAAAAGTCTCTTGGAGGTATGCCCTAAAACCCACGCAGGAAGTCGCCATTTTTGGCTCAAAAGTGCGATTTTTGGCCATTTTTTCATTTTTTTCGCTCATGTCGAACTTTAACGAACTCCTCCTAGGGATTGCGAGCTATCGGCTTCAAACTCGGTCATTATGTAGTTAAGGCATTGGAGATTAAAAGTTATCAAAGGTTTTTCGCTTTTTGAGCATGTTTAAGGGGTCCCCAGGGGCCCTCGAATTAGGTACTTTTTGTAAGAATTTCAAAGTGGAATAACTTTTAGAAAAAAGGTTCAAAATCAAACTCCACGTTTGGCAGTAAGGAGCCTTTTGGGTGCTTGACCATACTGGATGGTCAAATGATGACATCATCTAAGCCCCGCCCCTAAGGGGAAGAAAGTCACTTTTTCACTTGGGAGGGTCCTTTTGAGTCATTTTAAACACCAGCACCTTGAAAATTTGTCGGATGATAGAAAACATGTTGGTCTAACTTCCCTTTAAAGCACAGAGATTTTGAGTTAAATGGTGTTGTGTTGCCGTGGCGCCATGGCGAGGCGTTTCGCCATGAAAATAAGATTGGCTCTCATTTCCTCATTATTAATCAGATCTGCACCAAAATCACAAGAGATGATCCCAGTCCAACTCAAACAGGAATCCAGAGCAATATTTTGTGGGCGGGGCTTAATTTTCACCTACAAGCCCCCTGAAATAACAAACTTCAAACCACCAGCCCCAAAGCCGTTTTAGTCCTAGAATATTGAAACTTTGAACACATTTGCATCTCATCAGGCCCCAACTAAAAGCCTCTTGAAGCCATGGTCTAAACCCCACCGGAAGTCAGCCATTTTTGAATTACAATTTACTCTCTTGTGAAAGCACTTCTATTTTCAAAAATTGTATAAAATCAAGCCTTTTATCCAAATGAGGCTAAAACTTTTCAAAATACGTTCTTTACAAAGCCTGCTTTAAGCTGATTTACAATAACCAAAAGCGCTTCTTTAAAGTCCGTCCACTCTGATTTTTCAAAAGTTTGCGTTTTCACTTCAATAGTTGGTCAAGTGGACAGATAATGCCGGAAATAATTCCCTGCCCCTAGCCATGCTCGTTCTAGGATTAATGAAACTTGGCACACACATCTGTATGAGCCCCCACCTACAAAAGTTTCATTGGAGCCATGGTCTAAACCTCTCAAGAAGTCGTGCATTTTGAATCAAATCGGCACCCTTATGAAAATAGAATCACTATGTTAAAATATTTCAAAAAAATCAGTCGTTTTCCCCAAAGCTAGGACTTTGGAATATATTCCTCTAATCAGTGATGGTTTTGATGGTGTACACAGCATAGCTCTTCTTAAAAGTCCGTCACTCTGATTTTTTCAACAGTTTGTGTTAACAGGAAATTGTTGTGTATCTCAAAATGTTTTATAGCAATTCCACTAGCCAAACTTTGGAACAGTTATTTATCCTTTGATTATAGAAAAGACTGCCAAGTTTGGCGTGAATCTATGCATGTTTGAGCATCTTATGGGGTTTTCAACTGCCGCGGCGAGTATAAAGGCATTCACGTTTAAAGATTTTCTTTCTTTTAATTATTTAGTAAATCATCAAAAAATCTAGGACATGCAAAATGTGTTCCTTTAACATTTGTGATTTTTTCTGGATTTTATTGCAAACTATGGATTTTTAATGATTTTTTCGTTTTTGAGTAGAGTGCGGCCATTTTTGAATTACATTTTAACCTGTTGAGAAATCACGGACCTCTTTTCAAAAGAATTGTATAAAATCAGCCTTTTATCCAAATGAGCTAACACTTTCAAAATACGTTCTTTACAAAGCCTGCTGTAAGCTAGTTACAATAGCAAAAGCCTTTTTTAAAGTCTGTCAGTCTGATTTTTCAAAAAGTTTGTGTTAACAGAAAATTGTTGTATCTCAAAAAGTTTTTATAGCTAATCCTAGCCAAATGTGGAAACAAAGTTATTTATCCTTTGATTATAGAAAAAGATCTGCCAAGATTGGCGTGAATCTATGCATGTTTGAGCATCTTATGGGGTTTTCAACCGCCAGCAGTATATGGCATTCAAGTTTAAAAGATTTTTCTTTCTTTAAATTATTTAATAAATCATTTAAAAAAAAAATCTAGGACATGCAAGATGTGTTCCTTGACATTTGTGATTTTTTTTTTCGGGATTTTATTGCAAACTATGGATTTTAATTATTTTTTTGCCTTGAGTAGGGGTGTATTACCGCTAACCGTGGAGTTTGGCAGGGCTGTTTCTCCATCTTTTGAGACATATACTTTTTGACCCACCACCTGAGATGGCCGCAGCATCTATCTCACCAGATGAGATTCATCCCAGATATTATATTTTATCCCTAGTTTAACCCTTCCTGACCAAAGCTGTGGGTTTTCTCCGGCTGGTCCAGGGTGAAGCGTGGCGCCTTTTCCCGCTGGCTGAGAAGGAGCAAGGGGCGCAAACTTCTAACTTGCTGAGCCTGAGATTTAAGACATTTAGGGGTCATAAAAGCAATCAAAAGAGCTTTTTGCTGTGACAAACCATGTGGGCGTGGCCAAGCATCAAAATCAGACTTTGTGCCATTAGAGTATGACTAAACTGCCTCAGGCCCTGCTTTTATTAAGGATTATTAAATTTGTATAGCTCGAACACAATGCTCAAAAAGTATATTGGAGCCATGGTCCACACCCAACAGAAATGGGCCATTTTTGGATCAAAGATACCATTTTTTCTTTTTAGGTCATGACATATCTGGAGGAAGGGCTCTTGGTTTTTTGAGTCAGAGAGGCTTCAAATTCACTTACATGGACTACAGTCATTAGCAGATTAAAAAGTTAGCAAATTATTATTCTACATGGAAGCATGTGGGCGTGGCTAAATCATCAAACTGTTAACTCCAGTCATACAAAGCCATGCTTTTTAGGAGGAGGGAGAAGGATGATGAGGATGAGAAACAAACAGCAGTAGGAGACGCAGTGAGAGCAGCAGCAGGAAGAAGAATATGAAGAGAAGGAGCACAGGGGGAGGAGGATGATAATCAGCAGAAGCAGAAGTAGAAGGAAAGGGGAGGATTTAGAGAAGCAGCAAAAGGAGGGGAAGGATGAAGATAGGCAGCAGCAACAGGAGGATGAGGAGAATGAGCAACACAAAGAGGAGAAGGATGATGAGGATGAGAAACAAACAGCAGTAGGAGATGCAGTGAGAGCAGCAGCAGGAAAGAAGAATATGAAGAGAAGGAGCACAGGGGGAGGAGGATGATTAGGAAGATAATCAGCAGAAGGAGAATGGAGGAGGATTAAATGAAGCAGGATAAGGGAGGATGAAGAGAGGATCATGAGAAGGCTTAGCAGCAAGGCAGGGGATGAAGAGAAAGAGCATCAGGGATGAGGGAGAAAGAGATGCAACAAGAGCAGCGACAGCAGGATGAAGAAAGAGATACAGCAAGAGCGACAGCAGAGGAGGAGGAGGAGAAGGAGACACAGGGAAGATAAGCAGAAGCAGGAGGATGATGAGGAGAAGCGCTGCATTAGTAGGAAGATGAGGAGAAGCTGCAGGAGGAGGAGGATAGGAAACAGTGGCAGCAGCAGAGCGAGAAGAAGGAGCAGCAGGAGGGATGAAGAAGCAGCAGCAGGCATAGGCTGAAGAGCAGAGGAGCATAGGCGGGGAAGGGCGTGGAGGTGGAGGTAAGCTTGGTTCCCTTGATCGCAACATACCAGGCCCGGTGCGAGGAGCTCTGCGGGCGGCTCAATGCCACTTGTGGCTTTTAATTGGGATTATTTTGCTTAATTACTTTTTGTAACCAAGATAAACATCAGTAAAAGTGTTTCTTCAAAATGTTTCCATGGATGCTCAGTAGTCGACAATCCAGAATTTAAAAAAAGGTTTATTGTATATTAATATTAGTATGAATACACTTTAAAAAAGACAAAAATGGAAATATGACATATTCACTGCTTTTAAGTCTGATGATTAAGGTGAAAAAAGTATTATTAAAATAATAAAAAAATAGACTGATAAAAAAACAAGTTTTTGTCTAACTTACAGAGGCAAAGTGGATTTCAATTCATTTCAGTTTTATTTATTTAATGGTGCCAATTCACAACACATGTCATCTCAAGGCACTTTACAGTTCACCAGATCATCTAGTCAGATTGATTCAAAGTTTTTCTATCTAAGGAAAACCAGTTGATTGCATCCTCTCAATGATTCAAAGGCAATCCCTCACACTAAGCATGCTTGTAGCGACAGTGGAGAAGAAACACTCCCTTTTAACAGGGAAGAAACAGCAAGCCCGTCCAGGAAAACACACAGCCAGGCAGACAAGCTCTGAGCCAGCTCCCATGTCATCAGAGGATGAAGAGAGCACATCCAGTCCGGTCACAGTCAGAGAAACAGGACTACACTGAAAAACAGGCTGATCTCCAGCATCTATAAACAAAGGTGTGATGGCCGCAGCACAGCTGATATAGTTTGACTTCAGAGTTTGACATCAGAATAAACATACTTCTGATGATAAATGTGGCTCCATTGGTCTGTATTAAACCTTCAATAATCACTGTAGGTTGTAACGACCAACAACTTCTTTACCTCCACCAATCAAACGACCAGAAATCCAACTGGCTCCAATCCGTGATCAGCGGGTTAAAAGTGAAATGCCCTTTGACCTCACCGCTCAGATTCAGAAAACATCTCCTGGTTACCCAGAAATCATTTTATTTGAGTGTAAAACCTTCCAAATTCATTTATTATCCTAATTTTTAGGATAATTTAGTCTTTACCGTATTTAAGGCGGTCATGTGCTTGGTTCTGGGCTGGCCTGCTCAGCTGCGTGCAGCGGCGGCGTGTTTTACGTTACATCTATGACTCCTGGCTGTCTACAACACCAACCTGTTTTCATTCCAGAGTCAGAGCGCCAAGTGTTATCGTCATGGAGATAAAGCGCGATTATAAACACCCCACGGGTCACGTCCAGGTGAGGGGTTCACGGAGAGGTGTGGCTGGCTGCCTGCCTCCTCCCCTCCCCACGTACACTCTCCTGCTTCAGCCTTGGGTGGATGAACCCGTCCTAAAAGCACAGCGTGGAGGCAAAATGGGAACAAAAAGCTGATTCATAAACAAGCCACACAGGGTGCCCGCACAGGTGAGCTCAGCCCAAGCATGAAGCTTTCATCCCTGTGGCGCCAGGAGGCACACAACCCTGCAAAAGTATTCATTCTGTTTGGACTTTTGCATATTTTGTCACTGTTTACAACCAAAAACATCAACCTGTGAAGCGTAGCTGAGAAGCAAAAGGAAGTTTTGCTGATTTCTAAATGTCGGTATTTATGTCAGACACTTCCTATAGTCATTGGGGGAGTTTCTCCACCACCTTCAAAGATCTACAGTCTGAACATTTCATCCAAACATTGCAGTCCAGTCAGATTACCTGCAGAAAAAAAAGGTTCAATTCCTCCACAGGTTATTGGAATCTGTCAAATCTGGACTTAGACTAGGCCCAAAAGTCTGCTCTAATCTACAGCCTCAATTGAATTGGTGGGATGGTTTACAGGTTAAAAGTTCTGGTTTCGTGCAGAAAGTTCTTGGAGACGTTTAAATTTCGACACATGGTTTTAGAACCTAAGTCTAATTATAACTGAACCTTAACTTCCTCAAAGACCCATCTGCTGGGTTACTTGGTCTGCATGACGCTGACTGTTCTCTAATGTTCTCTAAAGAAACTCTGAGGCTAGAAATCAGTCTCCCACTGCTTGTAACTATTTATAAACTACTTGCCCACAACATCAAATTCACCAGACGCGATGCCAACAACAACAAGCTGCCTTTTCTGGACAGTTTGGTGAGCATGGAAGGAGATGGAAACCTCAACATTAAATAATCTCACACAGACTAATATCTTCTTTTTTGACTCACACCACCCACTGGAACACAAACTTTCAGTCATAAGAACCTTACAACACCAGGCTGAGGCATGTCCCTACAAAAACAGACTGGAAGCACCAAGAACAGAAACGCATTAAAGAAGCTCTTTAAACCTGTCAATACCCAAACTGGCTGTTTGTCAACGTAGCAAGAAGATCCAAAAGACAGAGCAGAACATAACAGTGAGAAGATTACACACAAAAACATCAGCATCCCACATGTTGCAAGAGTCTCTAAAAAAATTAAGAGGATTTTTTCTCCAAACACAAAATCCCACTAAATTTTATCCCAATTTTAAACCATTTTTTTTTGGAGAACCAGAATGTTCTTTTTTTTTACATTGTCCTGACTGGCGAAGTGGCAAGAAGAATAATTATTTTGATGCCAAAAGAGCCCTATAGATTTTACTTTCACAAGGTGGAGCAGTGCGGCTATGGCCATAGTGTTCGCTTGTTTTGCATCTATATAAACTGCTTTATTATAATTATGCAGGGAGTTTTACAGATTATATGGACACTGCAATGTAAATAGAACAGAAGAGCAAAACAGAAAATAAAGAAGAAAAGATGAAAGAAAGAGGAGATAGACAGGGAGATAATGATAAAACATTTTCAGTCTGCTTCATACACCTGCAAAGAGATGTAAAAGAACAACACAACCGACGGAACTTGGTACAAAGGATATACAAAAGAGTAACACCTTCAAACTAGTAAGCTGAAGTAGTATTATTTAGTCTGACATGTACTCTGTGTTACCTGGAGATAAGAATATGGGCTTTCTGTATGGAAGTGAATCTCTGAGTACCTGGAACCAAGCACCTGTAGTTGTTTGTGAGGGTGAACTTGTGCATGTAAATTTTATCCAAAAGAAAAAGCAAAAATGCTCAATTAGTGGTTGTGAGGGGAGCCGTGAGGGAGCCCCCAGAGCACTTTCCAGTCAAGCTTCGAGACCCAAAGCCCCAGGCGTAGGGCAAAAGCCCTTGCAGCGGGCAAATGACCCCCATTCTCAAAGCGGGTGGACCCGTTCATCCGTTACAATTTGCATGTTTTGCTAAGAAAAACCAAGGCTTTGTTGGGCTACTGTATTAAGCCTGGAACTCAACGCTATTTTGACATTTTGAATCTGGAAAAGCTTCCTGGATGGGAGGTAAAACATCTTGAAACTCGAAAACAAAAGTCCATAATGCAAAAACAATCTGAAATTAGAGTAAAAATTTCTTAAATCCCAGAAGTGTATTTACCCCTTAATTTGAGCAGGTAAATAAGATAGTTTGCCAATGGAATGAGTATTTTACCTACACTTAAAATAAGTTAATTAGATAACATGCACTTGAAATAAGACAATGCAATTAATTTTTCTTATTTCAAATGTAAATTGTCTTGTTCCATTGGCAAAGTGTCTCATTTATCTCCTCAATTCAGGATAAAATGCACTTATTTTAAGAAAAAATGACTTAACTGTTGTGACCTTTAAAGGCTACACTTCTTCAAAGGCCTGAGAATGAAAATATGCCGGTTTTTGGAATGATGGTCTTTTAAAAGCAGGGAAAGCAGGAAATGTTTCTCTCCACGTTCTACATGTCAAATGAAATCCACATAAATGAAGAAAAGCTGCCAAAATGAAACAAAAGTGAATTGTTTCAGGCATGTAAATATTTCAGAAAGAATCTAATTTGGCCTGACAAGTGAAAGATAGAGGCAAAGCAGAGGAGCACCGTTCGCTTGACGTTACTGAACTCGTTTATTTATTAGAAAGGGTTTAATCCCTCGAGGTCTGAATTGATATATATGTACATATAAAGACATTTTGTGCATGTTTTTCCCTTCAATGACATGCCAAATTAAAATAGTTAATGTAAATAAATAAATAGAAAGGAAGTTAAAGTCTGTTTTGTAACAGCAGTTACACTGTGACTAGCACTGGGGTGATGCAAAAAGCTATGGCTTGGAAAAATGTTCTGAAAATGAGTAAAAATGTCTTAAATTAAATGTAAAATAAGATGATCTGCCAATCCAGGAATGAGTATTTTTAGCCTTAAAATAAGATAATTCTCCCTTGTATTTTTTTTTTTATATTTCTTATTTTGTTTTTTAATGTGTGTGATACATGTACACTTGCACCTTAATCCTTATTTATCTTGATATACTGTATATATATGTAGCTTATTCTTAATGCAGACCTTTTCTCCTCCCCTGTTTTGCACCTTCTTTAATTACTATGCCAATATGTGACCAGTGAATTTCTCCGCTGTGAGATCAATAAAGCTCATCTAATCTAATCTAATCTAATCTAATCTAATTAGATATTATTATTATTGTTTTATTTTCTTATTTTAAATGTACATTGTCTTTGTCTTCAAATGGCAACGCGTGTCTTATTACCTGCTCAATTCAAATTCTTACTTAGATTTACATATTTTTGCTGCAGTGTATATCAGAATCAGAATCAGAAATACTTTAATAATCCCAGAAAGGTATTACTTTTGTTACACGCTCTAGTTACAGTTTTACATGATATATACACACATCCAACTATACAATATAATAAGATATAAAATAAGAATAAAAGAGATAAAATATATATACACATATAGCTCTTCTGTACATATATCTGTATGTATATCTATGTATATGTAAAAACTAAATCCAAATAAAGTGAAAAGTCCAATTAAAGTGAATAAATCCAAGTAAAGTGATAGTGAAGTAATACAAGACGTTTGTGGCTTAATAGCAACAACAAGAATCACTGGAAAAAATCAAAAATCTAGATAAGTAATTTTTTCTTAAAATAAGTGTTTGTTCTTGGATTGAGGAGGTAAAAGAGACATTTTGCCAACGGAACAAGACAATTTACATTTAAAATAATAAAAAAACCATTACATTGTTTTATTTCAAGTGCATTTTATCTAAATATCTTATTTTAAGAGTAAAAATCCTCATTCAATTGGGAAACTACCGTACCTCATTTACCTAATCAAAATAAGGGTAAATACACTTAATTTAAGAAATGTTTAATTATTTCTAGATTGTTTTTTCCAGTGAAGGTTAATGGGCGTAAGCACAGACTTGATGTACCTGGATGCCTTTTTTTCCATCTGATCTAAAGATCTCGACCCGCATCCCTTCAACCTCTTCTTCACATCAAGAGGATAATTGTTTTGTCTGCTTACTTTAGCTTCTCACATTCCTTATTCTGACATGTGGAGCTGAGGAACCTGCAAAGATGCCAAGCTGCAGTTCCCACAGCGGACACATGGTGGCACTGCATACTTGCTGGAGCCCTGGGGCCCTTGGCTCCAACAGAGTCCCACCAAGCAGAACAGGGCAAACACTCACACACACACACACACACCTAGCAGATACTCCAGATTGGATTGATAGCAGCGAAAATATTGGCCCATAGAAATAATACAACACGCTGATAACAGGCTGCTATCTGGTTTGATCATGATCCGGCATCCAAACGCAAGCAGAATATCAACTCCAACAAACAAGAAATAAGAAACTGGGGCCCTCACACCACCCGAAAGGACGGAGTAAAACAAAAATGACACGAGTGGAAACCCATCAGCTGAGCAGGCTGCCCTCCTCATGACAAAATGACTGAACACTTTCTTAAAGTGCTCCTTTTCAGCATTTCTGGCTGCGTGAAACCATGTAAATAGAGCGCTTTTTAAGAGGCTTTCAGGGCTGCGCGCGAGCAAATATGATTTCATTAAACAGGATATGAGCTCTTTTCCTGATGGCTCTTAATCTAGATTACAGCCCGTCTGGATGTTCACAAATAGATGAGGGAGAATCAAGCAAATTAAACACAGTCATGAAATCTATTCAAACGGGGTCAAAATAGGGAGGAATTTCAGCTCTTTATGCAAACAGCATTATCTGTTTAATTAAATTATTCCCAAATAATTTCTCTGTTAAAATTATAATCTACAGAAAGGATTGATAATAATATATTTGTTTTAAATGAGGAGATGTGTTTTCTTCTCTCTGAAAAGCGCTGGTAGATTTACGTTGGTTTAATTACGGAGGCGCGTGATCGTCGATCTGAGCTGCAAAGAATTGTGGGAGCCTCAATTAAATCTGATGTTAATTAAATCTGATCTTGTTTTGTGTATTAATCAAGCGGCAATTTTAATCTAGTGAATACACAAGTCTGTAATAAGAAACTGTGGATGTGGAGGGAGAGCAGGAATTATTTTAATTTCATGCTTATGATGGATGTTTTTTTTTTATTCCTTCATATTATTATTATTATTTTTATAGCTGAGTTGCATTAGTTCCTAATCTCCGTTTCCGGCGTCTCTGTTTATGCATCAGATGTGTGCACATATACAAAGCTGAGAGAGAAACGGTTCAGTGATGATTCCTAAAGTGAGTCCTGGTGACTTCAGGAGTTCTGATTAATTAACATTAAAAAAAAAACCTTCATATTATTGATTTATATTGAGTATATATAAAAATATATTATATATCACATGAGGGCATTTTATTTTTAAATAAAAATGTAGAATTATTTTAAGGCGCACATTTTTTTATTATTAATTCAGTTGAATGAGGGATTTGTTGACTTTTTACAGTGTATTTGTGTAAAACACAGTTTCATGACTCCTTTTTTTACATTTTTATTATTTTGCAGTCCTATCATATTTTTATTTCATTGTAATTTGATCAGGATATTTTACTGCAACAAACAGACTCATCCTGACGCATGTTTACTATTAAAAAAGGCTCATATTGACGTCAATAATAATGCTTTTGACACATGAAAGGTAATATTTGGTTGCTATTTTTTTTAAGAACCCAGAAAAAGATAAAAAAACGGATCTTTTTTGCTGATTGGTTCTTGTGTTTGCGCATCTCGCCACAAACTGTGTGCCCACATCGGCAAAGTTCGTGTCAGGAGTGTTAATTATGTTTACATCAGCATTAAACTGCCTTCTTATCAGATGTACTATTCCCTTTCAGCGGCGGCTTCTTGGTAGAGTGACACCAGAGATAAGTGGGAAAATTTACTCTGTGGTCAGCAAGTCTTTCCACAGATACACACACTTTGTTTCCTCCGGTTATTTTAAGCAAACGCTCCTCCTGAACGCAGAGATAGGGAAGGAAAAACACAACCTCTATCCAAACCACATTAGGCTAATTAACAAACTCATTTAAAGCAGGAGAAATATTGATTGCCATACATTTGGAGTGGGATGGAGGTGAGGAGGAGGAGAGGGGAGGAAGTCAGAGGAAATAAATAAATAAGAGTCTGGCAGGTGTATGTAAATTGTTTGTTGGCAATGGAGAAATTTAAATTACAGTTCAATCAGAGAGGGGAAGGAGAGCGGCGCGCGCCCTGTGATTTCCCGTCTCCACGCTTAGTTGATATTTCACTGGGTGAGGATTGAGCGCTACGGGTGCATTTCACACCCCTGAATGAGAAAGGCAATCTCGCTCAGCCGACTAGAACAATAATTAGAATGGAGATTAAATAAAAATAATTAGAAAAAGTTCATCTAGTTTTGATGTATTAATTATTCCGCCCCTGCTTTATTCCAAGTCTAATTATCTGCTTCAGTGAAAATGCCGAGATTTTCTGTGAGTCATAAAAAATTACATTCATGTAATTATGTCAGCAATTTGGGGGGAAGTCAGCTAAGCAGAGCGTCGGCTCGCTGCTCCCCCAGTTTAAAGTAAGTAACTTCTAACTACTTATAACTTATAAGTTAATACAGTCCCTTTCAAGCCAGGGGTATAAATAATAGAATGCAATGGGAGATTATTTACTCTTTAAATGAGGAGCTGCTCTCCCAGCTTCCCACACTTCCCGCCTTCACACCCACAATGAAAACAAGACCAGTTTTTTTATCCATTCTTGGTCAGTAGATAATAATTTGCATATAAATGGAAATATTTATTGTGACAAAAATAAGGGAAAAGGAGATGTAGGAAGTAATATGCTCATTTTTCAAAAACTCATGGGGCCCCAACTGTGATATCTGTATTTTAGGAGTCAAGCAGTTTAAAATATAAGACTGAATCCTGCAAAAAAAAAAAGATAAATAAATAAATAAAAAGACAGAGAGGGAAAATAAATAAATATGAGGGAGAAGAAAGGGAGAGGGAAGCCAAAGGAACCTTTTTAAGATGTTTACTACACAAATGGAGTCTCCAGAGAAGACAGCGTCCTGATGAAATTCAAGAGATAGCTGTCGACATTCTGTACTTTTCTCCTGGCGGTGTAGATGGAGGCAGGAGGACTAAGCTGTAATGACTTCTCTTCCTCTACCTGACTCACCGGGGGAAACCAATAAAGTTACTAAAATAAACTTTACAGATGTGGAAAATGTATTACCGAGATAGGAAATAGGTGACTGCAGTTGAAAAGAAATGGAATATTGAAGGTGTGCCCCCACAGGAAAAAAAAAAATCAGAAAAAAGGAGAAAGTTTTTTAAAAAAGATGTTAATTTTACATTTACTTTGTTTAACTTTGAGCTGCCACATAAAAACAGAGTTAGAAACACTGCCTTCCACAGCCATCAGGCCTGCTTGTCTAACCGGATGCATAAAACTGAGTCCGGATAAAGATGTCATCACTGTTTCCATGCCGGGCAGTTCAGTTTAGTGAGAAAAAGTTTAATTATTAATCAGAACTGCAGAGCAAAGCTGAATAAAAAGCGTTGCATGGTCCAAAGCCATCCCTACTGATAAACTAGAGCTGAAATGCTGCAGCAGCTGCAGGCTCCAGCTTCTTTAACAAGCATTAAGACAAACCATTTGAGCCCATGTGTGGGATGCTTGTTAGTACACTGATTGAAATTGATAGGGAACAGGAAGAGGTGAGAACATTACATCGCAGAGCTGAGATGTTAGCTCTGGCTTGAACACATCTGTAGCCTCACAGCGGTGAGCAGATGCTGATAAGGGCCAGAGCTCCAGGAGCCTCTATTTTCTATCAACCTTATTCATTCTCAAATGACACTAATGAAACTAATCACTCAAACTCACAGATGAGTTAAAGGTATTGGAATGAGACGCTTCTGCAGCCAAATGTGTTAGGTTCTATCAAAATGCACAGAAAACCTCAGAATCCACAGCTATATCTGATGATAAACCTCCTGCAATTTCATTTTTTTTTTCAAAAAAAAAAATATTTAGCTACTCTTGGATATAAATGATTGATTTTTTTATTTAACAACACTTTATTTGCACAATTCAAACAATAGAATCAATTATTGATGCAAAACAAAGTCAGTTAAAAATCACTATAAAGGTAAAAACAAGTTTCAGCTAAAAATGTTAAATTGTATCTGTCCTTTATCTGACACAGTATATAAAGTTTTGTTAAAACCCAACAGCTGAATAAAATCCTCCATGTTCTGTGTTGCTCTGTTGAAGTAAAGCCTTATTCTGGCTTTAACGTTGCACTTCCACTGAGCCACCAAGGTGAGCTCCGTCCTGCAGTCTGTCCCTGCAGGACAGACGAACGGCCATCTTTGCTTTACTGATTCAAAAATGTAAAAGTTGGGCCTTTAACTTATTTTTCGTATTCTGGCAAACTCCTCCTATAAAAAGAGCATTTGTAAAAAAGCTAAAAACACTAATTGAAAGGCTAAAAATTGTCTTTATTCTTGTGCAATCCATACAATTATGAATTATTGATGTGAATGATGAGATCTGAAACATTATCCTGGAGTTTTTTCCAAAATGAGAGATAAAGCTTCGTTCTGCACGACCGGCCAATCTTTTCTCACACGCTTCATCTACGGACGCTCTGACATGCGTTCAGCAACATTCTAGCTATTTTCCAACCAGCTTGGCTGTGTAGTTTCTGTCTTTAGTTCTATCACTTTTCTGCATCTGCTGAGGAGACACCAAGTGGTGGCTATCAGCCCTGATCAATGCAAGCAGGAAACATACTGATTAGAGAACGAACAGACCACATAGAGAGAGAAACGTATGGCCACCGCAGTCACGCAGCAACGCTTCAACTTTCACACATGTTTGCCTTTTTTTTTTTTCCTGCAGTCATCCTGATTGAATTCAACCGTTTGCTTCTTTCAACACTTTTCTTTTCATATTTATATAAGCTGCTGTGTAATGCGCCCACTGTTTTTAATCAGCTGGGAGCGAAGTCAAGAGGAAGTCAGACACACAAATCTACACAGAGTCCATTTCTAAAAGCCCACATTTGCGTTTGGATGAGCAGCTCGTGATACTCGGAGTTCTCCGGTGTCTTTGAGAAGCAGTGGAGTGTGAGCAGGTCTCCCTCTGCATTGTGAGACATAGGTTAGAGAGTCTTTCTTCAAAGAAAACCACAGGCTTAGCTACACTTCAGCCACTGGTGTTAAAACTTCAAACATTGACTTTAGGCTGGAATAACAATATACGACTGGGAAAGTGCAACTTTCAATTTATTTCTCGTAGGATTTGGAGAACTGGCTGAAAGTATTGTTGACTTCGGTGCATTCAGGTTGTCAGCTGTGAAGGTGCCGTTTGATCGTTTTACGCCTGTGGATCTGTACACCTGGATTTCTAATGGAGCAATTAACCTGCAATTCTACACTGATAATAGAAACAGTCAAAGTAATCAACATAGAAACAAAAACATCCATCAAGGATTTCATAGGCAGTATTGAACACGTGAAGAATCAGAAAATAAACCAGATATTTAGAAGCAGGTACCGCCCCCTTTACGGCAAAGCAAAACTAATTGAAGGCCCCCAGTAGAAGGCATTTAAAATTTCCCCACTTTCCTTGATGGGTCCTTGGCTAGTCCCCTACAATTCCTTTTTAAACATCAATCTTTGTACTAAAATAGGCTTTCTGTAATGATTTGTGGACATTAAGATCTAAGGAGAAGCATCATTGTTAGGTTTATTCAATAAGGATTATTAAAGTAATGTGTGTTCTTAACCTCTTACACCCTAAGGGGGTATAAATAAATTTCTGCCTTACAAAAACACACACAAGTAAATCACTTATAGCCCTGACACAGCTATTAGGATTTAAGAAGAAACTTTTGGTACCTCTGTAAATGTCATGATGGGTTCACTGAGGAGACACAGTTATGCAGAACACCACGGAGACGGAAACAATAGTAAAAGTTTAACAGAGTTTATTGTCACAAGCACATGGAAATATGACTGGAACTGGTTCAGGCCTGGGGACTGGTTCACTGGAGTCTGTGTAGATAACAGAGCAGTTAGCTTAGGATCAATGGGGTTTGGTTTTGAGATGTTCAGACTTGTACCTTGAGGGTTCCGGTTTGAACTTAGAGAGAGGAGTTGTTGTATCCAGAGAAGGTTTGTTTCAGCAGAGTCCGAATACTGCTTCAGCATCTTACTTCTGATGAGGGTGCAGACCTTGGTTAATGGTTTCCAGCTCTTGGTCCAGAGCTGCATGGGAATCCAGAGATGAGTCTTCGCTGGTTTGGCTCAGAGGGCAGGCTTCGGCAGCCTAAGCTCATCCAGAGCTTACGGAGAAAACTGGTTTCTGGAAACAGAGACACAAAGGATTAGAATCCTAGCAGGACTCAAGGAACAATTAGATTTCTCAGAGGGTTCTTTGGCTCAGGTGCTAACCAACGAGATTCAACACTGCGGCGTTGAGGCAATGTCTGAAGACAGCTTTTATAGTGTGGATCCTCTGATGATGGAACGAGCCACAGGTGCTGTTCGCAGGCTCGGCTCCAGGAGGATCCACGGTTGGACTCTGCTGGTAGAAAGGTGGTACTTCTCCAGCTCCCAACAGTAAGTGGGTAAGATGTCATAGAATGGTTTTGGCTGGTGTCAGCACCATTGTAGCTTTGACCCTGCCTGAAATATTAGGGACAAAATACAAAATATTTTGCATTTTATGCTGTAAAAATTTTCTTTGAAATAAACATTGCAAAAACACTACCAAAATATTATTTATAGCACAAAAAAGTAGTACAGACTTTTAAAATCTAAATATTGTGTAAAAATATACCAAATTTGGACTCAATCAGATGAATCATATTTATTTTAGAATGGTATTAGTGAGAATTTCTTGGGCCCGGAGAGGCCATTTTGGCACATTTATCCAAAAATTGTCCCAAACTGTGCCAAATGTGTATTTTTACATCAATACTGGGGGTTTGTTCAAATTACGAGGTCATGTAGCAGCTGGACCCACCCGGTGGGTCCCGTAGGGTTCTAAGCGGATATGAAACATTGTAGAAATGAGATGCTCCACTCCTGTCTCATGATTCAGTCAGGAGACCATCCTGCCTTGTCATTCTACAGGAAGCGTCTGTCTTTATGAACCGATCCAATTGTTCTGTCAGAACAATACTCTGTTCTTAACCATGTGTCATGTTCTGTTAATAAAACCCTCTGCAGAGGAGGTCCAGTGGGAGACAGTGTGTTTGAGTCTGGGGGTTCCAACTGTCTCTCCTTCTGCAAAAATTGTATGAAAAATATCAATTACTGTGTATTTCAGTTCTTCCTTTTACAAAAAACCTACATTTTCTGAACCCAACAGTCATCTCCTGGTCAGACCTTATAATTCAGTGAAAGGGTGGAGTTGCCCAGGAGAAGGCCAGCGTCTGGAAGTTGGAGCTGGGGATTTTGCGGCCTTTCGGCTGCCAATCAGCTGGCTTTTAAATGGGAAGGGCAATTTTGAACGGCTAATCAAGAATAAACCAGCTAAAGTGGCCGTCGTCCCATTGGGAAGGGTGTGTGGGTGAGTGTGGCAGCTGAGGAGAAGAGAAGCAAAAGTTATGCAAGGCCTGAAGGCTGATGGTGTTGACCTACCTGTGGCCTAAACGGGTCGGTCCAAAGAAAACATGCTGCAGTTCAGAGATGGGATTATTTATTCACCAGTGGACAGAATCAACACGGAACCTTAATCTGGTTATTTCTTCTCACTAAGAGTCAAACCACGTAGAACATGCCAAACTTAAAAGGGTAACTTAAGGGCAGAACAGAAGTGAAAAAATGATTCTTCTTTTCCAGCCTTCCTCTTTTGCCCTGTGAGTTATTTTCTCTAAAGAAAAATACCATTAACAAAAATCAGTGACCCAGTAAATTCCCAGGAGAACAGCCAAGGAAAACACCAGACAATCAATCCTGATTCTTTCTACAAAGATTACAGAAATCAACGGCCAATGATAGATTTATCATTGTCGTCGCTATTATTATTAGCATTACCATCATGTCCTTTGCCAATCTGTTGATTGTATCTGATGAACAACTTCCTGTTTAATGTTTGCTTTATTTCCAGACACGTTTTTAGTAAACATGCTTCCAGATTTGGGTCGCATGCGTCTCCGCCGGAAGGTTTAGGGCAGAATTTGGAGTCGGGCAAAAGCATTTCTCTGGGAGAGTGTTTGCTTTAGATCGCTATTTGAGCCTGGATGTCTTTGGCCAAATGAAGGCGCCATGTGGGGGTGGGGGTGAAAACACCACCTATCAATTACTGACCTGAACAGTCAAACTCCTGACTCATTTGGGCTCCCATTTTCTTCACCCACACACACACACACACAAACACACAGAGCTGAGAGTCACAGGTTAAGTCTGGGGTTTTGGAAATATCCCAGGGTGAACATTAATTTCTTAATGCATTTTCCCTCCCTGAGGGGCTGTCCTCAGGAGAAGGCCACTCTGCCGACTCTCTTAATAGGGTTGAGTGATGGTGTAGGGTGTGATGCAAGTGGGCGAGTGTACAGCGCAGACTTTAAAAGTCTGCAGTTAAAAACACCAGTTAGTTAGACGATCGGCTGCTCCTAAATGTTCTATTTGGACGCCCTGTTTTCCCTCATGGGACCCAGTCTGTGTTGCCTCTGTTGCCAGCGGTTGCCACAGCTCAAACATGCAGAGGAAAATAAAATAGCCATTAATTAAGACGGCCGAGTTCCTCTTGTTGGAGGTTTGTTATTGCAGTGTCTGAAGCAGGAAGGACTCAGGCATGTAATTGATGGACAGGCTCTGTGGGACTCGGTAATGATAATCAATATTGACACGTTTTCTGCCTTCAACATAACTCAAACATCTACATGCAGGCAGCAGCGGCCCAGGCTGTGTACGCCTGTGGCTAGCAAACAGAAAACACCCAGCATGGTCAAATTTAGACTGCAGATGAGATAGAAAATGGGAAAATGCCGGACAGGCTTCTGACCTCCATCTTTGATGCTATCGGATCATTTCTGGATTAAAAACGGACAGAAAAGATGCAAGTATTTTTTGGAAATTCCTCAGGATCATTATAATCAGGACTCCCCAATTATAATAAGATGGTATTAATATTAATTAAGATTTATTATGACTTTATGTGCTATCATGTGCTATCATCATCCAGTCAGCAAGGAATGATCAATGGGTATCTAGACTTATTAGTATCTAGACTAATAAGTTGGTGCTGATTTCATGAATTGAGCATTAGCATTTTAATGCTACAATCATTGAATTTGGGAGAGGCCATTTTTGCCCAAATATAGTAGCCCCTCCCTCCTGCCATCTTCCAGCAGTGGCGATCGCGGTTAGGTAAGCCTAGCGCCATTCTCCACGCTTTACAAGCTAAATCAATGGGAACTACTAGACACATCTGCAATCAACAACAATTATTGAAGATTTTCCAGAGGACTTCACCATTGAAATTCACAGAGCTATGAGTGGAAACTGACGAAATGCCGTGCATGGCGGTTTGATGGTGGGGCTCATCGGGTAAAAAGTGAAAAATCAAGAGTTATTCCACCTTTCTGATTCACTGATCCTCCCGCGGACGGGTTGGTGGATTGGATGCGCCAACGCTATATAAGAGGAGGATTTGTCGTAGAAACTTCTGGCCAGAGAAAAACACATAATATAGCCATAAGAATGTTTTCTAGATGGCTTGGATAATGGCGTTGTGACAAACACCAGATACAGCACTGGGACTTGATCAGCAGCGATACGCTACCGTGACATCCTATATACTGCACCAGTAGGTTCTTTGTTGGTGTTCTTTGACAAACATGGATGCCTCCAGTAAACACATTCAAACAAAAATTACTCTTAATTAAAAAACACTGATCATTTATTAAACAGTGTGTAGTAATTTCAATTTCAAAGTACTTTTTCAGTAGTTTGACTTCTGAATATGACCGGACTTTTTATTTTTTAGAAAATATTACAGATTAAACACGACTGCCTTGGAGTGTATCTCAGATCTGGATGCATCTCAGCTGGGCTTTCCAAATGCATTAGCTCCCTCATCTCCTTTGCTGTGCTCCAAGGATACGATTTCTGGTTACTTCAATTGATACAGGGAATTTTTTCACTCAGGCACATTATCAGCAACCATGGGGTCTAACTTTCTTGCTATGCTTATGATATTTAGCTTTTACCTTAAAATGGGTATGGAGTAGTGTCTACCCAGCTCCATCCATCCATCCATCCATCCATCCATCCATCCATCCATCCATCCATCCATCCATCCATCCATCCATCCATCCATCCATCCATCCATCCATGCTATTAAACCTCTTTTCCACTTCAGCATGCCAGGAAGGGGTTAAGACTTGAATGTAACAAGAGTAAATTCCTCTTCACAGATTAAATTGTTACTTTACAATAAATTCAACAACATTTCTCAGTATTAAATTCTCTGATGCCACCAATCTTGGTGTTAATTCTGATCTGACTCACCTTTGAAAGACTTATTAAGCTCATCTAGGGCTCTATATCCCCCTGAGTTAATATTTTTAAGCCACTTCTCTTTGAGGAAGACCATAATGACTGATGTTCAGATTGTTAGATCAAGGTTCAGGCATCGTCACTAACAAAAGTTGGGTAAAAAGTTGGGTAAATTTTCAATCAACCTTCAAGTTTCAGATCAAATTAATTTATAATGTACAGCAGGATGGGTACCGCACGTGCTGTTCGTTGTTGGTCTAGCGATTCGGTTCAACCAAAATACCAATTCAAGTAAAATCAACTGTACCATGTTTCAACACCTAAACACATCCTCCTGACAGAGGGAGTGGAAGAGCAGCGACATGTGTTGCATGCAAAGAGCATGATGAAGACACAAAGCTGCAGAGACAAACATGGCCAGCAGAAAAGGGAGCCCACTTTCCAAACTAAAAGCTCAATGTAACATTTGTGAAGTGAAATCAAAGGTTTTTCAGGGACTGGTTAAAGAGAAACAACATCAGATTGTTTTGGGGCAGTCATAAAGTTATAAAAAAAAATCCCTCTCAGGATGCTACTATTGGTATTCAGATGCTTAATCACTTTCGACTGCACCTCTTCACGGGGAGATATTCAAAGCATTTTTTGAGTTTTGGATTCAAGCTGTTAATTAGCTTTTTATTTTCTTCTCTTACATCCCAAACCTCTCTTCTTACCTTTAGTCTGCTAACATGGGCACTGTGTTAAAGTATTGCTCCAGTAGAGAGACCACTGTGCCATAGTACGGTTCTATATCCCTTTCAGTATGGCGTCACATTTATTTTAAAATAAATATGATAAAAATAAATATTTGCAAATTAAGCATACTGCCATATATGTTAAATCGCTTCTATGTGGGTGTGCTTTGGTGGTGCAGTGGTTAGCACACACGACCTATGTATGGAGGCCTAAGACCTCAGCGCGGGTCCTGTGGTCTGGTCCTGCATTTCTCTCCCCCCTCCCTTCCCCTTTTCTGTCAGCCTACTGTCCATAAAACAGGCCACTAGTGCCGTAAAAACTTTAAAAACAAAAGAAACTACTTTTTTGCATGGTTTATCTACCAAGCATAACAATATCACAAATGCGCAAGAAACTGCCACTCTGAGAGGAGCGCGCTTGAGATCGTGCCCAAGCTTGAGGATGGCCGTGCTCTCGATAGCGTCTCTGCCTTTGGACTGGTTTTCTCCCTGCGCAAAACATAATCCGTTTTGAGAGATTTGGCGTAGACAAATCTCTTCTGTAAACCTCCTCCTGATTGGGCCTTGCAGACACGATCACATGGGTGTCAGGAAGCCTGACACTACTTGCTTGCGGGTGTTTTGAAATAAATGTGACGCAATATTTTAGGGTCCTAGGCAGAGATGGGAAGTAACAAAGTACAAATACTTTGTTACTGTACTCAAGTAGATTTT
>JAGKQL010000004.1:1807516-1881895 GCA_018398635.1 Cyprinodon brontotheroides | reverse complement strand
ACGGCATGAAAAAAGTGGTTTCTACTTTTAATTTTATACTTTAAGTAAATTTACAAGCCTGTACCTGTATTTTTAACGCAAGTATCTGTACTTATACTCAAGTACGGAAAGTGAGTACTTTTGACATCTCTGGTCCTAGGTCAGGGTTCACATCAGCACTGTCCAGTCCAGAAACTGGAATTTGTCACATCTAACGCATAATTCAGTTAATTTCTATAGCACCAATTCACAACACATGTCATCTCAGGTCACTTTACAGTTCACCACATACAGTCAGATTGATTCAAAGTTTTCTATTTAAGGAAAAACTGTTGATTGCATCAACTCATTGACTCAAAGGCAATTCCTCACACTAAGCATGTTTATAGCGACAGTGGAGAGGAAAAACTCCCTTTTAACAGGAGGAAACCTCCAGTAGAATCAGGCTCAGTGTGAGCGGCCATCTGCTGAGGCCTACTGGGGTTCAAGGAGGTTCAAGAAAGTAGCAGAGATACAAAAAGCAACTGTAAAAGGCAGCCCCGTCCTGGAAACACACAGCCAGGCAGACGAGCTCTGAGACAACTCCCGTTTGAACCCTAACCCATAAAAGCTCCATCTGTACAACAATTGCAAAAACTGCTATTTTTATTGGATTTCTATGGTCCATTGCAAACGGTTGGCTAGCACGTTTAGATGTTTAGTAGTTTTATTTTCCTTTGAGGGGTGGATGCTCGTTAAATAAAGAGTTTTGCATTAGACTTTTACTGAATCTGAAAAGTATTTAATACGTTGAAGATAATATTGTCAGTTTATTTTAAAAACATGAGGGTTAGGGTTTTATTGGCAGCTGGGGTTGAAAAACAATATGTGGGTCACTGGGCAATTACCAACACACTTCATCACCCTAAATGCACCCACACATACTTCCAGCTTAATTAATGCATTAGAGGGGTCATAGGTTGTACAAGCACAACGCTCGCCAGCAGAGCTGGGTGTAGCGTCGTAATCCAGGAAGTGTAGCGCTCAACCCGAGTGGATGCTACGTTATCACATTCAAAGAAGATGAGATGTAATAAGATTGCTTTCCTCTGACATTCCTTTTCCCTTGGTCACACGGCTCTGTCTGTGGTTCTAGTAACAGGGGCCTGCCTCTGCTGCCTCGGGAAAAAAAAACATATTTTAGATTCTAAGTAAAGTTTGGAAGTAGAAAAAACAAAACATGCTCTGATCAGACAAAAGAGATGTGCGCTTTTCAGAGAAATAATCCAACATATTTATCTGTCATGAATTATTGAAGAAGTACAGCATGTTTGCTAAAACTACTGCTTCAGGCTTAATGGAAAAGTATATGCTGTCATGTTTTCAATAAGGGCTCATAACAGAGGCAAGGCAACAAAAACCTATATGACAAACCAGTAGCAGAGGCCCTGTCTGTTTATTTATTGTAACAGTGTCATGAATGGTGTAATGTTATGCTTTTCATCCGTCTGGTCTTTACCTGATAAGTGTAACACTTGTCTTTTTTCCTCTCCCTTTCTTTGTGTTTCTGTTTGGGGGGGGGGCTTGCTGAGAGGTCTGACAGTTGCTATGCCTCAGGCCAAATTCCACCTCCATAGCAAACAAGGTCTCCCTCACTGCATGAGTTAAAGCACCAGTTAACCTCTTCTTTCCTTTACACTACCTGCTAAAAAGGACAAACAAAAACTGGACCTTGGTTCACAAATACTTGTGGAATAACAAGGTTTGTCATTCATTTGCCTCCAACAGTTTCATGCTGAGTGGCTTGCTAACATTTCATGATGCATCAGTATGTGTTTTGGTGACATTTTGAATGGTGTCACTATTCTGCCAAAAGTCCACATGCTACGGATACTCCTACACCAGCTTTACTTCATACAGATACTCATAAACTACATGCACATGTTTAACATGTTACATGTGCAAATATTGTCCCACAGGGCCCCACAAAATCACACACACACAAGTGCATATGATTTGATATCCACTTTTATCAATTTGAAGCCATTACCCACTGGACAAAGCAACACGTCTGTGATTGGCTACTTTTCAGGAAGTCCCCCCTCTTGAGCAAACTGGACCTTTTCGGACCTCCACTACCAGGAGGGATCAACTGAGCCTCAAACTGAGCCGGGGATTCAAACAGGAGGTTTGATTAAATTGGTCTAGATCAGGGGTCTGCAACCTTTCATATCCAAAGAGCCGTTTTGCCCAGAGTACGACCAAATAAAAGCTGTTTAGAGCGGCAAAATATACCATGACTTTAACTAGAAAACCTTTTTTTTTAAAAAAAATCTTGTATAGGACATTAGTTGTTGCCATCTCAAACAATCAATTCATCTATTTTTTTATGTTAAAAGGACTTATAATTTTCAAGCTAATTCATGAAAATGGCTCTAATACATATTTCTGGTTCTTTTTAATTTAATTCTTCCATCTTATAAAAACGCTAAAGATATTGATACCGGTATATATTACAGTAAATTATTTAGCTCTTTATGTACATTTTAGCTATTAAGAGCCCGCTGGAGAGGGTCAAAAGAGCCATATGTGGCTCTGGAGCTTCGGGGTTGCAGACCTGGTAGGAGATGGACACTGGATCTCTGATTGTTAGTCAAGGGCTCCAGTCTTGTCTGTTTTGTGTTGTTCTCCTTCGCCAGCAGGAGGCATACCTGGTTCCCGTCCGCCTCCTCACACACCTCAAGCTGATGATGGTTACCTCATTAATGGAGTGCTCTTAAGCTGCTGGATTGCCACTATCCTCGGCACCAGAGTGTTTGCCAGTTTTTGGTACTCTAGCCCAGCTGAGTTTTTTGCTGAGAGTAAGACCAAAGAGTTCTTTTTTGTACCTGAGTTTTAGCTTTGTTTTGTCTTTGCCTTTCGGCAGGAAGTCATCCTGGACCTTTTCAGACCTCCACTACCAGGGAGGGAATCAACTAGAGCCCTCAAACTGAGCCGAGGATTCAAACAGGAGGTTTGGATCCAGTCTCCCTTGAGGGGACGTTGAAATTACTCTCTGAGCAAGGGAATCATCATCCTCACCCGCGACCGGTTCAAGTACAGCAGGAAATCAGAGTTGCAGTCAGGGTCTCATAAGGTTCACCTACACCGTCTCAGGAGTTCTGGGTAAACCCTGTTCCGCCATCCACCAAATCAGAGTAACACTGGAAAAACATCACACAGATTGGAGTCAAAGATCCAATAACTTCTCTGGAAACGTGAGTCAACCACCAGATCCTCTTCTACAAATCCAAAAATGAAATTTCCCACTGAGCCCTGAACTAATAGTCTGTCTTCCCCTCACCTTCCAGTTCAGACTGAGCAGAGTTCAGAGCAACACTGCACTGTAGCTTAATCTCTTCAATAAAACCTGTTAAACCTTTACCCTGAATCTCTCTGAATTGGTTTCTCTGCATGTGGGTCCGAGCTTTTAGATAAAATGATGACAGATTGGCTGCAGTCGTGTCCGTTAAAAAGGGTTATAGGACAACTACGAAAAAGTTCCGGTCAAATAGCCTGATAGTTTCTGCTAGCTCAAACGTTAGCTGGAAACGGCAAGACGGTTTAGGCTGGTTACTTTGGCAAGACATATCAACTCAAGATGCTGGATATCCTGAATAGTAGCCAATCAGAGACGGGTTGCTTTGTCCGGCGAGTAACTCCTTCAGAGGAACAAGCACTCGTGTATGCGATCCATTGTGCCCAGTGGAACTCTATTTGCACATGTGACATGTTAGACATGTGCATGAGGAAGGATTCTGCCTTATTCTATCTTTATTCTCCCACTTGGCAGTATGTTAGTTCAATCTCTAACGTTCTGCTCTCTCTGAGGCCCTTTTCTCATAGTAGCTTCATCTGTTCCTGTTTGGCTGTGACTCCATTCAGGAGAGAAATATCCTTCGTGCTGCTGCTGCCATCAACACCTTTGTTAATAGATGTTGGAGATTGTTTTTCCAGTGTTTTTCAGTGTAGTCCTGTTTCTCTGACTGTGACTGGCTGGATGTGCTCTCTTCATCCTCTGACATGGGAGCTGACTTGGAGCTCGTCTGCCTGGCTGTGTGTTACCTGGGCATGGCCGCCTTTTACAGTTTTTTTAACTTTTGTATCTCTGCTTCTGTCTCCTTGAACCCCAGTCGGCCTCAGCAGATGGCGCTCACACTGAGCCTGGTTTCTGCACGGAGGTTTCTTCCTGTTAAAGGAGGTTTTTCCTCTCCACTGTGGCTACAAGCATGCTTAGTGTGAGGGATTGTATTTGAATCAATGAGTGCGATGCAATCAACTGGTTTTCCTTAGATAGAAACTTTGAATCAATTTGACTGGATGATCACGGTGAACTGTAAAGGGCCTTGATGCGACGTGTGTTGTGAATTGGCACTATAGAAATAAACTGAATTGAATTGAATAATTTGGTTGTTTTATATTAAATTGTCACTCCTTTTGTAAGTTTTGAAATTTACTTATTTTCACGAGGCAAAATCTTCCGAAACTGCTTTAGCTCCATTTAGCACCGATCTTTAAAGGCTTCGCCTCTTGGATAATCTAATCTATCATAATGTGATGTTTATGTCATGATACTCTGATGTCATGTTTTGCTTCTCATGTCTTTGTATTTTAATTATTTTCTTGTTAGGCTTTGACATGTTTCATTTTCTTGTACGATCATTATTCTTAGAATAGTGTGGATTGATTTTAGTTTATTTATTTATTTTAATTTCTGTATAAATGTACCTTTAGATATCTAATCCCTTCTTATTGTTCCCTCAGAATCCCAGAGCCAAGCCATAATCGTCCTTACCAGCAACATCATCTACAGTAGAGACCTTCATCTCCATCACCATCTACACCTCCTGTTTCTGTCATCTTTGTCAAATATTCACCACCTACACTCCTTTCTAAGACAGCTCATCATCTTTGTCACCATAGGCACTTGTTCAGAGCTTCCTCAACTCCATCACAGCCTCACCCTCTGGGCCCAAAGTATTGAAAGGGTTTAAGGAACTACAGCCTCATGGTTCTGATCACAAGTTTGTAGCAATATTCAACAATGGATCCTCCTCAGGTTCCTGTAGCCAAATTCTCCAGGAGGTTAGGGGATGAGGTGCTTCATGTTCTTGTTCTGTAGTTCTTCGGTGAGGGTGTTCAGGTAGGCTTTCCTTGAATTTCCCAGTATCCACGCTAACTCGATAGCCTGTAGGTCTCTGAGTGTTCTTGGTGGTCAGTTAAGAGTTCCTCAAACTTCCATTGAGGCTTCAAGGTCACTCTCCAGAGCGACTCTGAGGTAACACAAACCCTAACCCACAGCTTCCATCACTGTTCTTACTAAAGCCGGACATACACTGTGCGATTTTTTCAATCGTTGCACCCAGCTACAACTCTCACTTTAGGACGAAACCGCAGGGTTTAAAAGTTAACCCCTCATGATGTATGTTCTCACACTGTGCGGCCCAATGATCTGATGTGATCTACCTGCTCACACTGAATGTCTAAAAACCACGTTGGACTCAGCTCCGCAGTGAGATGGAGCTACTCGGACTTGTCTATCCAGAATGCCAAACGAGTAGAACAGGAATATGAAGCTCACTAGAGTGAAACACACTGCCTTGGTAATTTGTGCAAATTTGTGTACTGAAAGCCCTAAAAAGAAAAGGCAATGACGTATTTGGACAAAGACATGGCTGAGCAAACGTAGCTACTACGGTCTGTCAGTTTTACGGAAAGAACTCAATTTTACTCACAGCCCCACCATGCTTGTGTGATTTCATCTGAGAAAAAAGAATAAGCATGCCCATTAAGCGATATGCCCATTACTGAATTTCAAACATGTTTGATTTTCTCCAGACCTTATGATTCCTGATCGGGAGGTGGTTGTAAGATAGCCTCGTGAGACCATCTGATCACCATGAGCTTTCAAGAGTTTCACTTCGCCAGTCAGTCTGGAGACTCTGCGGTGAAAATTTGAGCCGTTCACCAAATGAGCGTCAATCAGCGTTAACTTTGGTGGCCGGGTTGAGGAGGTGTGGCCCATAACCGAGAAGCCAGCGACGGATTCAGTCTAAAAAGAACATGGCGGCTTCAGCCCGATGAAACTAAGCGTTAAGCATGGCTATCCCGAGCAAGTTTTATTGGAATTGCAGAGTATTTCTTCACTGAAAGATATCTAAGGGATACCTGCTGCTCTGGAGGCTTTTCTAAGAGGAAAAGATGTTTTTTGCTTTTCTCCCGACTGGTTTTAAACGAGAGTTTGATCTATCAATTGGCTTGTGGTTGTGTTTTGTCGTCAGTGCGTCATATGCTTACGTTGATCTGATTGGTTTTATTTGGCCGTCTATCACCAACATAGGCCAATCAGCTAACTAGCTATTCGCCCCTTCAAAAATTACTTCAGCGAGAGGTTTCCAGATGGATATCGCGGAGCAAATCCATCTGGCAGAGTCGATTGAATGTGAGAGGCTAAACAGCAATTGTTACCCCCATTGTATACTACACGATGCACAATCAGGCTGAAACTCGATCCGAAAGATTATCGCACAACTGGAGAAGCAGCTGAAAAGGGCAAAAAAGTTCCCTCTTGAGGGCTCTACACCAGCATTAAAAATGAAATCTCATTCTTTTGTGTAAGGTTTTTAGCTCTTTTGTCTACTTATTTTTCACCCCAAAATGTCCCTATTGTGAATCTAGGAAAACAAAGCCATGAGTTTCCTTTTATACTTTACCATTGCCTCCAAAAAATACCCAGATAATAATCCTTAGCTGGAGGCATTGTAGAAGGTCTGGAGCATCTACAGAACAACCTCCTGGTTTATGTCCTGGACTACCTGCCTCCTTGGGACAACCTCCTGGTCTCTCTCCTTAAAGAGACATTTTGAAAGTTTTTGCTGAAAAACATCTTTAAAATAGCCTTTTTATTTTACCCTAATTATATATAATTAAAACATGCTTTGATGAAAAAAAATTGTCAAGTATGAACGAGCTGCGACAACTAACAAAAGAGTGCTTCAGTTCTATGTTTGGTCAAAGATGGCAGTTTGATTAGAAAACTCCGTCATGCCTCTTTAACTCTATTTTCTTTTTATTTTTGCCTACCGTCCATAGTCCCCTCTGCCAACCTGGTGTGTTCTTTCTATGCTTTAAGTTTTATGGAGTGATTAAAGCCATCCTGAGGTAGTCTACATGGCGTTGATGACATGATCTTAGAACATAACACTACATAATACAAAGTATTTCTCTTTTACAGATTTCCTGACCATCTTGGGCTGAAAGTTAAACACTTTATACAGAGTTTGACAGGTTCAGAATGGTCGATCTAGACAGTCTACATAATGCAGTATGTCATTCCAAAAACGTTAAAAAACAATCCACTGGACTTTCTGTTTCCAAGCTTAAAGATGTTCTGCTTCCCATCCAGGAACCTTTTTCACTTTATAAGGCCTTGATCTTAACGCTATTTCTGACATTTTTAATTGAAAAAGCTTCTTGCATGAGAAGCAAAATGTCTGCAAACAAGGTCCAGTGGATTGTTTTTTTTTGTTGTTTTTTTTGCTTTTTGGAATCACTATGACTTGGATGATTGAGAATCTTCACCAGCATAGTGCAGTATGGCATTAGATAAAGACATTGCTGCAATGTTTGCTCGACATCTTCTAAAACCTTCCAGGAGTATTTCGTCTGCAGTTTTTCTCAGGTGTAATGATTATACCTTAAAAACTCTCGCCAGATCTTTATGACTTCACAAGTAATCCACACATACAAAGAAAAGAAAGGAAGTTCAACTGAGTACAATAATTGTCTTGCTAGGAAAACTGTGCATTAAATGACAGAAGGGAATCTAGGATTGACAGTATGCAAAGAGAGGGAACTATGTATCGTCATGGTATCACCATGAGTCAATCATTCACCAAAAAGCCATTTCACTTGACCCTAATGCACCCAGGGTTTCCTCCTATTGACCAGGGGAGCTGAAGCCATGTTGGATTAAGTTTTACGTGTGTGTGTGTGTGTGTGTTCATAGGACAGGGTGTTTTTCAGTGGCGTCACTTTGAAGTCGGGGCAGTTTTCTCTTTGAGGTGGTCTGTCCCTGCTACTCAACAGTGTTAATCATGCGTGAAGGGAACAGGTTCCCTCTGAGGGAAGCCATCAGTGGCGATGTCTGCTCGACCACAGTCTTGGAATCAGCAGTTTTGATTTGCATGGCCTTGGGCAACCACACTAAAAAGAAAGCTTAACAAATAAATACAGCGGGTCAACTCATTCAGCCGTAGCTACAAAGGTAGAGCAGTTCAAGGAAACAGAGTTTTACAAGCCTGATTTTTTTTCACTATGAGAGCAAATAGGGGAGCTCTGTAGCAGATCATGTCCAGGGATAGTAAAATGATGCAAATCAGGCATGGAGGCAGCAGTCCTGGTGAGCTGCTGGCCTTGAACTGGTTTTAATGGTTTCAGCTGGGTCCAACAGCTCCGATTTGTAACAGTATATCACTAGGAAAATGCTTTATATGCTCATTTTTACATCCAAGATGAATTTGATTGCAACCAGTGACCTGAAACAGCATTTGGAAAGTATTCCCCACAACCTTCCCACCTGGTAATTGGACTGGTCCCATTAAGCTGAGGTTGAAATTCAGTTCAGACCGGCTCTGTTGGCACCTGAAGCAGAAGGTTATACTTAGATAGTTCTTTGATACTGTTTGGATTGCAATGGAATTAGCAGCCCAACTAACTAACTTGTGTCACATTATTTATTAACTTGTTTAAAATGTTCAGAGTAATACAATTCAGTTCAGTTTATTTCTATAGCACCAATTCATAACACGCCATCTCAAGGCACTTTTACAGTTCACCAGATCATACAGTCAAATTGATTAAAAGTTTTCTATCTAAGGAAAACCAGTTGATTTCATTGACTCATTGACAATCCCTCACACTAAGAATGCTTGTAGTATTGACAGTGGAAAGGAAAAACTCCTTTTTAACAGGAAGAAACCTCCAGCAGAATCAGGCTCAGTGTAAGCGGCCATCTGCCGAGCAGTGTTGTGGTCAAGACCACCTAACCCGAGACCGAGTCAAGACCAAGACCAGCGCCAGTATGTCACAATAAAATGTGAAACATAATCAAAATCCCTAAAACTGATCTAAAAGACCCACATTCACATAAAAACACCTAGATATTTAACACACAGAACTGGACTAAACATTAACATCTTTATTTAGTACTTCTGTGTAGTAATCACAGAATTTCAAACAATTAATCAAAGTCGATCAAAATAGTATTTTCTCTGCCTTTCATGAACAGTACATACATTTATGTTGTTTTTAAATGTGCTATTTCAAAACAATGTGCAAAATTCTGTAAAATGTGTAAAACTGAAAAAAAAAAGCCAATCATTTCTCTTGTTTCTCTCTCATATACAGATTAAAGCTATATTATATAACTTTTCTTAAATAAATCTATATCTGTCACCAAGTTGTGAAATATGTTATGAGACAGATAATTTGTTGAAAAAATATTAATTGATCTCCTTCACTGCATCTTAGCCAATGAGACAGGTTATTGCTTGGATTTGAATCCAAACATCCACTGAACCCCACAGGCACTTAAAAGAAACTGACTGACTGTTTTCATGATTAGCGTAATTTCCACTGTTGCTGGATCTTGATGGGTCTTGTTTTTGACCAAGCGGTGTCCTCAGCGCCCGAGACCGAGACAAGACCGAGACCAAATGCGGTCAAGTCCGAGACGAGACCGAGACCATCAAAAAATGGTCTCGAGACCAAGACCAATCTCGAGTACTACAACACTGCTGCCGAGGCCAACCGGGGTTGAAGAAGACAGAAGCAGAGACAAAAAAGGCAACTGTAAAATCTGGCCAGTCACAGTCAGAGAAACAGAGTAGCAGAGAGATGATGCCTACTCTTGCTGATTACAAACTTTGAGTTTCGTTTAGGATGACATTCAGAAGTCTCTCTATAGGCTTAATCTGGTCAGTCTGTTTTATTTTAGTTTTGCCACACTGCCATACAGTGAGCTGAAACTCTGATCCCCACAGATGCACCAGAAAAGGTATATCTAAAATACAAAGAAGCAACCGATGTAGGAAACACAATGACAGAAGGTGGATAAAAGCGACTGTTGATGACTCAGACCGCCAGCATCCTTAGAAAAAGGATTTTAAATCCAATGCTTGGATTCAAAACACCATTAAAAACCTTCCTAGATGGAAAATAGAGACGTGTCAATCCTGTATTCCCCTTCATGACATTCACTGCAGCACAATGACTCAGTGTGGAGCTGCTAATAATCATCATCTGGGGAAAGACACTGTTGAGTGGATCAGAGAAGAACGGCTGCAAGGCCCAAGGAATGAGACGCAGAGGAGGGAGAGAGAGGAAGCAGGGCTGGGGGGGTGCTTTGAGTGCAGGAAGGCACAGATAGTTGAGTCATATTTCAGGCCTGATTGGAACTGACAAAGTGTTGCTGGAGGAGTCAGTCCCCACAGCATTGTTTGCTTTGGAAAGTCAGGGCCAGATTTATTCTGACTGAAAAACATTAGAGAGATCGGAAGTCGGACATCGCAGTAAGCGGCGTGTCCGTTTGCACACAGAAAGATCCTTAAACTGTGAGAGCTGACCTCTTATGAGAAGATCGTATTGATTAAATAACATTTCTAATGAAATAACTGCTTTTGCTCACAGCAGACGTTTCCAATACTTCTTCCATGGAGACAAATGGGTCTGGTTTGTATTATGGGATGGCCTTTGGGTTAAATAGGCAGATTAGTGCATCCATCTGAGTACTTTGTTTTAAAGGAGTAAGTAATGATCAGCAAGGAATGATCAATGGGTCTTTATTTATACCTAAAAACTAATATGTTCACTGTAATTTAATAATGAATTTAGCAATAATTTTTTGTTACGATCATTGAGTATCGGAGGGGCAATTTTTGCCCAAATATAGTAACACCTCACTCCTGACAGTGACGTCAATGATGCGGTAAGCTTAGCAGCCTATTCTCCCCGCTTTACAAGGAAAATCAATGGGAACTACTAGGACACATCTGCAATCAACAACAATTATTGAAGATTTCCAGTAGAGTGACTTCACCATTGAAATTCACCAGAGCTATAGTGAAACTGACATTACTGCTAACGCGCGGGTATGGCGGCTGGATGTTGGAATACATCGGGTCAAAGTGAAAAAAATATTTGCTATCAAACGTCTGGCCAGAGTGAAAAAACACATAATATGTAGCCAACATTTTGAAAAAGAATGTTTTCAAGATGGCTTGGATAATAGAGCATTTTGAGAAACACCAGATACAGCTCTGGGACTTGATCAACAGCCGATACCCGGCTTAACCGCTGTTCCTCAGCAGCATGCCGGATACAGATCTTTTCTGCTTTAACAAAATATTCCTTTATCTTTCCATGTGTGCTTTGACCATAAATAAAGATGAATAAAACCTTTTGAATTTGGACTGTTAACATGAAAATGTGTTGTGTGTGTTTCCAAGCAACAACATCATCTTCTGCAGCATGTCGCTGTTCTGTAAAGCTGGAAGCTTAAGGATCATACACGATAATCACCTTGGGGACCTTTTGTTGAAGGAAATGCAGGAAGAACCCAAAAGCAGCTGTTCTTGTTCTCATTAGATCCCAAAGAGCCATCAGGGTCCAATGGTTTGTTTCCTCCACTGGGACACCAAAGGGTTTGGATGAAATGGTTAATTCCTCCTTGACTTATATAAATGAAAACTTCTTCTTATTTCTGTGTTTTTCACATTTGGTCACAGTTGATGTTAGTCTGTCAGTCTGACCAGCATTGTCCCTCCTCCAAACGTTTTTGATGAAAACGTTCTCATGATTCCTTTCTATAAATATATTAATAGAAATATTTATAGCATTCTCAGGTCCTGTGATTCATATAAAATGGTCCCCACAATGTGAGAAATGCAGATAAGGGATACAGAGATTTAGTTTTAACCTACCGTAACCAAAGTTTTTCTGTTCTTCTTTTTTAGCCTGATATAACATACAGTGGTGCCAAAAAGTATTTAGTCAGCCACTGATTGTGCAAGTTCTCCTACTTAGAATAATAAGCGAGGTCTGTAATTTTCATCATAGGTACATTTCAACTATAAGTGAGACAAACTGATGGGGAAAAAATCCAGGAAATCACATTTTAAAGATTTTTTAAGAATTTATTTCTAAATTATGACAGAAAATAAGTATCCCACAAACACGTTTTCCATTGCGGAAGCAAAGCCTGCAAAATCCGGGTCATGTTCTCCCATCTCTGGTGCTGAGGTCACTGAGGTGGTTACAGAGCTCCTCAGTGGCAAGGCCCCAGGGGTGGATACGAATCTTCAATATATGAGGAAGAAATACAGACTGGAGGGTGTGTCCCGACTACAGGGGCTCTTAAACTCTTAAGCCCTCCCCTGTAGCGTCTGTTCTGGGGTTCTGGAAAGGAGGGTCCATGGGATAGTCGAATCTTGGAATGTAGGAGGAGCAGTGTGGTTTTCGTCCTGGCTGTGGAACCCTGGATCAGCTCTACACCCTCAGCAGGATCCTGAAGGGTGCATGGGAGTTTGCCCAACAAGTCTTTATGTGTTTTGCTGTGATTTGGAGAAGGCCTTTGACTGTATTCCCTCGGGGGTCCTGGAGGGATACTCCGGGAGTATGGAGTACCGGGCCCTTATAATAAGGGCTATTAGGTCTCTGTTCGACCGGTGTAAGAGCCTGGTCCGCATTAAGTCAGACTGGTTTCCCTACAAAGAGTTGTTGGACTCGAATCGCCGATTCTGTTCATAACTTTTATGGACACAATTTCTAGGTGAAGCAAAGGTGTTGAGGGAATCAGTTTTTAGTGGCCTTAGGATGTTATTCGCAGATGATGTGATTCTATTGGCTTCATAAGGGCATGATCTACAGCTCCACACACACAGCAGGTTAGCAGCCGAGTGTGAAGGAGCAGTGCCTACAAATCCGAGACGATGGACTTGAGCCGGAGGAAGGAGTAGAGGAGCCTTCTCCAGGTTGGGGAGGATGTGGGGGATGTCTGGGAGGAGGCATAAGTATCTTGGGATTCACGAATGAGGGGAAAAGGAGGTGCTTGGGAGATCGATAGGCGAATAGGTGTGGCATCTGCTCTGAAGATTCCGAATACAAGCGGCTGAAATAGGAGGTTTTCTCCCGCGTAGTGCCAGTGTGTGGGTCTCCCTCAGAGATAGGGTGAGGAGCTTAGTCATCAGTGGAGGACTCAGAGTAAAACTGATGCTCCTTCACGTCGAGAGGAGCCAGTTGGTGGCGCTCGGGCATCCTGGTTAGGAAACCTCTTGGATGTCTCCCTGGTGAGGTGTTTCGGGCACGTCCCACTGGGAGGAGTGCCGGGAGGAGACCCAGGACACGCTGGAAGGACTATGCTTCTGGAAGGACCTGGGAATGCCTCTGGGCTTCCCCTGGAGTGAGCTGGCCCAAGTGACTGGGGAGAGGGATGTCTGGACCTCCGCTTCTGAAGCTGCTACCCCGGATAGGAGGAAAGAAGATGGATGGATGGATGGATGGATGGATGAATGGATGGATGGATGGATAGTGGATGGATGGATGGATGGATGGATGGATGGATGGATGGATGGATGGATGGATGGATGGATGTATAATGGATGTATGGATGGATGGATGGATGGATCGTATAATGGCAGTATGTATGGATGGATGGATGGATGGATGGATGGATGGATGGATGGATGGATGGATGGATGGATGGCTGTACAGCATTCGCATTCATTATAATGCTTTCAGTTTAGCAAGCATAATGCATGCTTCATTGATTAAATCTGCATTAACTTATACCTACAAGGTATTATGACTCCTCCCAACATTCAACAGGAGATCATTGATGCTATATCAGATTTGAATGAAATCAGTTAGTATGTAACCAATGGTTAGGTAAAAAAGTTGGTGAACGGAGAAGGCGGCTGCCTCCAGAATTTCCCTGCACCTCTCTTGAGCGAGGGTCATTAGTGGAGGAATATCCTCTTTAGCGGTGAGAGCTCAAACATTCTCTTGGGGAAGAGTGGATCCAAAACCTCCTGTTTGAGATCCAGCTCAGTTTGAAGCTCAGTTGATGCTTCCAAAGGGAGAAGAAGGTTTGAGAAATCAAGTTTGCAGGATGATGACTTCCTGCCACAGAAAAAACAAACGAAGTTAAGCTCAGGTTGACAAAAGCTCAGCTTGACTCAGCAAAAAACTCAACTTGGCTAGAGTACCCTAAACTGGCAAACAATCTGGCGTCGAAGTAGTGGCAGTCGGCAGCTTAAGAACACTCCGTTTATCAAAGGAAACCATCAGCAGGTGTGTGAGGAGGAGGACCAGAACCAGAAGCCTCCTGGTGGATGAAGAGGGACAAACACAGAAAACACAGACACTCCTGTATATTCATACACATGCAGATAAATCAGAGGAACAGGAGCCTTTATACAACTGCACTAATTTCCCAGTGTAGATATTAACTGCAATAAAGCTACGAGGAGAATATCACTATATTTACTTTGAGAAGATTTTATTAAACTTTTGAAAAATGGGATTTGTTTCCTGACCTGTTACCATCACTACAACAGAGAAAATTAGTCCCTCAGAGTTGGACATCCGTAAACTGGGTTAGCTACTCCTCCTCTGTTCCTTTTGACCAGTGGTACTCAGATTTATTGGGATCATAAAACACATGAAGCCAACATGAAAACTCTAAATTAAGATGGAGGAAACATTGGGACCATATTCCCTTATATGTTTATTATTCATGTTTAATGTTTTGTTTCAACTTCTTTAAATAGGTCAGTTCCCCTGTTTCACAGTTTGATAAAGCTATCGATGTTTGAGTCTACATTCAGGGAGTTCCCTTCCTTTCTCCTACCAGACTCCATGAATCCACTTTTAGGCAGATTTCCCAACAGATGGGTCTGAAACTTTGCTGAGTTGTATAAACTAAACCTAGACTGACAGAAAGAAAGAAAAGCTTTCTGGGAAAAATAAACTTCTGCCAATTTCTTGTTTAAGATGCTCTAAAGATGCCTGAAAACATTAGTTTGGCCAAAAAGATGACAATAAAGTACTTCAGTCATGCTTCTGTATATAGACCCAAAGGAATGGTTTAAGTTTTTCCTGGATAAACAAAGCCTGAAAGAAAACTTTACACACGTATGATGACAATGGAAGGCAGAGCGAAGCAGCGAGCCCTCATCCTGCTCGGCCCTCACACATGTTTTTATAGTTAATGGACAGAATGGAGAGGCTAAGCTCACTGTATTTGAGTAACCTCTGCCTGACCCCTCCCCTCTCACACCCTCACCGTGAGCAAGTGGGGAAAAAAAGGAAGAAATGAAGCATTAGGAAGAGAGGGAGGCAGTGGGGCCCTCAGCTGTGCTTTTGGGTCCTGAACCAAAGTGGCCTGTGTTGTGTTTGACTTGGCAGGATCTGAGGACGCGGCTTCAGCCAAAATCAGCTGACTGCTGTGTGTCTGTTCAGTGTTAATTACTGATGTCAGTTAAACACAGATCTTAATCTAGAAAACACCAGCCAAATATAAATAAGATATAGCAGTTTACCTCCAGAGTAAATAGCTGGCTGTTCTCGTCATTAGCCCAGATGCTCGACGTTTAACTCGATTGAAAATGGGATTTAAATTTGGGATTGTTATTTTTTTGGCCAGACTGCTCCTTATCTGCCATTTGATTCCACTAAACATTTCCTTAGTCAACTTCAAATTATCCAATCAGGATTTTTCAACAAATTGATGTCTTCTGGTACTATATTCATAATCAGCATGGCATCCAGAGCCAGAGGGCCATTGGGGCAGTCCTTTAGACTTTCAGACAGCTGGAACGTGGCTGAAGGGTGAAAACTACAAATATTTCAGTGCGAGGGTATGCATAGTTCTACTGCAAGATCAAAACAGTGCCCACTTTCCTTATTTTGAGTTAATCATCTACAGGAAAATTAAAATCTGCAAAATTCTGCAAGGAATTGTAGGTTTCTGCACCTCCAGCATTAGTTTCAGCCTTGCTGTAGAACAGCTGACCAAAAAGAAGGCGTTTTATCAGCAGGAAGAAGGCTGCAGATGAGCAGACAAACTAGTGGTCACAATGCTGCAACTATAGTAAATCTATGTGATAAACCATAAATTGTGGCTTCAACAACTCAGGTGGAGGCATCAACAATCACCTGGATCAGAGAGAACCAGACAGTTTGTTAGACCGAAGGACCAGCTGTCTGATTAAGCAGTCAGCAACACAGGAGCCTCAGAGAGGACGGTACTCTTACCATTTCTACAGTATATCTATTACTCATCTCTAAAAACACCAACTCCAGCAATGGAAACATCAGAACTGGTGAAAGTTGTTGGAGTCGATGGAAAAATGGGCAAAACAATAAAATTAAATTAAATTTAGTTTATTTATATAACACCAATTCACAACACATGTCAACTCAAGGCATTTTACAGTTCACTAGATCAAAACTCCCTTTTAACAGGAAGAAACACTCCAGCAGAACCAGGCTCAGTGTGGCTGACCATCTGCTGAGGCTGCACTGAGGTTCAGGAAGACAGAAGCAGACATGAAAAGGCAACTGGAAAAGCATTTTACGTCCGTCAGGAAAACACACAGACAGGTAGGCGAGCTCCAAGGCAGCTCCACATGCCAGAAGGGGCGAAGAAACACATCCCACTCAGAAGTCACGGTCCAGAAGAGAAACAGGACCACATTGGAAAACGAGCCCATCCAACATCTACTGTATAAACAAAGGTGTTGATGGCAGCAGCACAGCTGATGACTACTCTCTCTCTCCAGGATAGAGTCGCAGCCAGAAGCAGGGACACGAGGCGGATGAAAGCTTACTCTAGAGGGAAGCAGAGAGAGAGCAGAGCGTTTTAGAGACTGAACTAACGGATGTTCTGCAGAGAGCAAGAATAGAGATGGAATGAAGTTGAGCACAATGATGAAATATAGGGGATTCTATGTCATATTTGCAGTCTAAGCCACTATAGCAGCATAGCTATATAGATAGCTCCAGGATAACCTGAGCCACTCTAACTATGAAGCTTTTATCAAAAAGGAAGAGTTTTAAGTCTAGCAGCAAAAAGTAGACAGGGTGTCTGCCTCACATTACTAAAACTGGTAGTTGGTTCCACAGGAGAGGAGCCTGATAACTAAAAAGATCTGCCTCCCATTCTACTTTTAGAAATTCTAGGAACCACTGAGTAAACCTGCAGATTGAGTGCAGAAGTGCTCTGTTAGGAACATAAGGAACAATCAGATCTCTGATATCAGATGGAGCTTGGCCATTTAAGGCTTTATATGTGAGAAGGAGGATTTTAAATTCTATTCTGGATTTTTAACAGGAAGCCAATGAAGAGAAGCCAGGATAGGAGAGATATGATCTCTCTTTTGCATTTTCATCAGAACTCTGGCTGCAGCATTTTGGATCAGCTACAGAAGGCTTTAACTACAGTTTGTGGACTTCCTGATAGTAAAGAATTACAATAGTCCAGCCTTGAAGTAACAAATGCATGGACTAGTTTCTCAGCATCACCCCTGGACAGGAGATTTCTAATTTTTGCAATATTCCTCAGATGAAAGAAGGAAATTCTAGAAACCTCTTTGATATGGGATTTAAATGACAGGTCCTGATCAAAAATAACACCAAGATTTTTTACTTTATTATCTGAAATCAGTTTAATCCCATCCAAATGAAGTGACTGACTAATCAGTTTCTTTTTCAGAGACTCTGGTCCAAAGACTATAACTTCTGTTTTGTCTGCATTCAGAAGCAGAAAGTTAAGAGTCATCCAGGTTTTTATGTCTTCAGACATGCCTGTAATCTATGTAATGGGTTAGCTTCATCTGGATTAATAGACAGATATAGCTGGGCATCATCAACATAACAGTGAAATTAATCCCATGCTGGTCTAATAATTCTACCAATTGGGAGCATATATACTAAAGAGAATTGTCTCTACACTTGATCCCTGTGGTACTCCACAGGTAACCTTTGAAGCATGAGGGAAGATTTGTCATTAATGTGAACAAACTGAAATCAATCGGAATGAATAAGATTTAAAAAACTAGTCTAGTGCTGTTCCTTTAATTCCAACAAAATATTCAAGTCTTTTCTAAAGAATATTATGGTCAACTGTATCAAATGCAGCATTGAGATCTAACAGGACAAGCACAGATACAAGTCCATTGTCTGAGGCCATGAGAATATCTGATTGGTGACTTTCCACTTAGAGCTGTTTCGGTGCTATGATGAGCTCTAAAGCCAGACGCTGAACTCTCTTCAAAAAGTTCATTATGGTGTAAGCGATCACACACTTGTTTGGCAACTACTTTCTCAGAATTTTTGGATAAGAAGGGAAGATTGGATATAGAATTACTATAATGGACCTAGTCATCTGGGTCAAAGAGGCGGTTTCTTAAGCAGAGGTTTTAATTACAGCACAACCTTAAAAGCTTTGGGGTACATATCCCTGTAAACGGTGATAGATTAATCACATCTAAAATGGAGGAGCAGATCAAAGGGAATACCTCCTTAAATAACCTGGTTGGAACTGGATCTAACATACAAGTTGAAGGCTTAGATGAAGACAATAGTTTGCTAACTCTGAAAGTTCAACCTGGATCAAGGCAGTCTAAAACCGGTTCCGGAATCCTATGGTATACTGGCCTCTGTGATGCTGCCTCACCCACTCAGAGATAAACCAATAAGTAGATAGAGGAGTGCTAATGATCTTATTTTTGATAAGATCAATCTTATTTATAAAATAAATACCATAAAATACATTGCTGCTAAAGAGCAGGTGGAATGGGCGGTTCAACAGAGCTATGGCTCTGGATGAGTTTGGCAACAACTGTGATTAAAAAAGAAATCTAGGATTATGATGCTGCTCTTGCTTTACAAAGGGTTCCTCTTATACAGCAGTAAACTATTTTTCCAGACTAGGTAGGACTCTCTTAGGCCTGTGGAGCGCGATCTTCTCTCCAGTTTCCTAGCATTTTGCTTCAAAGTGCGAAGCTCTTTGAAACCAGCTTTCGACACTTAGCGTTTTTTATTTTCAAAAGGAGCTGCGTTTATGAGAGGCAGGTACACATGGGAAACTAGCAACCAGAGATGGCAAAAGTACTCACTTTCCGTACTTGAGTAAAAGATACAGATACTTGTATTTAAAAATACTCTGGTAAAAATGGAAGTACTGATTAAGAAACTTCTTTACTCAAGTAAAAAGTAACAAAGTACAGGCTTGTAAATTTACTTAAAAGTATAAAGTAAAAGTAGAAACCACTTTTTTCATGCAGTTGCCTACATTTTAAATGGATGTCTGCCAATAGGACTAGATCTCCGTTGTGTTCATTTTCAATCATCTAGATGGGTCAATGCTAACCCATGCTAGCATACACGCCACCAAGCTGCAATGATTTGCGTCCAATGAATACACGCCAAATCTGTATGCAGGGTTCATCTTGTAGTAATGGTGTGTGTCAAGTGCAACGTAGATTCCCATCAATTAGATTGAATTTGGTATTGATGGCGTGAAAAATAATACTTTGACAACTCTCCATTGAAATGAGTCAAAACTAAAGTAATGAGCCAATTTAATAAATGTAAGGGTAGAAAGTACAGATATTTGTGTGTAAAAATGTAAGGAGTAGAAAGTAAAAATTTGCCATATAAAAAATAAGTAGTAAAGTAAAGTAAAAATATCAGAAAAATCTACTTGAGTACAGTAGCGAAGTATTTGTGTTTCGTTACTTCCCATCTCTGCTCCCAATCAAACGAAAGTATATCAACCTGTGAAGGGATTATTAAACTAGCTTTTGCTTCCTGGTAAATGGGACAGCGCTCAGTGACACAGGGGAGAGATAAAAGTGAAACAGATTCTTTGAAATTTATAACTGCACTATCTGATAATGATCTGTTAAAGTGGAACCTTCTTTTGGGGGAAAGCACAATTCAGGTTCTGTGTATTCTTATCAATACTAACATCTAACCTCCATCACAGACAATTTCTTTAAGCATAATTCAATCATCAAATCCATCAGACAAGAGAAAAACATTTGATTTTATTTTGAATTCCAGTTAAATCCAGAATAGAATTTGAAATCCTCCTTCTCACATGTAAAGCCTTAAATTGCCAAGCTGCATATTACATCAGAGGAATGATAGATCCTTATGTTCTTTCCTTTTTGATAAAGCTTATAGTCATAGTTAGAGTGGCTCAGGTTATCCTGAGCTATCTCTATAGTTATGCTGCTATAGGCTTAGACTGCTGGAGGACATAGGGACCCCTTTTTCATCATTCTGCTTCATTCTATCTCTATTCTCCCACTCTGCAGAATCTGTTAGTTCAATCTCTAACATTCTTGCTCTACTTTTTCTCATAGTAGCTTCATCTGGTCTGTTCCTGTTTGGCTGTGACTCCATCCTGGAGAAAATATCAGCTGTGCTGCTGCCATCAACACCTTTGTTTATTTGTTAGAGATTGGACTTTTTTTCAGTGTAGTCCTGTTTCTCTGACTGTTACTGAATTGATGTTCTCTCTTCATCCTCTGACATGGGAGCTGGGTCAGAGCTTGTCTGCCTGGCTGTGTGTTCCCTGGACGGTATGTCTGTCTCTTGTCTCCTTGAACCCCAATTGGCCACTCACTCCAAGTGTTGTTCTGCTGGAGGTTTCTTCCTGTTAAAAGGGAGATTTTTCCTCTCCACTGTCACTACAAAGCATGCTTAGTGTGAGGGGGATTTGCCTTCAAGTCCAATGAATCGATGCAATACAGCTGGTTTTCCTTAGATAGAAAATTTTGAATCAATTTGACTGCAGGATCAGGTTGAATATTCTCTGTAAAGTAGCCTTGAGATGACATGTGTTGTGAATTGGCGCTATACAAATAAAATAAAATGAATTGAATTTTGACTAAACCTTAATCCTCAAACCTTAAAATGAAAAGAAAATAAATATTCTAGTTTTTTGCAAAAGCTAGCATCTTTAATACATCCTTAGTAAAAAGAATAGCTGCTTGGTCAATAAAGAGGTACACATTTACAGTTAAACGGATATATTTAAAATGAAAAGAGTGCAAGAGGCAGATAAATCCACAACCGTATGGGAAGAGAGATTCAAAGACACATCCCAGACAAAGATGCAAAGATCAGAGGAGAGGGAGCAGGTGTAGGAGGAAAGAACCACTGAGCCGAGGGAAAAGAAAAGGAAATAGGCTGGCAGATGTGAGCAGGGGCGCTCTGAAAAGCTCTTTTGCAGGAGAGAAATCCAGCAGGTCCTGAGCAGGTGGGACCGTGCCAAGAACTGAGCTGCCTGCCTCACGACAGAAAGAGAAAATGAGCAAGGCTGCAAGGTGAAATGAGAAGAAAGAGAAACAACAGCAGGCTGTCAGATTCCTGCAGCTTACAGGACAGCGCTTCATGCCAACGATGGGCCTGTTCTCATTTCCAATCAACCAGCTCATGTTTAATCCACATTCAATGTGGAAGATCGGGCCCTAGCATTCCTTCTCCGTAGCCCTGCATGTCTCTGGTTGCTCGGATCCCATGTGACGCTTCCTGAGTCTGGTCACAGGGCCATGCTGGGGTCAGCTCTGGGAGCAATTAGTTTAATAAGATCGTTCATGATACGGCTCGCTGCCTGAGCCAGGTGTCGAGGAAAGGGGACTCCGTCCGGATCCAGGACACTTTAGGACACAGAAAAATAACTGGACTTTAGGGGTTAAGGAGACACTGCATGTCAAGAATAATCAGAGGGGCCCCGGGTTAGACAGGAAGTACAAGAGGTCAGATAACTGTTTGCATCATTTTAAGGTTTATATCCAGGTCGAATGGTGAACGCAGAGCAAACAAAGGTGACTTATCCGTGTGCAGGACCAGAGGGGAAACATGATACACTCAGAGCTGGACAGTTTATCTAAGGTTTCTGAAGAAAATTCATATTTAACCTCTATTAAATACACAACCCAATGCTTCTGTGGGAAAAGATCCTCCAGAAAATGGAAAGAAAGAATCAGCTCCAGGGTGACCCTTTAGCTTTGGTCCAGAGCCATCCAGCTGGAGTTTAGAGTTGTCTTCTTTAATTCTTCCTTAAACTTGTTTCCAAATCAAATCTTTGCAACGGACTGCAAGCAAAGTCAGGGTCTGGGGGTGTAGATGACCAGTTTGTGTCTGTGTGAGGGAACGGCAAAGCACACAGCATTACCAGTTGCCATGTGAGTAGCACAGGTGTTCTACCTCTGTTTGTTCTCTTCAGGCTCTAGCACAGGAAGAATTCAGCTCAATGTTTCAGGTTACCTCAGCTTCACCTTGCAGAGGAACCAGAGGTCTGGGTCTGTTCAAGGACTTTGGGAATGTCCAGATCTGCTGGACAAGCTCCATTTATCATCCCTTCTATTTTCTGGGGTTTGTAAGCAAGTGTTTTTCATTGTGATGACTGATATTGTTTTTCATTTACACCAAACTGTAAAACAGCAAATGAATAGTGTAGCTTTTAGATGAAATGCTGGAATAAACCCTTGTTGCCTCTGTTTTGATTTGTTTTCACCTCCTGCTTTCAATGCTGACAAAGTCCCTCCTGTTGGAACACCTGGTAGCTTCAGGGGGCTCCACCAGGACCCCGAGGTCCAGGGGCCAAAGCTGGAGCTTCCTTATCCCGAGCCCTGAGGCCACTCGCTCTATTGTTCCTGGGACGACAGCACTGCTCAGATTCCTGGCTTCTATTCGCAGCTCAGTAAACGAATCCCTCAACTACATGGGGTCCACCGAATGGTCATGACCGCGGGTGCGTGTGAAAGCCTCAGCCTGTGTGTGCCGATGCGTTTGCAGATCCTGTTCTTAATTGAAGGACTGACTGCTGCTCAATGAAGCACCTGCAGGATTGTTAGCGGTGTCTTTAGCCGACCTCTCACCCCGGCTCCTGACCTGTAACTGTAAACCTGGGAACAATACAGAGCAGTGAGGATGCTTCCAGCATGAGGACGCTGCGTGTGCATGAGTGGATCTGCGGCTGGCCTTCCATGAGAACCTGTGCTTTAGATTTGCATTTGGATGTTTCCTTTACCATGAAACTTCAAGGTAGCTCTTGTTGATGGAGAATGCAAACCTTCCTGAGTGATTGAACAATAGCCTCAAACTCTCAAATCCAGGGTTCAAACAAAGGGCCCAGGAAGAGCAGACAGGCCTTCCTGGCTGCTTCAGGCATGTGAAGCCAGCTGTGAAGGACATTAGGAAGAGAATTACAATGATCGTACGAGTTTCAGATGAAAATCCCAGTCTGGCAGCAGCTGTCCCTGTAAGAGCTTGGTTATTACTGGCTTTATTGTTATTACTGCCTGTTTTTTAAAGGGGTTGTGGAGCTGGGAGAATAATCCGCCCGTCAGCACTCACATTAATGGCCTAATTGGTCTCTTCTCTCAGAGTCAAAACTTAGGCCTCAGCATCACGGAAAGCTAAGCCCTCAGAGCCCCTCGAACTCAAACAGCCAAGAAATGTCTGCTGTCTGTGCAAAGTGGAGCCGTCACATCCCTCCTTCCCTCATTCACATTGTTGTCATTCCTTCTTTATTTGCATCTCTGCTTCTTTCCATCATACTGCATCACTTCTGAGAAATTTCAGTGGGTTTAACCTCCAGGGATAAAATGGGTAATGTGTTGTCACCAAAAGGCTAATATTTATCCAGGACATGAATAGAGAAACGGCTCACTGGGGATGAAGACTTTTACTTCTTAATAACTATTTAACAACTATGTCAGAGGTTCTCATGCCCTCATACACTGCACCGCTCCTAATGAGATTGTTGGTGTTTTAAAGTATGAGTTTTCAACCAAACTAGGTCAGCAGTATACAGATTAGGGATGGGATTTCTATAGACATTAAAAGCCTGTTTAGAGAGTCAAGGCATCTTCGACCTGAACACAGGGAGCATTTCATCAGCCGAAGGAGGAAACAGAATCCGAAAATGAAGCAAGGAAACGAAACATTTTAATGGAGGAGAGGCCTGTTACTGTTGGAACCACGAGTACTATCAAAACACGAAGTACTGTAAGAACCAGAAGTTCTGTCGAAACTATGAGTACAGTCGCAACCAGAAGTACTGTCCGGACCAGAAGTAATGTTGGAACTATCAGAGTACAATCAGAACCATAAGTACTATTGGAACAAAAAGTACTGTCAGAATTACGATTACAGTCGCAACAAAAACTACTGTCAGAACTACGATTACAGTCGAAACCAGAAGTACTGTCAGAACCAGACGTACTATTAGAACTACAAGTACTGTCATAACCATAAGTACTGCAAGAACCAGAAGTACGGTCAGATGTACGAGTACTGTCGGAACTACGAGTACTCTTGGAACCAGAATTACTGTTGGAACCATGAGTACTGTTGGAACTAAAAGTACCATCAGAACCATAAGTACTGTAGTAACAAAAAGTACTGTCGAAACCAGAAGAACCAGAGGTACTGTCAGAACCAGAAGTACTGACAGAACTATGAGTACAGTCGCAACCAGAAGACCTGTCCAGACCAGAAGTACTGTCAGAACCCGAAGTCCTGCTGGAACAAAATGTACTGTTGGAACTACGATTACAGTCAGAACCAGATGTACTGTTAGAACCAGAAGTACGGTTGAAACTACGAGTACTGTCGCAACCAGAAGTACTGTTGGAGTTCTGTCGGAACTACGAGTCTTGGAACCACAATTACTGTTGGAACCACAAGTAATGTTGGAACTACGAGTACTATCAGAACCTTAAGTAATATTGGAACAAATAGTACTGTCGGATTTACGATTACAGTCGAAACCAGAACTACTGTCAGAACCAGAAGTACTGTTAGAACCAGAAGTACGGTCAGATGTACGAGTACTGTCGGAACTACGAGTACTCTTGGAACCAGAATTACTGTTGGAACCATGAGTACTGTTGGAACTAAAAGTACCATCAGAACCATAAGTACTGTAGTAACAAAAAGTACTGTCGAAACCAGAAGAACCAGAGGTACTGTCAGAACCAGAAGTACTGACAGAACTATGAGTACAGTCGAAACCAGAAGTACGGTCAGAACCAGAATTATTGTCAGAACTACGGGTACTGTCGGAACTACAAGTACTATCAGAACTACGATTACAGTCGGAACAAAAACTACTGCCAGAACTATGATTACAGTCAGAACTAGAGGCACTGTCATAACCAGAAGTACTGTCAGGACTATGAATACAGTCAGAACCAGAGGTACTGTCGGAACCAAAAATGCTGTCAGAACCAGAAATACCATCAAAACCAGGAATACTGAAGGAACTATGTGTACTGTCATAATCAGAAGTACTGTCAGAACCAGAAGTACTATCAGAACTACAAGTACTGCCGGAACTACCAGTACTCCTGGAACCAGAATTATTTTTGGAACCCTAAGTTGGTACCCTGTTGAAACTACGAGTACTATCAGAACCATAAGCACTGTTGGAACAAAAAGTACTGTCAGAACTACGATTACATTCGGACGGACCCAGAGGTAGTCGGAACCAGAGGTAATGTCAGAACAAGAAATACTGTCTGAACCAGAAGTACTGATGGAACTACGAGTACAGTCGAAACCAGAAGTACTGTATGAACCAGAAGCGCTGTCAGAACTACAAGTACTGTCATAACCAGAATTACTGTCAGAACCAGAAGTACTGTTGGAACTATGAGCACTCTTGGAACTACGAGTACTCTTGGAACCAGAATTACTGTTGGAACTACAAGTACTATCAGAACCATAAGTACTGTTGGAACAAAAGTACTGTCGGAACTACGATTGCAGTCAGAACGAAAACTACTGTCGGAGCTACGATTACGATTACGTGAGTTAGCTAACTGTCTGCTCTATTTGCAGGGTTATATGTGCTTCCTATGAGATTTAATTTGTACTTTTCTGAGCTGAAACACGCCATCAGATCATCTGGATTGCCTTTACAGCTCTAAGGGACATTATTTATTAATAACAAATAGAAGCAGCCAAAATCTATATCTTCTTTATGCTTCTGTAGTAAACTTCAATTCTGGTTCTTCTGCGGTGCAAACAAAGCAACTATTACCTTAAAATTATTTTGCTGCTTAAAAGTACTTATGAAGGCAGAAATTCAAGAGTTTCTTAAATTTTGACTTTTATGATTCGTTGGTTTTGTAATAATCTCATCATAATCTGAGCAAACTAAAAAGTTCTGTTTGGTCATTTTCAGCTTGCCGAAGCTGAGATGCTTCTAACCCTCCTTGCTGCAGCTCTAAATGCAGCTCCCTTTCCACTGCAGGCATCTGGGTAGCAGTTTGTTATTAATGCCCCACCTGAGGGCCGTTCAGTGAGAGGCTTTTACAGGGAAGTCCTGGGATGACATCAGAATCCTTCGCTTTAACTCCACAGCTTACTGTCACTTCTTATTTCAGGATAATTCACCAAAATGCCTGCAGCTTTCTTTTCAGTCCTTGCAGGAGAGATTCCTCTCGTTGGATGATGTAACCAAAATTCAGAGCTGATGGAGGTTGTTGAAGAGCGTAACCATTTTTTTCCCCATGTGCCTACCGATGTCCTCCAAGTACTGACATAAACTAAAGCAATAGGTTTAAACTACATGCACTTCTTAATGATGCCGTCACACTGTTCCTAGCTTTACAAAGTCGGTGGAAACATCCAAACCTCACTTGGCTTCTGGTTCATGCGTGAAGCAGCAGAAACCAGGCTGTGTGAGAGATCCAGGGGAGGTCAGGCACAGTGTGACTGCAGCTATCTGCAGACGGGAGGTTAGTACTTAAATCTAGAGATTAGTGCATCCTGACCCGCCACAGGTGGACGCACTTATTCCATCATTTCCTAAGCTTTATTAAATCATAACCGAGAACCTTAAAAGCAAAGAGTAAAAGAAGTAGGAGCTATTGATGGGTATCATGGTGACCAACAACAGCTCCGCCTCCTCCCTGGTTTAATCTTTAACTTAGCCCCCCCAAACCAACTAAGAAATAACACAGCCTACACAAACTGCAGCTCCGATGCCAAGATGGGGGGTCAGAGGTTCAAGGTTGGAGGTGGGGAGTTAGGGGACCACAGCTCAGTTGGCTGGGGGAGGAAGGGGGGGTGTCCACGGAGAGCTCATGTGTTAGTGTAACTGAAGCTGTCATCCAGCCCCAGGGTCAGCTCCCCAAAGCATGCCGGCTGTCTCTTTTAATAGACTAAACACATATGTCTCTCTGCTGCAACATATGAAGGGGGGGGGGCTGACTTCATAATTGGCCTGTCACCATTTTCTAATAGTTAATGGAAATTGACAATAACATGAGACATTTCCATTTGGCTTCATGCCACTCTTTGCTTTTTGCTCTGCAGAGGCTGCAGCTGCTTTCATGTCACAAGGAGGATCAGAGACATTCAGTTAATGACTGAAACCAAGAAAAGTGCCTCCTGTGGGGTAATAATACTACTAAATATAGGCTGAATAATTAGGCACCTCCGGAAAACTTTTCACTCCTTCATGAATGCACGGTGGTGGCTGATGCAATCGTGGTTTTCCATTTAGTTATCTGAAACGATCTGTCAGTTCATTTCTCACTTATTTAAACACAGAGATATTAGTCATCCTATTAATGTGCAAAAATACAGTAAGATTGATTTTGAATGATCAATACTGACCCTTCATTAAAGTTTCTATAGGTAAAAAAAACATTGAAGCAACAACAAAAGTGATACAAAAAAGTTTGAAGATTTTTAACAAAAAGCAAACATTTATTTCTGTGAAACAGTCTAATATAATAAAAAACATTCCATTTTCTTTAATAATCATGTATTTATGGGGAAATCAACAGCATGAAGTAAAAATCAGTTATTTCCTTTTTGAACTCTCATAAGGGTTTAACCTGGAAAATTTGAGTAAAGTAAACATATTGTCAAAGTTAGCCTCCAGTCTTGTCAGTTTGTTCCAAACAATCCTGCCATGGTTTTCATGCATTTGTTGCACAGTTCTGTAATTGCTATGAATTAGAGGATCATGGACCGAACAGAGAGAAAAACCAGCAGGAGTGTATGGAGAGCAGATGGGTTAGCCAGGTAGCTAAAACCTGCAGCTGAGGTTATTGAAATACATCTTATTTGATTTAACTTTACAGTCTATCTTCTCACTGAAAACAGATGACAATATTACCAGTTTGTGTTTTTCAATCCAGCTTAAATAAATCAAGTTTCCTTTTTTTTTATTAAAGGAATGTTCCGGTTATATTCAGAATTCAAACTTCGTAAAGTATTTTAAATATGAAATTATTACCTAGTGTTCAATAAATTTTAAGTGTTTTTAGTTAAAAGTAACTTTTATTTGAATGTGCTTTACTGGAAGCATCCATGTTTGTCAAAGAACACTACTGCCACCTACTGGTTAGTGACGTCACGGTGCGATGTATCGGCTGTTGATCAAGTCCCAGTGCTGTATCAACGTGTTATGTCACAACGCGCTATTATCCAAGTCATCTTGAAAACATTCTTTTTCCAAATGTTGGCTACATATTACGGGGTTTTATGGCACATCCTCCCTGTTAAAGCAATAAATTCATTAAATGTAGAAGTTTTAGCTATAGATAATGACCCATTGATTATTCCTTGCTGACCGGAATTTTCATTTACTGGTTCCAGTTCTTAAACAATGTTCTTCACATTAATTAGAGTCAGATTTTTACATTTTAAGTAAATGTATGTTAATAACGGTTAATAACTGTTTGTTAAAGCAGTAGGAAACTCAAGAAAAAACTGGGATGGAAACTCCCCGCCGCAAAAAAGAAAAACAAAAAAAAAGAATTTAAAGGATTTAACGCTAAATTATTTAAACTGCAAACATATTAGTTTTAGGTATAAATAATGATCCATAGATTCCTTGTTGACCAGTCTTTTCCTTTCTTATTGTTTAAGTATGGCAAGACCTTAAGAACAGAATAGTTATTTGTCTCAACAGGGTTTAGTTAAATGTTTGTGTTTAATTTAGATAACATTTAAGGTGATATACATGCAGAACGTAGGTTATTGATGATCTGGAACTCAAATCTGTTTTGAAAACGTTTATTATTCTATTTTGTTCTTATTAGAATTATTATTAGAATTGGTCTTAATCCCTTGGTTGTTTGCTTTGTTGAGTCTTAGGTCAGCATCCTATGCAATAATTAATCCTCCTTCCTCAGCTTCCTTTCTTTCATCCTGACAGAGCTGTTCCAGGCTTCCCCATCTTTGCTCATCAGGATCCTTTACCATTTTCATTCCTTTCTTTGTATATAAGCTCCTGGTTTTTCGTAGTTTCGTTTTGCTTTCCTCCAGGTACCTTTTCTGGTCTTTGGTTTAGGTCCAGCTCACCGTACATTTTCTCCTTCATCATTAAAGCTCCTACATGCTCATCCCAGGCTCCTGTTGGCATTTTGGTTCTACATGAAAACGTACCACAGCTGACAAGAAAAGGTTACTGTCTGAATTTTTCTGCGTGAAGTCATGTCAAATAATTTTACCTACACAGTGCCTTGTATTCAGCCCCATTGAACTTTTCAACCTTTTGCTACATTTCAGGCTTCAAACGTAAAGGTATAAAAATGAAATTATGTGTGAAGATTCAACAAGTGGGACACAATCATAAAGTGGAGCAAAATTTTAGGGAAATGTAAAACTTTTTTAAACAAATAAAAAATTCTGTAACTATTCATCCCCGTTGAGTTAATATTTTGTAGCGCCACCTTCTACTGCGACTGCAGCTGCAGGTCCCATGGCGTTTCTATCTGCTCTGCACATCAACAGACTGAAATTTTCGCCAATTCTTTCTGCAAACAGCTAAAGCTCAGTGAGGTTGGAACGAGAGCGTTTGTGAAAACCAGCTTTCAGCTCTTTCCACAGATTCTCCTTTAGATTCATGTCTGGACTTTGACTAGGTCATTATAACACCTGGATATGTTTGTTGTGAACTGTTCTACTGTAGATTTTGCTTTCGATGTAGATTATGATCATGTTGGAAGATCATTCTCCGTATAGTCCAAGGTCTTTTCCAGATTCCAAACAGGTTTTCTTCCAGAATGCTCTAGTATTTGGCTCCATCTTTCTTCCAATCCATTTTAACCATCTTCCCTGTCCCTGCTGAAGAAAAGCAGACCCACACTATGATGCTGCCACCACTATGTATGACAGTGGGGGTGGTGAGTTCAGGGTGATGAGCTGTGTTGCTGTTACGCCAAACATAACGTTTTGCATTGTTTTCAAAAAGGTTTGATTCTGGTTTCATCTGATCAGAACACCTTCTTCCAAATGTTTGCTGTGTCTTCCAGGTGGCTTGTGGCAATATTTAAACCAGACCTTTTATTGATATTTTTCAGAAATGGCCTCCTTCTATAAAAGCCAGATTTGTGTAGTATCCAACTGATTGTTGTGCTATGGACAGGGTCTACCTCCTCAGCTTTACATCTCTGCAGTTCATCCAAAGTGATCATGTGCCTCTTGGCTGCATCTTGGATCAGTCTTCTCATCGTTTGAGCTGAAAGTTTAGAGGGACAGCCGGGTCTTCGTAGATTTGCAGTGACCTGACACCCCTTCCATTTCAATATTATCGCTTTCTCAGCGCTACTTAGGATGTTCAAAGTTTGGGAAATCTTTTTGGATCCAAATCCAACTTTAAACTTCTCCACATCAGTACCTCCTACCTGCCTGATGTGTTATTCTTTCTTCATGATGCTCTCTGGCCTTTAAACAGTATATTAAAAATAAAAAATTGAACATAACAAAGCTGGAAATTGATAACGTAGCGATTAAACAAGTCTTTTGGCATATGTTTCCAGGCATAATAATCAATCACACCTTATCTTGGAAACCCTATATTTAAAATGTGTATAATAAGATGGCATGGCTATATGGATACGGTGAAAAACAAGGTATATCTTGAATAAAAAAAAACTTTGCAGCTTCAGAGGATGGAGAACAAGCAGGAGACCAGATCCAGAGAGAAGAAGAAAGGCAGGAGTGTCCAGAGGGCGAAGCTAAAGCTGGGGTAGAGGACGTGCTCAGGATTCAAAACCAGGAGACCAGAAGTCCGAAGAGGTTCCAGAGGGAAATCCAGGGCAGTGACAGGAAGCAGCTCCAAGTTCATTAAACAGGCAGGATCCAGCAGGAATCCAAAGACAGGTCAGGTAAAGAGATCAGAGGGAAACAAGCAGACTCAGTGGTTGAGAGGCAGAACAGGTCAGGATCAGGTAATCAGAAACACTAAGGTAAAGCTGGCAAACTCTCACCACTGGCTCAAGATAAATCTGGCCTGGTGGCTTGAAGCAGGCAGGTTAAATAGAGACTGGAGCAGGTGACAGATTAATGGTAATGAGAAAACCAGGCGGAGTTAGGCAGGTGAATTAAATGAGTAATATAGCCAGTCATCAGCTTGAAGATCATGACATGGGTGTTAGCTTTTCTTGTTTAAACATCCTTGAAAAGTTAAATGACAATTGTCCTTCCTGGTAGGGAACAATAAGCACGGGGTGGATAGTTTGGGTTATAATCCTTGCTGGTCTTGGAGTTGTTAAGTGTCAGAGTCGGAATTAAATTCTTCAAAAACACACAGAAAAAAGTATCTAGAAGATATTTAGAGAACATTAAGAAAGAAAATAAGAGTTCTAAACTTAAAACCTTACTTTAAATTAATATCGCCAGAGATTCCCAGTAATTCCAGGTTGAAACCACTGATTGCCAATTTAATGTTTTTTTTAATGTAATGTTGAACAAATAAAAGCAAATGTAATGATATAAAAGGGGTAGAAAGATATAAGTAAATCTAATCAATGCATGTATAAAAGATATATCTGCAAAATCTGTTCAATTCAACAACAAAAAACACATAGTTAAGCAAATAGTGCAAAAAAGCAATTAAAAAAGTAGAAAAAAATAATTAAAGACATTCAATAGTAAGTAGGATAATCAAATAAAGATATAAACATTGACATTGAACAATCACTACACTGTAAAGATAAAGAAAAGAAAATTGAAGTTATAATTAAGAATGACATTCAGACAGAAAAGCATAAAGGTTTGTAGCATTGGTGGTAAATATTTTCATTTCATTTTTAAATGCTTATGAATGCAGGAAGCGTTTTGGTAAGATTACATTTATGTATGAACATTTTGACCATAATAATTATATTATCAATTATAAATTCTGTTTGATAATCTTGGGCAATAATATCGAATTTAATTGCAGAGGGGGAGTTACATTTATTTTTAAGATTTTAGAGCATAACCAGTTATGAACTGAAGATAAAAATGTTTGGGTTTTACTACAATAAAAAAAGTGCTCAGTTCATTTGAGTATAGTAAATTTAAATTTGGAGTATATGAATTGCTTGGAAGGATAAATGCGATTTAAAGGTTTTAAATGAATATCTTTATATTTAGGCATAATAGGATATTATTTCTGGATTATTCTTTTAATAGGAAAGGTCTTTGGATTAGCATATAACATATTTGTTCATACTTTTTAAAAAGAAAGATGTTTTTGCATTTTTCATCTATTATATTGATTCCTTCAATAAAACTGGAATATTACTGAGGAAACCTTGAACTAATGTGATAAGTGTTTTAGGATATAAATTATAATTTGCCCTTATTCCTGGAATGAGAATTAGTCATTATATTTATTATTTACATCATCCAGTTACAATAACTCTCCATTACTCCATTAATAACATTTTCGAGGAGCTTCAACAACAGTATCGTATCAGTTTTAAAAGTTCCACTGCAGAGATATTAGAATCCGGTCCTGAGGCTGATGTATTTCTGTCATCAATTTATGAAGCAGCATTTATTCTGCTTCTATTTTGCTTCCATTTTTATTTCTTAATTCAAGTAAAGCACTTTGAATTGTACAGTACTTGCACTGAATTTATTTATACTGATAAACTTTCCTTAAAGATTGATCAGAATCAGAATTTTTGGATGATTAAATTAATTATTTCCCTCCATTTTTAACAGTAAAACAGGTTGTGATAGTGGTTGCTGGGCACAACTGGAATATTGTCGATTGGACGGCAGCAGCACTTCTCTGCTCTTAGCCTGAGTAGGAAGCCTTAACCTGTCAGGCCTGCTTCCCTGTTTAAGTTCTACGCAGCTGCTGCAGCTCTTAGTAAAAATCTATCAAACAGCAAATATTCTTGATGCAAATGTGAAAAAAAAAAAAAAAAAGAACAGTTGAGTTAACCTCACAGAGGCCCTTGTGTAACCCTCTGGTTTACCAACCAACAGCGCCAAAACCCACTGAAAATGAGTGATTGGTGACAAATATGGTTCCTTCTGTGAACTTTTATTAGGCAACAGAAAAGGAGGAAGGAGCATGGGTTGGGTGTAGCGTGTCACCGCCCTCCCCCAATCCAGATTTTTAGGTGCACTTTATTAGGGTCATCCGATAATCCGGGACCAGCCACCCGGTGCCACCGGTCTTTGGTCCTGGTATTGCTGGTTTTTTTTACTCATCTCTACAGAGTTTGGTGCAACATATTCTCATTATCAGTTCGTATGAAATCGTATTTTGTGCTATGCACAGTATTTCAGACGCTTTTGACGCTTTCCTCAAAAAACAGATCAGCATGCCAGCCAGACAGACGTTAAAAGCAGATCCGCTGGACGGACGAAATCTGGGAAAACAGTGCAATAGTTCATTTCTTGATGTCTCTAACCACGCTTGCTTGCTGTTTTGTATCTTAGGGTTAGGTTACTTGTATGTTAAATTCTATGTTATTAAATGGTGCGTAAGATGCGTGCGCAACGATATCTTGTCTCGAGGCAAGACGTGAAAACTGACCTAAATGTATGACGAAAAAAAGTGTTTTAAATTACGTGTGCATAACTTTTTCGTGACGCATTTCATACAAACTCATAATGAGAATACACTTAGTCTGTGAGGTGTGAGTGGGGGCACTAGTGGGATGGCGTGATTGAGACTGAGTTTTTTTGTTTTTTCCAGGTTGGGGTCTGAACTGCTCCCTCTCCCAAGCACATCTTCAGGTCTCGCCAAGTGTGGGAGCCCATTTTCCCCTGTCCTGCCTCCCTCCCCTCCGGGGCTGGCTGGTACACTGGTGGAGCTCTGGGTTTGGGGGTGGATGCCCGGGTGGCTACTGGCTTGTTCCTGGCGGGACGCTCACTCATCATAAACACATTCTCTCAACCTGTGTTTTCCAACTGGACTTCCATCTTTCCAGGTCCCTGAGTGAAGCGCTAGCTCCAGTATCAGCTCATGCAGTCCTCCTGGATCTCCCCATAAAGCTCAGCAGACCGCCTTCTAAAAACAGCAGCAGTCTACAGACTGACCAACTTCATCTATCTCCACTCCACCACCAGTTTCAGTAAGAATTCAGCGCCAATGTTTCCTGCCGAGGTCTGAGCGCCAAAGAAAGTAATTGTATCAATAAATATCTCCTAATTGTCTTTTCTCTTTAGGTGAGTTTTTCAGATTGGAACTGAAATGATCCAGGAACAGCAGTTGGTAGCTACATTCTTCTTGGTTCTGGGAATGATTTTAAACCAAACCAAAGCCAAAAAAACATGTTGCAGCTTTGTTAAACAATGACTTTGTGGTTTTTGCTCATTTCAGGCTTGGCACAGGGCAGTATTATTATTGCTTGTGGGACTTTGTGGCCTTCAGTGCCACTCCACCAAAATAGTATCACTATAAACACAACAATAAAGCTAAGCTTTAGAAATCTAAAGCTTATGGTGCAATTATTCAATAGCATGAGTCGTTTAGAAGTCCTACCATTTGCTATAAAACAGAAATGATCACACTGCAGTGTTGCCAGGAGAGAAATAGGATTATGGTACTAGAAAGTATAAAGTTATTGTTTTTAAAGGGAAATTACCGTACACTCATCATTACCAAAACAAAATAGTCTATAGTCACTCCAGTGTTGGATAGCAACTAACAGACTCTCACAATTTTCTGGCATCAGAACAGAATGGCATCATGTAATATGTTTGCTTCACATGAACAATCTTTGACTCTTTCAAACATTTATAAACCTTTATTCTTCTACTTTTTTTTCTTCTTCAGACTTCAGACTGCGGCATTCAAACACCAGTGTATATGCACGGCGATATATATATATAGTAGCAGCCCTTCAAAATGACCGTTCCCAGTTAAAAGCCAGCTGCATTGCAGCCGAATGGGAACAAAATCGCCTGAATCTTAATGTCCATTGGCTTTCGCATGAAAATGCACATTTTCTTAGTCTGCCTGCCCCGTCGCGACTGAATTCCAGGATATATATGACACCTCTCTAGGGATCTCGATGTCCAAAAATCATGACAGAAAGTATATTTTAGATGAATAAAGTGATAGGTAAACGGCTATTCCAACCGTTGCATTTCCAAACTCTCCCGAGTGGTGCACGAGTTTACACTATGGCAGCAAGTGAATACGCGCCATTGTTAAACTTTTTTAACAGTGCCAATCTGGCAATGTGGCAATAAGAAAAATAGTCTTGATACCAAAACGATTGTAACAGATTTTACTTTCGCGAGTAGTGAATCATGGATATCGAAGGCCCAGGGGTGCCCCGGCCGACCAGGCTTCGCCGAGCAGCTACCAGGGAATGACCCAAATTACCCGCCAGGACATCCACCCCCAAACACCGAGAACCACCAGTGCACCGGCGAGCCCAGGCACCAGCCAGCGGAGGGACGGCAGGACCGGAAGAATTGGCACCGTACTTAACGGATGCCAAGAGATGTTCTTGGGAGAGGAAGCGGTTCAGACCCCAACGAGACAAAAAAAATTTATAAAATACAAAAAAATACATAGTTGAAATGACAACACATAGAACAGACCAATTATACAGATACAGACATTATAATAGAATAGACATCCGATATTTGTTCTGTGTTTTGTTCATATCTTCTTGTCCCTTTTCTTGTTGATTTCCTCTGTGTGTTTTGTAATCAGCTGACTTTTTCATGCCTGGCAAAAAGAATGAGGTTATTTACTTTTGTGACCGCAAAAACCCAGTCCTTTCTTTTCACTGCAGACAAGCAATGATCTGCTTCTCTGTTCTCCATTTTTTCATTTAAGGAGTGTGAAATAATAGCTGCATGAATCATGACAGCAGACAAGATGAGAGTGAGAGCAGGAGGCAGGGGTTACCAATCTACTCGCTCTGGAGAGCAGAGTTCGCTGCGTTTATATGCTGTTGCCAAAGTCTCCAGTAGCAGAAAAAAGTTCCTAGATTTGGCGTCATGTGCTTTTTAGAAAAAAGAAAGTCCTAGATGGATCTGAAAAGTCACTAAATATGGCGACAAAGAGGTGCTAAGTTTGCAACACTGGAAACTTGGGGAGCTGAGAAACTTTAATATTATAAGCCTTCTGATGTGGCCAATTTGAGTGAAAAGGATTTTTGATGAAAAACATAAATAATGTGAACAGATAAGGAATAGTGCATTATTAAATATAAATCTAAACAGAGTTTTATGGGGCCCCAAAGAACCTGGGACCCTAGGCGACTGCTAAGTATTGCCTAATGGTTGTAAGTATCCCCATTTGGTTGAATTAGAGGTTAATGAAGGCTGACAGCTCCTTTAATGACCACAATATTCCAAGCAAAGAAAGAAAACGCCATGTATGACACTGTGCCACGGTCTACAAGAGTCAATACCAAAGTTTCACCATTACAAGTTCAAATTTAGCTTTTACTTTAAAAAAAAAAAAACCAAAAAACAAGATTTATGAAAGCAGTTTGATAGTTTTAAAAATCATGTTGATTGAAGTTTTTTTTTCAATGAATAAAACAAAGTTTTTAGTAGTTTAAACTACTAAAAACTTCCCATCAAATTCTTCCTAAATCAGTATTTTGGGTAGTTATAACCACTTTAAAATTGGTAAAAGAAACAGGTCATTAAGGGAGGGCAAAGGTTCAGCAGAAGGGTTAGAAAAGAGTCTTCATAGTCCAGCCATAAAAACATCCCTTCAGAACGCTGCTCACTGGAAATGCTGTTGAACTTGGCCTTGCCGTCACTCTGGGGTAACTAGACACCGAGCACAGAGGGGCCTGGCAGGCCCAGGGAGGAGGGGGAGGACCGGGGGGGAGCTGGGAGGGCATGGGCCCGCTGGGACGGAGAGTGCATTTCAAACCCATCAGTGTCAGTTAGTTCACTAAGTGGTGACATAATCACTATCGCAGTGGCTGCTCCTCAGGGAGAGCCAGCGGAGGAGGGAGAGGCGGTGGGAACGGGCTCCCCCTGCTCCCCTCCCTCCCCCGGCTCGCCTGCCTGTTGATGTGCGGGTGAGGGTGCGTTCCTCCAGCAACTAGTTTTAAAACTGGGATCATCTACAACTAAATAAAGGAGATTTTTCAACAAAATTCCAAGAACTTTACTGCCATGTTCCTACCAGATGGACAGAAAGTCAAAGAAATGTGCCACATAGTGATCAAAACTGAATGTGATTTTAGTCCCTTTTTAGATGGTTCCTAAAAAGAAGCCTAATTACTGTGATGGAGGAAAAATGCAGATGTTCTCTGAAGGCCTTAGAGGTTTGTTAGAGAAATAAAGAGACAGGTCAGTATGGGAGAAAGTTCTGGTTTGTTTTAAAGAAGGAACAAGGAGAGCATCCATCCACTGACACAGCTATATGCATTCATCTAAAAGCGCCGTCCCTGTCCTTAAAGCATAGTGCTGGCAGCATCATGCTGTGGAGAAGGTTTTCCAGCTGGTGGGAGTTCATGGGTGGAGATAAATAAAGACAATCCTCAGAGGCTGGAGGGGTTGATGAATACTAAAACTCTCCAAACTTACTATTTTACCTGTAAAGAAATATTGAGGCTGTGGATAAATTTCTCTCTTATTTGCCCCACCTTCTGTAGGTCCATCCAGCAGGACCCAGATCAGACATACTGATCCGCCTGGATCCTTAGGTTATCCTCAGCTGTTTTTCTTTAGTCGTGCTGCTATAGGCGTAGACTGCTGGAGGACAAAGGGACCCCTTTTCACCATTCTATCTCTATTCTCCCATTAGTTCAATCTGCTTTTACTCATCATAGTAGCTTCATCTGCCTGCTCCTGTTTGGCTGTGACTCCATCCTGGAGAGAGGTGTAAGCTGTGCTTCTGCCATCTAAGCCTTAGTTTAAAGATGTTGGAGCTTGGGCTGTTTTTCAGTGTAGTCCTGTTTCTCAGACGGCCGCTCACACTGAGCCGGGCTCCGCTGGAGGTTCCTTCCTGTTCAAGGGCAGTTTTCCTCTCCACTGTCGCTACAAGAATGCTTTGTGTGAGGGATTGCTGAATAATCAATAAATTGATGTAATCAGCTGATTTTCTTTAGGTAGGAAATTTTGAACTAATCTGTCTGGATGAACTGGTTGAATTGTTTTTGTAAAGTGACCTGAGATGAAATTATGTGAATTGGCGCCATAGAAATAATAAAACATTGAAGTGAATTCAACATTTCAGATATCCTGATGTTCTATATGGACCATTTTTAATAGAAACATCTCTAGTTAACAAGCTCTGTGTGTTTATGTTTGGGATGGTAGCATAGAGAAGGCTGTTTGGTTGCTTTTGAGCAGGATACGCTTTTCCAGCTTACAGCTTCAGCCATGTTTGATCAGTGTTCTGATGATATATATGAGAATATTATAATATAAAATAATATAATATAAAATAAGATATATTTGGTCACAAGCTGTAATGACAACCTTAAACCCCAGTTGACCTTGGCAGATGGCCGCTCACACTGAGCCTGGATTTCTTTCTGCTGGAGGTTTCTTACTGTTCAAAGGGAGCTTTTCTCTCCACTGTCGCTACATGCACGCTTTGTGTGAGGGATTGCTGAAGAATCAATACGTGGATGCAATTAGCTGGTTTTCCTTACAGTAGATAGAATACTTTGAACATATTTGACTGTATGATCTGGTGAACTGTAAAGTGTTGTGAATTGGCGCTATAGAAGTAAACAGAATTGAATGGAATTACAGACAGCTTTGAACCAGCCTGAATGGGTGATGTGGTTGAACCGACTTTGAAAGACAGCATGTGTCAAAAAGGTTTCAGAGGTTTAAAAACTTTAATAATAATCTGGTTTAAAACCAACCCATTAACCCAGAAGGAAGCTTTATGCATAATGAGACTAACTCCTGCAATATTGACAAAGTATTTAAGAGAAAGAAGACAAACAGGAGATGAGTCAATTTTTCCATCCTAGAATCTGAAGGAAAACGAATAATTTCTCCTCTGTGATTCCCTCCCTTCTTATTTCGATTGGAAATGTTCAGAAAATTGTCAGGAATATTGATTTTTTTTCAAGTTTGGTGACTTTTTCTCCTAACTAATGTCCCATTTGATGCGATGTTGGGCTGACAGCACAAATGTGTTGCTCTTTAGCAGCGATATGCGGCGCTGCGCTCACCACTGTTTTGTTTCCTGTTTCAACCACATGAATAGTGAGGAAACTAGCAGGCCTTTCACAGGAAGACAACAAGTTTGATCCAAATGACTGGCACAGCTTCTCTCAGCGGGGAGGTTTTGTCACTTCTTACCTACAGGTTTCCATCGCAGACCTGATATGGAGGGGATTGGCCCTCCTACCTGTTGCCCTTAAGGGGGCAGGTCAACTTTCTCTGTTCTGCTCTCTTCCATGAATTTAAATACCAATGAGTCACAGTGATTTTTCTTTTTAAAAACATGTTTTCCTGCTTAAAAAGTCCAGTAATTAGTCAAAAAGACTCATTTCCAGGTGCTGCTTTGCCAAGTAAAGTCATTCTAAGAAGATAAAACAACTGAACTGCTTTCTAAATGTATCTGTCAGTTAAATGTCAGCCTAATATCAGATTATATTGTCACTGCAATCAAACATTAGGATGAGACATGTCCTATGCCTTTAGCCTAATTTGAGCAGTGCTGGGAGGCCTGCAGGCCCTTTGGAGACGTAAACACATTGATTATTGCTTAGGTCTGAATTTTCCATCTGCTGGGAAAGATGAAGGTTCATCACTTCGTCGAAGCGGAAGTTTTTTAATCCTGTTTGAAGTGCTTTCAGAGGTAACGGCCATTGTTTTCTCCAGCTATGTTGAGCATATATTGCAGGTCTTCCCCTCCCCTACCTGTTGCTGCGTGGTGCTGGTCAGCTGCATGAAAAAGGCTGCTACACTTTGGCTTACAGGAATGTAGAACTCTGGATATTGGATAATATTTGTTGTCGCTATTTCAAAAAGAAAACCAAGAGAAATAATCCTGTAAACTGGAGATTAAATTAATTATTCCGCTTATATCAGCTTGATGTGGTTGTGTCACTTTATCATGTTCACATCGACAAAATAGTCATCATATTCTGCTGAAAAACATTTTCAGTTAAACTATTTTGGTCTGTTTATTATTAATTTTTGGTGCAATGAAAAAAAATTAACGAGTTCAAAACTGGAAGATAATAATTAATCCTTTTTTTTCTCTGTTTCATTTTAAAATGCTTTAGTTAAAACTGAAATGTTTATTAAAAGATTTATTATCTAAATCTCTAACAAGAAGATTTTTTTCTAATTTAAAAAAAATAAACCTTCTACTGGATTTTATTAGTACCTTTGATCTCTTAAAATAACCCATGCAGGTTAGTTTCCAGACAGAATATATCATTGTTTTGTATACACATTAAAATATAACCATGAAGTTTATTTGACGTTTAAAAGTTTAAATTATCCCATTACGATTTTACTTTTGATCTTAAAATCTTTTGATAACGGCTAGATTTTTTGTTTTTATATATATATCATTCATCATGTCAGGTTTTTTACCAGAGTTTCAGGTTTCTGCAGCAGAAGGCAGATATGCAGACCCAAACCTTCCGTTCACACAGTTGCTTTTAGGAAAGAGTTTTGTTTTTACAAACCAGCAGAGAGATAGACGGAGAACCCTAACAAAGCTAGAAAATTAACTGTTAAAGCAGGAGTAAAATGTTTTTAAAAAGATCCAAAAAGACTTTTAGTATCATATCTAATTTAATTAGTAAAAAACTGTGAAAAAACCTATAGTTTTATTGAAATAAGTAAAAATTAAAATTATAGAAGAACAAATTCAGGCAGAAGAAACAAATTTCATAATTCGGTCTCAGATTATAGAATTATTGTCATTTTTGACATTTATTAATTCTTTTGCACATTGGATATTATTCCTTTTTTTTCTGTTAACATATATATATATATATATATATATATATATATATATATATATATATATATGATAGTATATATATACTATATACTATATATATATTTATATATATATATATATATATATATATATATATTTTTATATATATATATATATAAGGGCATATTGAGGCAAGGGCTGGCTGGCTACATATATACAAGGCTAAGGTAAGCAAGCAAGGGTTACAAGGCCTATAAGGCTGGCTATTGTATATATATTATATGGCCATTATATATATATATATATATAAGGGCGTGCTGCTGCTATTACATATTGTTCCCCGCATATATAAGCATGCTGCTGGCTAAGGCCACCCTCATGGCTATTTCATATATATATTATTATTGCTAATATATATATATATATATATATATATATATATATATATAGTATATATATATATATATTTATATATATATATATATATATATATAAACTATATATATATATCCTTTCATATATATATATAGATTATAGATTTCAATATATATAGATCCTTTCAACCTGGGATCATTAAAGTATTTCTGATTCTGATTACGTTTTTCATACCTTAAAAGATCAATTCATTTTTCATATATTTATATTTAAGATATGTTATAATAAAGTAATTCTAATAATCTAATTCAATCAATCTCTAAATGCTGAGCAGATAGATTTAAAACCAGAGCTAAAACAATCGGAATAATTATGTTTAACTACTTCCTTTTACTTCAGCAACGTTTAAAGAGAGAGTCATTTCACTCTATCATCCTATTTTATTTTTTTTATGGTAATATTTATGATAAAGTAAAACTACTTTTACTGGATTATAATCTCTGCCAATCTGTAGTTATTTTACAGGATGAAGAACAAAAATGTTTAAACCAAAAATCCTCCAAATAGACATGCTTCCCATTTATGTCAAAGTGAGACCTCTTGCCTGTAAACCAGCTTCATTGTTTTTATCGGAACCGAATCTAACTGATCAATCTGCTGTTTTTTGTTTTGCATGAACTGATTAATGATTAGATAAGTTATAATTAACCATGCAAAGCAAAAACCGAGGAGTTCTGAGAATATCATTGCGCATATTTATTTAACTAGGGTGAATAGTTGAATACTTTTCCCACGACATATTTACAGAAAGGTTTTATTTTTAATCATTAATTTAGATTTAAAATGATTTTTTGTTTTGTTTTTTGGATTATTGCTTTGAATCGGATGTTTCAGTTAAAAGTATGATTTAGATTCTGTATGCTCGGGTTAAAGATGATCCCATTACAAAATCAGTCCACAGTTATTTCAGTTATTAAACAGCTCTACTATCAGCCCAGTCTGGAAGTTCTACTATAAACTGGATCTACAAACAGTAACTGTTGAACATTTGCTCCTTTTCTTCATTCATTCCCCATTTTAACTGAAAAAGAGAGTGAGATTATTTCAGGTTTTAGGTTTCATGAGGTTATTAGAAACGTATCTTTGGTCATTTAGTAGCGGCACTGTTAGACCTGCTGGTGATTTTAAAAAAAGATGTTCAAGAAAGACAGAAAGGAAAAGTTTGAAAAGTAAAACCCTTCATCTGCTTTTTATTTAATTTATTTTTTCCTTTATTGGCTCCTTTTACTCTTTGCTGAAGCATAACCGATGCAAACAGACAAACTGAAGGCCGGTGGTCTGCTCTTGGAAAACTGCTGAGCAGCTCTACTGCGAACTCTTCTTAGAAAACCCATCAGCGTACATATTGATGAGAATCCGTGCTGCAGAACTGAGGCTCTCCATCATGCATCTATACCCCAGACTTTCACCTATAGTTGCATTCAGACCAAGATGAGGATGTGGTGATTGTTTTCATGCTTATCTGAGCTGCCACTTGCATACATCACAAACAGATGACGTGTTAGCTTGATGTTTGTTTTTTTATATCTCTCTGTGGCTTGTATGTCTCAATACCTTAAACCCCACGGCGTTTAGTGTCGCTTTGATCGCAGGAGACAGTTTTCCTGCAGAATGTTTGCAGTGTCCGAATCACTGGCCAAACGACTCAGTTTCCAGCTACTCAATCATGTCCAGATATCTGGGATAAAAAACAAAAAAAACCAGGGAAGGGGGGTGACCCTTCCCTCTGATTGGTGTCGACTATCAAACGATGGACAAGACAAAGGAGCTTATCAAGCCGAGCTGATAAGACTGCAGCCAATTAAGATCTGCTCTCTATTGCTTCAAGCTTTCCGATGGTACGAAAGAAGTTCTGCAAGCTGCAGCCATGAGTCCAGACTTGTTGACAGGTTGTTGGTTTCCCGCTGCTGAAACGGGAAGCAGCAAGCACTAGATGGCACTAATGAATGGTAATTAGGACGGTGGCTCCCCACAAAACTAAAGCAAAAATATTATTTTCTAACCACTCGGAGTAAGGAGAACGTCTTCAGGCCGGTTTCTATAGTTAATGCTGCACATTTCTTCTCCTGTAGAAGCAAATGATGAGAATTTCTAATCCACATTCATGTTCCCTCCATATTCACTAATAAAGAACTAAACTACTTTGACACAATTGCAAAATATTCAGCTCATTTCAAAAGGTTACTTCCTTCTCATCAGAAGGGAATTAGAAGCCATCAGTGATCTTTACAATTGACTTCCATGAAAACTGCTAATAATTACATCTAAGGAGATTTTTAGGCCATCAAAACACCTGCTGGAGTTTCAGCGGGATGTTCTCAGATCTCTCAAGGAGAGCAAAGGGGCTTAAAGGGAGTTTTTCCTCTCCACTGTCGCTACGAGCATGCTTAGTGTGAGAGATTGGATTTGAGTCAATGAGTCGATGCAATTAACTGGTTTTCCTTAGATAGAAAACTTTTAATCAATTTAACTGGATGATCTGGATGAACTGTAAAGTGCCTTGAGATGACATGATATGAATTGGCGCTATAGAAATAAACTGAATTGAATTAAAGATACGAGCCGGTTTGTGCGCAAACAGGAAGTTACTGATCGGCAAACTAAAGCTTCCTGAATGACAGACAATAAGGCAGACAGACAGACAGACAGACAGACCACTGCAAAAAATGTAAATCTAAATAAGTCATTTTTTCTTAAAATAAGTGCATTTTATCCTGATTTGAGGAGATAAATGAGACACTTTGCCAATGGAACAAAGAGAATTTACACATTTGAAATAAGAAAAATCAATTGCATTGTCTTGGCTTCAAGTGCATATTATCTAATTAACTTATTTTAAGTGTAAAAATACTTTCATCCCATTGGCAAACTATCTTGTTTACCTGCTCAAATTAAGGGTGAAATATACTTGATTTAAGAATTTTTTACTTAATTTCCAGATTGTTTTTTGCAGTGCAAAGAGACAAAATAGACAGACAGACACCCCCGGGGACCTTTGACCTACTGCTACCTTTCTGTAGCCTCTGAGCTGCAGAGCTCATGAAAAGGCCAGGAAGCAGAGATATAATGGTAAACCCCAGTGTGGGGGTTAGTTATTTTGAGGTGGGGGTGTCATCCTTCTACCTCCCAAAGGCCCTGTAATCGGCCATCTGGGCCCCGAACCGGGCCGTCCTCCCTTCTCTTTCCTCGGACTTTATCACAGACAGGAGCTTAATCTGCGGCGCTGATAAGATACAAGCTGCTGCATCCGAACTCGCTCTTCAACACCCCGCTGCTGAGGAGAGCTGTGATGCTGCGATATGTGAGCAGCAGCGTCACTTACTGTCACTGATGGGCCACTCTGATGGGGAAACATTGGAAACTCCCTCATATCCTGATTATTAATCTTTAAAATGCCTTTTGATGATTTGCGTACATGATTAGAAAATAAAGAGTTTCTCCGAATTTATCCTGTCAGCTGTAAAATACGTTTCCCATTAGGGTCAATCAGATGACTTAAACTAATAGCAAAAGGAAGGAGCTGATGTCCAAATGTCCACTTCCTCCAGTTCTCTGAAGAAAAGGCTGACCTTATAAGGTCAACCTTTGCTAAGGCTCCTCCTGTGGTTCAGTGTGAGCGATCTATGGGAAGAGGAAGAGGTTGAGGGTAGAGATGGAGGGAGATGGTGCTGCCGGGACCTCAGTCTCTGACTCGGTTTGAGGGTTTTAGCTTCTGCAGCTTTGCAGGATCAGAAACCATCTGCAGCGCAGACACTTTCAGAGCAGAAGCTTCAATCAGGTGTGAAAACACAACAATGAAATATTTCTGGGGTTTTTTTCATTTGCCACCTTCATGTCAGACAGAGAAAAAATCATTTATATTTGTTCATTTATTCTATAAATCTAATAAAGGGAAGAATGGAGCAGTCACATTTTAAACTTTTCTATTTCACAAAAACTGGAGATAAACTATGATTTAAAACAAAAAAATAAGAGTTTTGATCAGATATAAGATGTTATTCAGATGATATTTTTGTTTTATAGTAGAGAAACGGTGAGTTTTTAATCTCCATCCTCCCTTATAACATATTTGCACAGCAAATTTGCCAAAACATTTGTGCAATTTAAGGTAGAAATGGTCAATTATTTATACCTTTTAAGTTTTCTCTGAGCACCTTTTCTCCTCTAACTGAACCAGCATCCTTCTATTTCACAAGCATCCATAAACCTCATGTCTCTCTATTGAAAGGCTGCAGATGTTTTCCAGAAGATGCTGCCTGATAAAGCTGTAGAATTGAAGCATATAAAATAAAAAAAACATTTTAAACTGCAGCTGAAAAGAAGCATTAAAGTTTGCAGGAGATACGGCTGTGACAGCGACGGAGGGACGGCTGTAGCCTGAGAGAGCCTCCCTCTCCCTGCTGGACCGTCGCCCATCTCTTTATCAGCACCACAGCAAAGGAAAAATACACAAAATATGTTTACACTGCACTGATAAGATCCAGCGCTCTGCAGGCATGAGCATCTACGCTTAGTAATAACAGGCAGTGCCAAACGAATGCAGAAGCCTCGGCTCTTCTGCATTCTGATATTGCTATTTAAATAGAGGGTTAGGACTTTCTTAATGGCTCAGATTATCTGTCCAACTAATCAGCAAATCTGCTTTTATCCTTTCCTACCATCTTTTTATTGACTCCATCTGGATATATTTTGTTTTTAATTAAAATGTTCTTCTTTCTGAAGGTAGTGTGCAGCATTTTCAAACAGCCATCTGCTCTTTTTTTCATAGTTATTTGCTTATCAGATGCAGTGTGAATATCGATTTCCCGGATACAGGGTGATAAGGTCTTTACGAGGCCGGCCGCGCTGTGTGCGTTGGTGAATATTTTATCCTGCATGGATTATAATGAGTGATTAAGCTCGGTCAGAGTCATATCGCCACAGCCATCCTCTTTAATAATTCACTGGTGAAAAAAATAAAATCAACTATCAATAAACAAACTGGGTGAAAAACCACACTGCAAAAAATCTAAATCTAGATAAGTAATTTTTTCTTAAAATAAGTGCATTTGTTCTTGAATTGAGGGGGGGTAGAAGACATTTTGCCAGTGGAACAAGACAATTCACACTTTTCTTAAAATAAGAAAACACAATTGCATTGACTTATTTCAAGTGCATATTATCTAATTATCTTATTTTAAGAGTAAAATTATTCATTCCATTGGCAAACTATCTCATTTACCTACTCAAATTAACAATGAATACACTTAATTTAAGACATTTTTGCTTATTTCTAGATCGTTTTTGCAGTGCATAAGCTGCTGGCTTCACTGCAAAAAATGTAAATCTAAGTAAGTACATTTTTCTTAAAACAAGTGCATTTCTTCTTGAATTGAGCAGGTAAGTAAGACTCTTTGCCAATGGAATAAGACAATTTACATTTAAAATAAGAAAAAAGACTATAGTCTCTTACTTCAAGCGCATAATATCTAATTTATCTTATTTTAAGGGTAAAAATGCTCATTCTGTTGGCAGATCATCTTATTTTCCTACTCAAATTTAAGGTAAATACATTTTTACTAATTTTCAGAACGTTTTTGCAGTGTTGGCTGGAAAAAAAAAAGCTCCCAGGTAAACAGATGGAATTGAACACTGCTGTGTGTTGAAGGAACAGACTTTAAGGAGCCTCCATAATGGCGCCCGATGACAAGAGCAGGCGATCCGGAGGCCTGAGCGCGGCAGCAGGCGAGCCGCTCGGCTGTAACCTAAAACATGCAGGAAAACAGCAGAACAAGCGCACACATTCACAGAAAAAGGCAGCTGCTTCTCACTGTGCAGCTCTCCGGCTGATGTGACTAAGCATAGAGTGAGGAGGAGGCCGATGCATCGTTGGCTTTTCTATGAAGCCTCCACCGGCTGAAAAATCACCAGAATTACTCACATTCTGCATCATCATTTCATACCTGGAATGCAACGGGGTGCTGAGGTTTTTTTCATTGGTTTTAGCAGAATTTATTTCAATATTACTGCTGAAATTTTTAAGAGAATCTCTACTTTCAGAATTTGTTTTCCACCCACAATGAAAGAGAGGTTTTTAAATGTAAAGTTTCAGAGCCTCCTTCACGTTTCTCTGTGAAGCGACGTAGCTTTCAGGGTAAATCAAAAGGCCGCTGTGTTTGTCATATTTACAGCTGCGGTGAAAAATAGCTGCAGGCTCACATTGGAGGGCAGCACAATGCCGCAGCAAGGTCCTCCAAGACAGCCACCATTACTGCTGATCTTCTGCCCCGTCTAGCAGCCTTTTTTATGACACTTTCCACTGCCTGTAAACCAGAGCAGAAATAATGGAGAGATCGAGACCTTATCATGGAAGTTTAGATGAGAAATGTCCTCCCCCATAAATATCTATAGAGGTTGTTTTTTTTTATTCTGGACCTTTTTATTATTCAGGACAGGCAGAGTACAGTGCACGCTTGTGGAAATAGGAATTATCTCATGCAGCAGATTAAGTGGATTAATTAGGGTTTTATTCATCAGGGTGAATTGGTACCTAAAGACCCCCCCCTCCTCCCAAGAATGACAAGGATTTTTCCCCCTTAATTATCTCAGGCTGTGGAACTCAGTCCTGCATGTTCATGGTGTCGAGCAAAAGAGAGGAAATCAGCCCGCAGCTGCAGAAATCTATACAAATGACTTCACCTTCATTTATTTATTCATGCGGTGACATTTTAAGCAGCAACAACAAGAAGAAAAAAACTCTTTTTCCTGTTGTGCTACGCAGAAATTCAGGCTGCCCCTGCGTGAAGTCGCATCAGACCACAAACTGCTAATCGAGCCCCTCATCAGGCCCATCTCTTATCTTCTCATCATTTTCCACTTAGTCTTCTCACTCTCTCACTCTCAATAAACCAATAGTTGTCTGAAAAACCACTCACCGTACTGTATTTGAAACCAGTTTTGCAAGCAGTTGGCATGAGAAGAAAGCAAAGTTTGCTTCAGAAGAACAGCACTTGTTTTCTGCTGAGAAACTACATGTTTTGATTTATCTGAATCATTTTTTTGTTCCTTATTTTTCATCATTTCTGTCATTTTTCTTTCCTGTACGACAGAAGGAAGCTTTAAAGCAAACATCAAACCCAAGCTAAACATCTTGATCTTCGCTCCACCATAATGAGAGATTATAGATCAGGTATACCTTCAGTTTGTAGTGAACCACAAAAGCAGAGAAAACAGGAGCAAAGCGCCTAAACGGTCCGATATTCACATGTGAAGCTGAAGGTCCAAACGGTGGCGTTCCGGTCCTTCTTTCCCTCTCCTGGTTTTGTCCGAATAAAGAGGGAAAGTGGATTTTAAAGGCCTTTCAGAAGCTTGTGAGAGTCTCTCAGGTTGCAGTTCTGGTGGAGCACAAAGCTGGAGATAACCCAGTTTGGGGTTGAATGAAGGAGGGAGGGGGCGGGATGGCGGGGGGTCATTCACAGACCACGCTTGGCTGGAGAAACGTCAGATACGCATCTCCGGGCTTTTGGCTCCTTCCTGGTGGCTGTGTTGGAGTGAGGAGCTCTAATGCCGACTCCATTTTTTATTGCATCAAAAGTTTGTCTTTTTCTTCGATGCGGCTTTGATAGGCAGATAAAAAAAGAGGTGTGAAGCTGTAATAAACCCGAGAGGAAATGCCTCCGTTAGCAACAAGTCATAGAAAGGTGGTGAACAAAGAGCCGTAAAACAGGCCTGCTGGAGAAATGTGTCAAACATTCGGGGTTTACCAGCTGCAGGTTTTGCAAATTAAAACTCATTTCAGGCAGAAATTGCTGCCTTGGCCTCAAAGAGCCATTTGTTTTACGACTGGCCTGAATGTTGCTGCCCTGTGACCTAAAACGACTCTGCGTAGGCCGCCTTATAAATGAAACCTTCAAAGACGTTTTAATCTCCTTTATCAGCCGTGCTGCGTTTACTGCTTCATCAGCAAACTGGGTTTTGTTTGGATTCCTCAGAGGATGTGCAAAATCTACCCCCTTCTTCTTTGTGTGGGCTTTGACGTAGTTTAATTTTCAGATTGACACAATTTTTTCCTCCGCAGCTCAGAGGAGCTCATCGTTACTGAATCCCAAGGAACCAAACTAGACCAATCCTATAAAACACAAACCTTTTTAAACATTTCTTTTTTATCCACTTTTTCTTTGTTTAAACAAACTTTTCTAGATCCTTCATCCTGATTGGGAATTTTAGTCACATTGTAATACCGACAGTTTCAGCATATTTAGCCCAACTCTCAAAAAAGTTCGATGTTATTAGATAAAAATGTTATTCTTGCAAATTCATCACCTAGTTTATGAAGCTGCAGGAAAATTAAAATCAGGTTCTGTGATACTCCCATCTCTCTGCTTCGACTTCTTTATCATATCAAACATCTATTATCTATTAATTGATTAATATCTATTAATATCAATGAATACATTTAATCCACAACAGAAAAACGATCTAGAAATAAGTAAAAATGTCTGAAATTAAGTGTATTTACCCTTAAATTGAGATATTTTGCCAATGGAATTGGTATTTTTACTCCTAGACTAAGATAATTAGATAAAATGCACTTGAAATACAACAATGTAATTGTGTTTTCTTATTTTAAGTGTAAATGCGTCTTGTTCCATTGGCAGAATGTCTCTTTTACCTCCTTAACCCAGGAACAAATGTACTTATTTTAAGAAAAAATGACTTATCTAGATGTTTTCCAGTGCAATTTCTATATTTAATGCTAATTTACACCTTCTTATTTTTGTCCAAACGTCACTTTTTCATTTCAGCTCTGAAAACTAAAATGTTTTTTATCCCCTTAAGCCTGTTGGCATCGCTACAGTGACCAACAGACACCTGCTCATGTTTATCTATATATTGAAATGGCAAAAACACAGTCACATGGTGTTTCATCCACACACCTTTCAAATGGGGCTTTAACATTTCTAAAACATGTTTCAAAATTGTTTTTCACAAATACTTTAAGTTATTCAGCCCAAATTTGCTTGAGTTATAGTCAAGACGTGGATCTATAAAGTGTTTATTTTGGGAAAAAAAACATTTTCTTTGTTTATCACCTATAAATCAGACATGGTGACATTTAAAATATTGGTTCCACCAGAAAAATATTCCTCCTGTTAGAAATACTTCCTGTTTTGTAACAGGAAGATATTGAGGAACGGTTTTATAGTTTGGGAGATGTACTTGCTTTGATTTAAATATGTAATTCCAGGCAAAATTTGCTCCCTCTAATCAACCCCTTTACTGAAATTTGTAATCTGAGGTATATGGAGGGCCAAAATATAGAAAAAACATGAAATAAATAAATGGACCATAAAATAAGCCAATGTAACATTGTTTAGTTATTTAATAAATTATTTATCTGTATATTATAAAATACTCCATTAAATAACGACCAATACATTTAAAAATTATGAGCTCAATAATGTAATTTAAAAATTAATTTTAAAGTGAAAGTAATGATGCTATATTTCTATATCGATACAGATGGAAGCGATTATCTGGATCTTTAGGGGTTTACGGTGAGACCAGCTGAAGCACATTACTGGGATCAAGGTCTGGGCTTTGACTAGGCCTCCATGTTTTCCTTATATTTTCTGGTTTAATCCAAACATGTCGACGGTCCTAGAACATTATTCCAGAGGTTCTGCTCTTTGGGTTCCTCGTTGTGCAGCTCTACTGGACTCTCTGACTGAACAGATGATTGTTTCGACATCAGCAGCAGGTCCACAGTTTGCTTTCTGCTGCCTGCTTTCAGGGTGAACCACAGATCCCTTCACCAAGCATGGACCAGGTGTTCTGTCAGGACCGGCATACCCATAGTCAAAACCCATCTATCCCTTCAGCTTATCCTTTTAGTTTTGTACAAAAATTACGCTTTAAACCATCTCAACGAGTGTATATCCCTTTAGTCATTTACTAAAAAAAAACATTTTAACTACTTACTTTTTGGTATGGAAGAGGATTAGGGCTACTGGAAAAAAAAAAAAAAAAAGTTTACTGAATTCCAAAAATTTGCCGCAAGTTTCTGGTGCATAAGAATTTGACTTAGCCCGAGGCTTCAGAAAGTCAGAATTTGAGATTAAAGTCAGAATTTTAGATTAAAGTCAAATTCTAGTAAGTGTCAGAATTTGAGATTAAAGTCAGAATTTTAAGATTAAAGTCAGAATTCTGAGAAAAAAGTCAGAATTCTGAGATTAAAGTCAGAATTCTGAGATTAAAGTCCGAATTCTGAGATTAAAGTTAAAACTTTGAGATTAAAGTCAGAATTCTGAGAAAAAAGTCAGAATTCTGAGATTAAAGTCAGAATTCTGAGAAAAAAGTCAGAATTCTGAGATTAAAGTCAGAATTCTGAGATTAAAGTCAGAATTCTGAGATTAAAGTCAGAATTCTGAGATCAAAGTCAGAACTCTGAGATTAAAGTCAGAATTCTGAGATTAAAGTCAGAATTCTGAGATCAAAGTCAGAATTCTGAGATAAAAAGTCAGAACTCTGAGATTAAGTCAGAATTCTGAGATCAAAGTCAGAATTTGAGATTAAAGCCGCAATTTTTAGATAAAAGTCAGTAATTACATTTAAAGTCAGAATTCTTGGACTTTTTTCCCATATTTAACTGAAATAAAATTAAAAAATCTGTAAACTTTTGTTTTTTTTTTTCCAGTGGCCCTAATCCTCTTCCGTATTTTGGTGTTTTGGTGATCTGAACTTAAATTTGTTGGGGGGATTTTCTTTGTACATGAATAAAGGGATTCACGCCCACTGAGTTAGTTTAAAGTTTATTTTCCTACAAAACCAAAGAGATAAACGCAAAACTGAAGTCTTGCTGAATTTTGACTATGGGTATGCTGGTCTGATGGGGTATGCTGACCTGACAGAACACCAGCGGCACGAGTCGGATCTCAACGCTCCTTTAAAATGTTTCCCTCTACTGAGATTTCACTGAAATGTTTGTGTTCTGATTTATTCTCCAGTTTACTTTTACTAAAAGTTTTACAATTATCTGTTTTACAGCTTTTTTTTATCATTCAGACTTCTATTCTGCATTCTTCACTTGAACCAAAGCATTTTCTTAAGCTGAGATGTTTCACATTTATGTATTGTGGGAACCTCTGTAGGACTCTCCTGCTATGAAGAGCGACTCGAGCGATGGTGACTTCCTCTACGCTCTTCATCCCTCTCTCTCTGGTAAAACCGGGTCACCAGGGATTTCCTGCCCTCATATTTTCTTTCCATCCAGCACCTGGCCTTTGTGGCTCAGCGAGTAGAAAACCCTGATGTGAAAGCGAGGTTCGGTCTTCTAACATTAAGGATCAACAGTCGCAGGCAGCGAGGGCGGCTTTATCTGCATGCAGAGAAACTGGAGACCGTCATCGACCTTTGCAGAGCACCAGGACTTCCAGGCCAAACAGACTTCTGAAGATTTAGCAGCAGCTTGAGGCTGGGATTTTTTGAAACGCACACAAACAACAAGGGGCATATTTATTCCTCTAATTTTTCCAATTTAAAGTTTTCTTGAGAGATGCTTTCTGAAACAAAAGCTCTGTGTTAATTCTCTCTCTCAGATTGAATTCTGAACAACCCCGGGCTTACCTTCGCGTTTCTAATTACTCGACGTAAAAAAAAAAAAAAGGCAGCTCTCCGACTCTGCAGGCGCCCAGTCAGTGCCGTACTGAAGGAGAAATCCAGAGCAGAGACGGTTGGAGGGAAGCTCCTTCAGACAGCTCCTCAGCTTTCAACAAATCCCCCTAAATGATCACCTCTGGCCCTCAAATCTGATTCTTTACACCAATATTTTGGAAGTGAAAATGTTACACGGGAGGTGGTTTTGGAGTTTACTGAGTGAAATAATGAGGTGAAAACTTTGACTTTCACACTGTCATTGTTCGCATAAGTTGCTGCCAATGCGGCAGAGCGCCCACAGAGGGCTGCTGATCAAAGACAGGCAGAGTGTGGTTGAGGGGGAGGGCGCACCGAGCACAATCATTCATCACACCTTTTCGCTGTGGGATCACAGAAAACTTCTTAGAACACAAAGGGGAGAAAACTCACCTTTGCTCTTCCTCCTTCACGCACAAACACACACCTGCGCAGCATGGGCCCCGGCGCCACACGTTCACGCAGACAGTCATAGCGAGACGACGCCGCTGTAAGATTCAGAGAACCTTTTTCTCTTTCTGTATGATCAATGTTCTGTTTCAGGGACGCCTCTCTAAGAATCAAACAGTCACTATAATACAGAGAAAATTTCTGAAGGGGCAGATTCATTGACAGCAGCTCTCTTTCACAATCGGCGTGTTAAAAACCAAACAAAGAAAGTGACACCAACAGGCCCAAACCCACACAGGAGTCGGTTGCACTAGTTTTCCGACCTCTGTGCTTGGAGTAGCTGAGGTCGCAGAGAGTCGCTGTACAGCGGCTGTGGTTTGGCCCTCAGTCTGTGCTGTGCCCCTTGATGCTGCGTCGTGGTCATCCCTTCAGCCCCTTCCTCTGCTCTACACCAGCAATGCCAGGCCACCATGGCAGCAACGGGCTTCTTCCTGCTGGCCTCTGACAAACGGCAGCATGTTTAAATGAGAAACGGCTGGCTGGGGAATCGAAGGGGACGCAAACCTTTACAGAAACATTTAACCTGTTCTTATGCTGGAGAAGATACTCAGTCCTCCAGGTCAGGTTTGAAGACGTGGCGGTTCCCTTCCAGAAGGCTTTTTCAATTTAAAATGTCAGAAATAGTGTTGAGTTCAAGGCTTTATACGGTAGCAAAAAAAACAACTTTTTTTTGTTTAGAAAACATGCAAATTGAAAAGGATGAACGGGTCCACCCCTTTTAAATGGGGGTCGTTTGGCTACTTTGTGAGCCTGCAATGCCCCATACCTGTTAGTGTTGAGTTCAAGGCTTTATACGGTAGCAAAAAAAACAACTTTTTTTTGTTTAGAAAACATGCAAATTGAAAAGGATGAACGGGTCCACCCCTTTTAAATGGGGGTCGTTTGGCTACTTTGTGAGCCTGCAATGCCCCATACCTGTCTATGTCTCTGAAAGGGGGGTAGTTAAAGGGAATTGTTGGCCTTGCTGAATAGGCGAGGTCTTCTGTTTCCCTGTAAAGGAAACAGAAGACCTTACGCTAACCCAAACCCCTTTACAGGGGAACAGAAGACCTCACCTATTCAGCCAGGCCAACAATTCCCTTTAACGACCCCCATTTCAGAGACATAGTCAGGTATGGGGCATTGCAGGCTAATAAAAGAAGCCAAACGACCATCATTCCAAGGGAGTTAACCTGCTCATCCATTTTCATTTGCATGTTTTCTAAACAAAAACAAGGCTTTGTTTAGCTGCTGTATAAAGCCTCAAACTCAACGTTGTTTCTGACATTTTGAATTGAAACAGCTTCCTGGATGGGAAGCGAAACATCTTCAAACTGGGAACAAAGTCCAGTGGATTGTTTTTTTACTTTTTTGGATTTAAGCAGTTCTTCTTTACTGGTTTGTGTCGCACTGGGATCATTTTTTAACTGGTCTGAAGTGCAGCTCCACCTCTGGCCTCTGAAGGCCCAGCCAGATAATTCATCAGCATCCAGCTGCTCATCATAACATTAACATTATCAGCTTTCATTACAGAATGCTGATGAAGACTTCAGTCAATATCACCGTAAAAATTCAAAAAATATCCCTGGACTTGGTTTTCAAGATTTGAAGACAAACTCAGTGTCGATCCAGACATTTGAATTGAGAAAGCTTTCCGGATGGTAAACGTCTTTCAAATCTTGGAAACCAAGTCCAGTGGATAGTTTTTGAATTTTTACGGAATTCATTACAGAACCTTAACTATGGTTCTGATTAACAGCTAAACCATTAGAACGTTAAATCAGACAGAAACAACTTCATAAATGACTGTTGCTTAGCAGCCTAAAGAAACAAAATGTTGCAGCAATGATGGAAAGTTGAGTGGAAGGAAAAAGGTGAGCCCCTTTAGAAATAAAGAGTTTAAGGTGGAGCGAGAAATCAGAAGCGGATGTTTCCAGCAGACATGTTCACAAGTCATTTTTTGCAAGTCCAAGTCAAGTCTCAAGTCTGTTGCAATAGTCAATTAACCGTACAATAAATTCTAATCACATGATTAATTAAAATAAGTTCAATAATTTGCATGCTTGCTTGTTTCTCCTTGTGTTTTCATCTCCTGCGCTGAGACGGTATAGCTTAAAGGTTACAATTGTATCTATTGGAATGATCATTATCTCAACTATTTTCTTACAGTATTTAACTGACATTTGTGGTTACAACTTTTTCTTGTTTTAGCAGTAAATATCACAATCACAATGCTGCCCTTTTATAAATACATATGAGGTTAGCAACTACAGGGAATAAAGAAAACCCTGAATAAATAGCAGTACAATAACAATTCTTTTATAAAAGAAACACTGCAGCAATAACTTTTTGTAACTTAATGCCCTGGAACAGACACAAATTAATTAAGTTTTTAGGTGTCTTTCAGCGTACCAACACAGGGAAAATGTTTAGAAAACTCATGGTGCTGCTTGGCCAGTGGTGCTCCAAAAACTACTTAAAGTATAAAAGTATAAAGTAATCTTTAAAAAAAAAAAAGCCAGATGCCACAATATGAATTGAAAGCTCAATTTTTCAACTATTTAAAATATATATATATATATATATGATGGGGCCAAGGATGAGGGAGGTCTTGTTTGTCTCCGTCTCCATCTCCCGATACGCTCTCGCCTGAGTCCAACCTTTTGGACCAGAACATTACATTAAAATATAAAAAAAGCTGAACTTAACTTTTTTGGTACTTATGTAATGTAACTAATGTCTGCACTCCTGAGGACATCGGAAATCGCGAGTCTCAGTGGAGTCTGAAGTCCTTCAAATGCAAGTCTAAGTCAAGTCTGAAGTCATTAAAGAAATAGTACACCCAAAACATGATTAGCCTTCATTTTCTACTCACCCCCATGCTGAACAACACTCTGGAGTACTTTTTTGATATCTCAAATGCATCTGGAGATCTGGGAGGCTTCTTGCTGTCTGCTGACATTCAAATAATGGAGGTCTATGGCGCCCGAGGCAGAAAGGTCCATAAAAGTCCACAAAAAACGTGTCAATATTCCTCCCTACTGCTCCGGTCAATGTATTCCAAGTGTCCTGAGTGGGTAGCATCCAGAATTTTTCGAAGCGAAGTCATTTAGAATGTTTTTAGAGCATAAACAGTAGTGTATGGGATTTCCCTGAAAGCGTTCCGCGGAGTCTACGAAACCACGGCAGACAAAACCAGATGAAAGTCGCATTCAGCTCGGCAAAAGAACCATGCTCTTCCTCAACACTGAAGTCCTCAGACATTTTTCTTTTCGTTGTTTCTTTCTTTGCACAGGTAAAAAGCACATTTTCTTCTTCTGGCTTTTACGTGCTCGACGGGAGCAGGCGGCTGAATCGCACTTTCATCTGGTTTGGTCTGCCGCGGTTTCGTACGCATCAATCAGGCGCGCGGTACCGCTTTCAAACAATCTGCGACGGAGTCGACTCAAGTGCAGTCTATCGAGTCCCAACCTCTGGTTTCCAGGATTCTCTTCCTTTAGGAAGGTTGTCACTCAAAGTCAAACTGAAAGGGTTTCGGCAGCATTTCATCCTCTGGGATGGAGCAGAAATGACAAACACTCAGCTAGTTTGAGAGAGGGATCAAACCAAGCATCTTTTTCTCCACTGCTGCTGTAACATCCGACTCAGCAGGTTGGCAGGTGTTCTTGCAATGCTTTGGTGTAACCTGTTGTCTAATCCACTTCATTTAGATGTATTCATGTTATAACCTCTAGGCTTAGATCTAAGTGGGCTGCAGGGATTCAATCCAGTTTTATTTTTGTTGCTGGGCTAAACATTTATTATGAAAGAAAAGAAGAACTTCAAGGTCAAAGCCACTTTTTGAGCCCATTAAGCAGCCGTTCCTCCTCCTCCTTCTCCTCCTATCCTCGCCATCGTTCTGCTTCTCAATTTCAAATCAAGAGTTTAACCTCCAAGCAGATTCCGCTCACGCTACAGCGGCGGACCTGGCCGTGCACCATGGGAGAATTACCTCCATAATTAGGCCGCAATTATGACCAAGATAAACATCAGCATTATTCCTAAAAAAGGGAAAAGTTTAAATGAGTAGTGGGAGGGAGGGATGGGGGGGATGGAGCTTTGGTGTCTCTGAGGGGATTGGTGACAGTCCTGTGAAACAAAGGAAGCAAACGGACAGAAAACCTTTTCTAATTAAGCACAGAGAAAAGATGGTGTCTCTGCTAATTATAAAGATCCTTAACTGGGTTTGGACTCATTTAGTTTTAGTACCATGGATTCTCAAAGTTGAGAAAAAAGGAAAAAAGCTGAAGTTCCTTCCTCTTTCAGTCTCTAACTTGTGGTGATGTCCTGGCTGACCACTAAGGGCTCCAATAGCACCCTGCCTTCAGATGGTTGCCCTGGCAACGTGAACGCTCTCACTTTAAGCCTCCGAAACACAGGAAGGTTTGAGCTCATCCTGTGAGCGGCTCCGGCTCTGGCTCCGGCTTAATTCCAACATCTGCTCCTCATATCCTCCGAAGCGGACCCTGAGCTCCAGCCACGGCCCAGCGGCGCACGCCGGGCACCGCTCCCTCTCCTGACACAACTCGGAAACAGGAACTTGTTTATGCAAGCGTCCTGGGCCTGGGTGGGAGGCAGATAATGTCTGGAGAGGTTTGGGCCTCCTTGCAATGATGCCGAGGACACATCTGTCTCTGAGTTTCCCCCGCTTAGAAAGAGCGGGAGGAAATACGACACGCAAACACAAGCTGAGCGTAAATATGCAGGTAGATGAGCGCCGCATGTCCTGCTGTTGGAACAGGGAGCAACTTTGCTTGAAAACTGCTTCATCGTTCAGTCCCCTCTACAGCAATACCCTCTTATTAAGCAGTCAAGTCTTCAGGTGTTCCAAAAAAGTGCTTAAACAATCCACTGGATTTTGTTTCCAATTTTAAAGATATTTCGGTTCCCATCCAGGAAGTTCTTTCAATACAAAATGTCAGAAATAGTGTTGAGTTCGAGGCTTTATACAGTAGCCCAACAAAACCTTGTTTTTGCTTGGAAAAAATGGAAATTGAAACGGACAAACGGGTCCACCCCTTTGGAACAGGGGTCGTTTGGCTTCTTTTGTTAGCCTGTTAGGAATTAAAAGGACTCCCCATCCAACAAGGGAAAAAGGAGAACATCATTCTGAGTGTAGTGGGAAACATCAGATCCGGTTCAGAATGAATATTACCTCCAAACCTTTTCCCTTCCTCCTCATGACTTAGACACTTGAACTCAGGGGAGATTTACCATTAGGCAATAGTAGGCAGTTGCTTATGGCCCCAAGTTGCTGGGGTCCCATAAAACTCTGATTAGATGTATGTTTAATTCAACTATTCCTTACTTGTGCATGTTAATTTCATTTTTTTTTATCTCGCCCGCCACCCCCCCACCCCCTTCAGTGTCCACCATATTGGATCAGTCAATTTGCTGCACATGTTCAGAAAGGTCAAAACAGACAGCAGCAACCCATTGGAAATCAAAGGAATGTGAAAAGCAGTGTTGCCAAATTAGCGCTTTTGTCGCTATACTAACCTTTTTTTTTTTTTTCAAAAAAGCACCTAGTGCCAAATCTAGCGACTTTTTTCTGCTACTGGAGACTTTGGGACAACATATAAGAGCAGCGAACTCTGCTCTCCAGAGCAAGTAGATTGGTAACTAGTGTTTGGCCCTGATACCGATACACGATACCTGGCTGTGCAGTATTGGCCGATACCGATACCATCTGTTTGAAATTGATGTGTGTTTATATATGAAGAACTGCATACTGCTTGGTTGTAAAATAATTGCCATCATGGCTTTGTCAAGCTGCTGCCTACCTTTGTGAAGCAGGAAAAAGACAAAGTGAATCCAGTAGAACTTTTTATTGCCTACCTGGAATGGGTGACAATAGTTGCCCTATTTGTCGGTACTCGCCGATACCACCATTTAAGTACTGGATTGGGGTCCTGCTCGGTACTGGTATCGGTATCAGTGCAACACTATCTGTAACCCCGCCTCCCGCTCTCCTCTATCTTGTCTGCTGTCATGATTCATGCAGCTATTATTTCATCCAAATGAAAAATGGAGAACAGAGAAGCAGATCATGGCTTGTCTACAGTGAAAAGAAGGACTGGGTTATTTACTTTGGCCTCTTTGGAAACACAGGAAGGAGCAATCAGCTAAGTGAGCTTAGTGCTTGGAAAAAATATTTTATTCCTTTTGAGACAGCATGAAAAGTCAGAGAGGAAAGGGGACAAGAAAAGAGGGACAAAACTTTCTGTAAACAAAGAAAAATTCTGTATCTGTATTAGGGGTCTGTTTTGCGTCTTCTCAATTCGGATGGCCCCCTTTCTGTTTTTGCCTAGGGCCTCAAATTTCCTAAACCCACCCCTGCTTGAACTGATTTGCTTCTGGAGGTTTCAAACTAAAAGCAGGTCACCTCATATATGATGAATAACCGTTATATTTCAGATGTGGAGCGGCTGCAGAGTATCTCCCAGCAGCACCATCACTTATTTCTGAAAGCCTCCTGATTACAGTCAGACTCTCACTAAAAACACGTAAAGCGGCTCAATAAAGCACCTCCGATGTGATTGGGATCTCACTCATATTCCCCTCGTCACAAAGATGAATGCATCTGCAGGGGGAGGACGGGAGACGGCGGCTCAGCTTTTAATAAATTCTGCGTCACGCTCCTGCCACGCTCCTCAAAAGCTGGTGACAATGCCATTTATTTAAAGACAGTTTGATCAGTTCATTTGTTTTTTTATGATTCTTGTTATCTGGATAAATGCTTTCTCAGAGGAATAATGTTCTGTACTGAAAAATGGAGCTGTTGGACGGCAGCAGCTTCATGATTTGGGGATTTTTTTTTTCTTTTAAGTCTTTCTTGTAAATGGAAGGATGTAGATATTGCTGTGAGAGAAATTGTGCAAGAGGAAACAGTGATCAGATAATTGGCTAGTGGTCACACAAACATCTTGTTGGAATTCACCAAAAACTGAGTAAAAGCGGCTAATCTTTGTGGATTTCTGAGGTCTGCCACAGTGAAAAACAAGCAAGCTGCTCATAACAGCGCTATCTGCAGAATCTGCACACACTTGGCATTGGCCTGCAATATCCTTCAGAGGACAAAGTGTGCAAAATGAATCAATAAACTCAAAAGCCCCAGAAATCTCGAATCCATTAGGGCCACGACGAAGCGCATATTACTTGAAAATGGACTTGCATTAAGTGTCAGATGTCTGTGATAAGGCCTGCCTTCATTTGGGTTTGGCTGTTTTTCCCCCTGATGGGACACATGAGTGGTGTCTCCTTATCACTCATGCCATAAAGTGCTATCTGTGTCTCATATCGCCCGCCTCTGCACGAAGGAGGAAAAGAGAGTAAGACTGTGACAGGGAGGGAGAGAATGAAGGACAGAAAAGCAGAGGATGATAAAAATCGCTGTTCCTGCTGCTGTGGCCACATGCATGTACACCTGTGCGAGTGGACATGGGGCGGCGTGTCACGTATCAAACAAGGCCACGGTTCTGACATGCCCTTATCTCCTGCAGCCTTTGGCCATGAACAACAGTGCGGCTCAGCCTCAACTGCCTCCCCGCTGAACAGCAGAGGAAATCAAGCTGAAGGCTTCTGCTCGCCTCCTCTGATGGCCTTCTCCGTCTCCGATAAACTTTTAACTTTGACTCGTCTCGTTTAGCTTGACATAAAAATTAAAGACTTTTTTTTTTTCTTGACTGCTTCATCGCTTTCAGTGAGGAAGATGATTCTGATCCTCTGCAGAGCGCCATGGCCTGCAGATGAGTCGACGAAGCACGTTGACCCCACTGGAATCGACGTCGCCAAACATCCTGCCTGATCCATCACTCTTCACGGACTAATCTGAACCCTCTCACCTTGCCATTCTCTGCCTCCATCTCCCCTTCCTTGGCTCTCTTGTTCCCCCTCTGCAACGCATTTGTTTACCCAGCACTCTCTTGGCTGCCTCTCTGATGAGCGTTTTATCTTGCGGCCCACCTTTTCACACTGCCGCGCTCACAATCATGAGTATCGCCCCTAATTATCTTGCCGTATTCCCCCTTCCTGCCCTATCGGCTGCATTCATCTCGGAGCTGGAATTATATGCGTTTCAGCTGGATGCCGTCGCACTCGGGGGGGGCATTCAGGGGCAGGGGGGAGGTTGAGATGGAGGGAAGGTTGGGTAAAGACAAATCTGCTGGAAATTGTAAAGTCTGCCTGACCTGCATCCTGCAGACCCTCATCTAAGGTATAATTACTTCGATCCGCAGCTTCTTTTGCCTCCGATTGACTGTGCATCTGCCCCCCCCCCCCCCCCCTTCATGATATAGTTGTGTTTCCTGTCGGTGTCCTTGACCTTCCTCTGTTTCCGTCATTCTACCAGTAGAGAAAACCAATTAATGATTTATCTTCCATCTCAATGTCAAGTCTACTTCTAAGGTGTACTATTATGTCTGCTTTTCCGACACAGTGTTAATTAACTGAATGCCCCCAGCTAAGCAGCTTGCAGCGGCCTGAATGAACAAGATGTCTAAAGAAGCCAAACAAGTCAAAGATGTTTTGAGTCAACCGATACAAAAAGAAAATCCACTGCTGTGGTTTTTATTCAACTATACAACTCATGCAGACATCGACTGATTTTCTGGCTTAAGGCGGATTTATACTCAGAAACCAGGGCGTCTGCGTCACAGTTAATGCAGATATGCCCCACCCCATCCGCTCTGGTGCACCTCTTCAAAATTGTAGGTGACCTCAGACAGGAGGCCTCTGATTGGTCAAATCTACATCGGCTCTACACTATGCGTATTTCCTGTTTGGTTCCTTACCGGCTTGTTTCGTTTGTATGGCCGCCATTGTGAAAAACGACTCGCGAAGTTGGACCAGCTAGAAGAGTGAGTTGCGCGAGAATGCTAGGACCCTTTTTCCACCTGGATCCCCGCTCTTTTTCTGCCTCATGTCCCTCCGTTGTCGCACAGACTTGCCCCTTTGGTTTTTCCACTTCCTCACCACCTGGCTATATCTAGACCCATTGCTAGTTTGTGATTGTCTCTTGTGCGTTGTGGTGTGGAATAACCACACTTCAATATTTGCCATAAATCAAAAATATCTGCATCATACTTGCGACAAGCTCACTGCGACGCACTGCTGCAAGAGTATACACAGCCCTTTTTTGCCCTCTAGTGGTGGCTCTGACCAAAACCATACCTAATATTACTAATAGCATGGATCTTTTTTGCCTTTTTTGCTCCATTGTTGACTCTTGCTTTTTTAAAAATTTGGTTGGTTAGCAAAGGAGGAAAAAGAAAACTATAGCAACAGCTGCAGGGGTAAAAACCTTGAAAACATCAGAAAGGAGGACATCATGGTTTCCAGAGACCTCACAAACCAGCAGGGTGAGGTCTACCTGAAGTTTCACCACAACAGGACTTAAGATAAAAACAGAAAAACTACGTTTGGCAGCTTTCAGAACATTTTACTCTCATGGGCAGATTGGGAGAGCCAATGTCCCCATTACGGGTCCACTCCATTCCAAAGGGGTGGACCCATTCGTCCGTTTCAATTTGCATGTTTTCTAAACAAACACAAGGCTTTGTTTGACCCCTGAATAAAATTTTGAACTCAACGCTATTTCCGACATTGTCATGATCGGTTTATTGAGCTAAACCCATATGCAGAACACCAGACTGGAGACAGAGGAAAAGTTAACAATGTTTATTAAAGGAAGATGCACAGAGAAACATGGACTGGTTCTGGTACAGGTCCGGGTCTGGGATCATATATATCTGGAGAGATGGGAAGTTGATTAGCCAGGTAGCTAGATGGATTGATGAGTGGGTAATGAGTGGGTAATCTTCGAATGTACCTTGAAGAGGTTCTGACAGATCCTTGAGATGGGAAACCGATTGGGTCCAGAGATTGAGGAAGTAACAGAGAGCTCAGCAGCAGCAGCGTCTAGCTTCTGGCTAGTGAGCCTCAGACGTGGGTTTGGTTCCTAGCTCTTCCCTGAGAGCTGATGGAGGAATCCAGACTGAGATCTTCAGGTTCAACTTCCTAGCTCTCCCCTGTGAGCTGAAGGAGGAATCCAGGCTAAGACCTTCAGGTTTGGCTTCCTTGGGCAGGCAGGCAGGTTTCCAGGAAGCTCATCCAGAGCTTCTGACTTCAGTCAGGCTTTCTGTGAGCAGAGAATATAGAGACAGGTTAGAATCCAGTTCCTGTCTAGAGTCTACTGTGATTTACTAGATGTGCAGAGGCTTAGGTTTGCTAACCAAACTTGGTCAAACACTCCAGCGTCGAAGGAAGGTCTGACTGCTGCTTATGAAGGAAGGTCTCCTGATGGGCTGACGAGCTTCAGGTGTGCTGGAAGCTCCAGCCCAGGAGACCCACAGCGCTCTCTGCTGGAGACAGAGGGTAACCTCCAGATCCCAACAGTAATCCCAGTCCTAACAAAAAAACAAGAACAGAAGAGGATCCTTGGCGCCCTCTGGTGGGCAAGCCTAAGGATCCCAACAGACATTTTCAATTGAAAAAGCTTCCTGGATGGGAAACAAAAGGTCTTCAAACTTGGAAACAAAGTCCAGTGGATTTTAGGTAAAAACAGTAAAACTAAATCTGGCAGCTTTCAGAACATTTTACCCTCATCGGTAGATTGGGGAGCCAATGTCTCACCAGAACATTCTAGAAATGCAGCAATTGAGTTGATCCCTTCTCACTATCATTGCAATCCCAACCCCTTTACAGGGGAACAGAAGACCTCGCCTATTCAGCAAGGCCAACAATTCCCTTTAACGACCCCCTTTTAGAGACATAGACAGGTATGGGACATTGCAGGCTAACAAAGAAGCCAATCGACCCCCATTCCAAAGGGGTGAACCCGTTCTCGTCCATTTCCATTTCCATGTTTTCTAATTAAAGTCTTTTTTTGTCTACGGTATAAAGCCTGAAACTCAACACTATTTCTGACATTTTGAATTGAAAAAGCTTACTGGATGGGAAGCGAAATGTCTTCAAACCTGGAAACAAAGTCCAGTGGATTGTTTTTTTTTTTTACTTTTTTTTTAACTATTTTGAAACATTCTAGAAAATTCCGCTTCACATGGCGGCCATGTTGAACATTTCTTTGGAGAGTGGATACAGACGTTTTTCTAACAGGGTCTGCTTTTGAAGTCAAATATCTGCTTTCAAGACGAATAAAATATGGATCATTGTTTGTCTTTGTCACATGGTTTCAATATTTGGGTTTTCAGGCTCTAAAGTCTGATATGGGCCCTTTGAATGCGGCCCTTCGTACCCCGTGGAGACATGATGTCTATCTGCTCCACATCTCGTCCCTCTTCACTTCATATTTATTATTTTAATTGGAACTCTGTAGTATTGTCCTAAAGGGATAACTATTATTAAAATCAGGAAATTAGAGCATAGCTGTGTATGTCGTGTCTTTTTTTGTGTTTTTGAACTTTTTGCTAATAAATTACATACTGACACAGCCAGAGTGAGCAGCCAGCGATATCTTTTTAATTTTCCAATGCAATTCATTGCTCCCAACTTGGATTCAAACACTAATTAATTTGTATTTGATAATTTGCCCACTTTCACGGAATGACATGAGTGCATTTTCCCCCCTTTAAACACTTTGCACTGCTTGCACAAGTTTAATTAAGTTGAGACTCAGCCAGCATATGCATCAACATTATGAATTGTATGAATTTTTGCAGTAGCAAAGAAAAAAAAAAACCTGTAGGTCTGCGAGGGCCTTTTTGTTTCTCATCTCCACACCCACAATTTCCTGCTTAAAGGGAATTTTCATAACTAAGAAGACTGATTGCTGGAGGAGGTGTGTATGGTACAACTTGGTTTTGCTCTGACCTCGTCAGAAAAGAGCTTGAATAAAGACTAATGGAAAGAAATGAGCACCTTCATCTGCAGCAAAGCGTCTCCATGATGGACGCTCGGCTGCTCCTCCTCTTAGCGGCGTGCGATCAGACCCATTTCACCCGGGCTGGAAGGCCGAACAAATTTAATCTAAAGCGCTCTTTTAACCAGTGACTGAACTCTGGCGGGTTTGGAACAGTCGGAAAAGCGTCAGATGATGATGGTAAATCATATCACCACCTCTAATCTACCTGTCCTGCTCACCTGCTAAACGATACCACCCATTCAAAAAGAGGTTTTCACCATCGAAACCAAAGAATCTGGCCCAAAGCCAGTACATAACCTTCAGTACGAAGCCACAAGTATACAAAGGCTTCCGTTATTCTGTTTTGATCGCCGTATATCACATTATATAAAATGGAATACCAGTGAGTCCTACAGAAGCACAAAGATTTATATCAACTTTATTCAGCAAATCGGTTCCGTTTTATTTATATAGTTCCAATTCTGGCGCAAATGCCATTCTCATTATCAGTGAAGTGATTGCGAGAAAAGTTCGTACGCAGTTATGCACATGCGTTTCAGACGCTTTTGACGCAAGCGCCTTCAAAAACCATTGGCGCAGCATGCGCTGGCAGACAGAAAAAGCAGATCACGCGCCGATGCGACGGAAGCACTGGCGAAAAACAGTGCAATTATTTCACTTATTGCATGTCTCCACTAATCTACGCTTTATTTGCCGTTTTATATCTGTCACAAGAAACTTCAAAGGTTTAACGCCATTACGGTGCATAACTTTTTCGCATCATTCATACCTAACCTCATAATGAGAATAGGTTGATTCACAGCAATATGTCATCTCATGGCACTTTTGCTACAACTGAACCAAAGGATCGCACAGGGTCAGATTGATTCAAAATTTTGTCTATGTAAGTAAAACTAAGCATGCTTCTTTGTAGCGACGCGGTGGAGAGAAAAACTCCCTTTTAACAGAAATGAAGCCCTCAACCGGAAAACAAGAGGTACGACCTGGTAGCCTCAAAAGTAGATATGAAAACAAAAAAGATGCTGCTACCTGGATGTACATTTTATTTTGACATTTGACCCCTTATTAACTGTAAATTAAATTGAAAGAACAAGTTAACATCCATCCATCCATTTTCCCAGGGTGCTGGTGCCTATCTCCAGCTCTCTACGGACGAGAGGCGGGGTAGACCCTGAACGGGTCACCATTCTATTGCAGGACCCAAAAAATTAACAATTTAAGTAAAAAAAAGTTAATAGGATAAGTTGAAAAAGTAAAAAATGTAAGTGCATTAAAGCTCTTATTTTATGTTGTACAAAAGAAAATGTGTTTCTTTCACTCTTAGAGTGTTTTTTCATGAATACTTATAGAAGCACTTTTGTTATTTTTCTTAATATATTCGGGCAAGTTGGTGTTTCTTATTACTACATTGACATTGATTTTTGCCATCTTGTCCTGGATTCCAATAACACTATTGGCTTGAAATTTTGATTTTCAAGGTATTTCAATGAGTTCCCTATAAAGGGATAAAAGAAAAAACTCTTTAATACAGGAATATAATCATAATAGTAATAATGATTTAATCAGCAGATGTCTCCACTGAGGGTCATTGCTGAATTCATGGTTATTCATGGAAAGTCGGGTGGAGGGAAAAAGTGAGGCAGGTAGAACCAGTTTTATGTTAGCCTCCAAGCTTCGGAAAACATTTTATTTAATCAGTTTATCACAATTAATCACCTCCTTTGGTGTTTTTCTCAAATTTTACAAACGATTCATTTCTGAATGATTATTTTTGTTCAGAAAACAGCGATGATTTGAACAAACGTCCCACTGATGCGTCTTTAGTGAGGTCATCTAAAATGAACAGTTCATCATCAGCTACTTTAAAGGCTCTGAATTTAAACCTCTTATCGACACATGAGCTGCAGGCAGTTTAGGTGTTTACTGGGAGACTCGTAAGGCACTCGGTCACGCGGTCTTTTAGCTTAGCAACAACTAAATACAGACCTGCTGCTGATTTTGAGTGAGAACATTTAATTTTAAATTCTTACTTTGGAAGTTAAATCGTTTCCAGAGAAGCTAAAACATGTCTGACCATTAAACATTGGAAGATTTTTATCTGGATCAACAGGAAGTTGGACTGAAGTCATTTCCAAGTACTGAGGAGCCGTGTTGGAGAGTAGATGCTAAGTGAGCAGCAGCATAAGAAAGATAACTATATAACTAATAAGATAATTTCTGAAAGTACTTTAAATATGAAATTGCTACATATTGTTCAATAAATTATAAGCATTTTTAATCAAGAGTAATTTGAGGTAAATGTGCTTTACTGGAGGCATCCATGTTTCTCAAAGATCGCTACTGCCACCTACTGGTTTGTGACGTCTCGGTGCGGTATCGGCTGTTGATCAAGTCCCAGTGCTGTATCTGGTGTTTGTCACAACGAGCTATTATAGTAGCAGCCAATAAAAATGGTCTTTCCCAGTCAAAAGCCAGACGAATGAACTTCCTGCCCCTGTCCTTCTCATGGGCATTCATATTTTTTTTACTCTGACTCCACCCTTTCACTATATTACAGGAGATAACTCTTCTCTTCAGATCTTAATGTCCACAAATCATGACAACAAGAATATTTTAGATGTTTAAAAAGGAATTGCAGCGGACTAACCAAGTAGTTGAAAGGCTACTACTTTATCTAAGTCATCTTGAAAACATTCTTCTTCCAAATGTTGGCTACATATTACGTGTTTTTTCTCTGGCCAGAAGTTCGATGGCAAATCAATCAATCAATCAATCAATCAATCAATCAATCAATCAATCAATCAATCAATCAATCAATCAATCAAGCAATCAATCAATCAATCAATCAATCAATAATTGTTGTTGATTGCAGATGTGTCTAGTAGTTCCCATTGATTTAGCTTGTAAAGCCGGGAGAATGGCGCTTAGGCTTACCGCGACCGCGACGCCACCGCTGGAAGATGGCAAGAGGGAAGGGGTTACTATATTTGGGTGTTTTGGTCAGCCCCAGACTCAGTGATCGGTGGACGCATTCTATTTTTACGACCATAAATTCATTAAATCGCTTCAAATGTATTAGTTTTAGGTATAGATATTGATCCTTTGATTATTCCTTGCTAACAGGACTTTTCCTTTAAAACCAGCAGCGCTGCTATCCATCAGTGGGTCTGCATTTTGTTTGGGAATACTGGTGCTGGAATGGGAAGTTCAGGTGTCCCAGAGGAATAATCTTCCTTCAAGGGCAAGACGGTTTCTAAAAACCCTAAACACTTTACTGCCAAGGAGAGTCAATGCTTCCATTCATTTAGCCACTGAAACACCAACACTGACTGAGGACGAGCCAAGCACCCATCTGTCCCACCTCAGCTCCGTATCAACCAGTAGCTGTCCATTCCCCTTTCATTAGCCAGTCTGTGAGGACAGAACTTCCTCTTTACCTGCGTTGTTCATCTGTCAGCCGGTCCTGCCTGGGCCCCGAGCCCAGAACAGGTCAGTGAGAGCGGGCCGATCCCAGCGCAGCCATTAGGGAAACCTGAGCAGCCGCCCAGACCCTCGTCTCTCACAGCCTCTTTCACGTCTACAAATTGAGCATCATCCTCCAAGTCGGCAGCCATTTTGTAAATGACAGGTCCGGGAAAGAGGAGCGAGTGGGAACAGACATGAAGATGATTAAGAGATGGGGAGAAGAAGATAGAAATTAAATATCCCCGCCAACTAAACCAGGACTTTTAATCCCCCGCCCCCCCCTCGTCTTTTCTGAACCCCAACCTTTAGTTCAACGACTCAGAACCGCGATAAAATCCCATTTTTCTGCTTTCATTCTTTCACTCGTCCTCTTCTCCTCTTGGCTCCCGTCACAAGGGAACACTCAGGCCTTTGTTCCCCGAATTGGTTTTCAGATGTTACTTTTTCTTAAATCTCTCTTTCTGTGAGAGCGGGTGATTAAAATCACCTCAGTCATTTAGCACTGATGCCTTTTGTCTCTGTGGGCCCATCCTGCAGGGAGTCACAGGGCTTACCACTCTACATCTCACAGGTAGGGGATAATAGGATTTCCTCTGCTCCGTCCGTCTGCATATTTAGAACAGATTTATGACATTGAGCCCTTGTATAAATTAAGGCTCAAGGCAAGGCATCTGTTTAATTTTATTAAGAAGCAGAGCATAATTTCAGGTTTTAAGTCTAGAAGTGAAGGAGCGCCGGGATGGGGAAGGTTTTCTGTTTGGCCAAGCTGGAGGCAGAGCTTCTGACTCTGAAAATTAAACACTATTTATACCTGAAAAGGTATCAGAGCAAAGCAGCAAAGCTAAGATGTTAAGTGGAATAAAAGAGTCGAAAACACTAACATCAGCTCTAAAACAAACAGCAAACCTTAGAGTAATAGCTGTTCGATAACTTAATCATCAATCTTTGCACTAAAATATTCTGTCATGATATGTGGACATTAATGTCATGATGATTTAAAGATATCTGACCCACATGCAGAAAACTACTCAGAGAAACCAGAGTAAAAGGTTTAACAGGTTTATTGAGGAGTTCAAATGGCTTGGATTCAGGTGAACTCAGAGGGCTGGTGAAGCGGAACTGGAAGTAAGAAGGGAAGTTCACAGAGGTTAGTTCAGGGGTCATTTGGAGACTTTGAATGACGTCTTGCAAAAACAGAGATAAACGGGACTCACGATTGCAGAGAAAGGCTTCTTCCCAGGAGTCCAGTCTGTGTGGGTTTTTCAAGAGATAGAGGGGCTCATTGGAGGGCCGACAGGTTTTTGTTTGGTTGGATCCTGAGGAGCAATGGAGGGCGGACTGCCACTTAGATTCCCTGGAGAACTTGAACGGGGCGTGGGGAAATTAATCCCACCAACAATTATTGAAGCTCAAAGCTGATGATCCTTCCAGGGTGGAGAAGGCCAACAATCCAGTATGCAGGATGACTTCCTGCCCAAAGGCAAAAAGACAAGAATCTCCGTTAGACTTAGAGAAACAGCAGACTCCGTTAGACTCAGCTAAACTCAGCTGGCTAGAGATTACCCAAAACTGGCAAACAGTCTGGCGTGAATTCCTGACCAGTCCACTGCTTAAGAAGTCTTCAGTAATGGCGGCAACCATGCCGCAGGTGTGTGGGAGGACCGATGAGAACAGAACCAGGCCACCTGGTGGTAGAGGGAAAACACAAAAACACAATTCACACAGATTGGATCTAACAATTAAGATTCCTAACAAGAAAAGCATCAACTCTTGGTGACCTCAGATGACCTGAGAAGCGGTGGAGCTCAAGGCAAAAAATATTTAAGAGGGGGTCATTCCAGTGCAGGGATTGGCGCCCTGCGCAATGCCCTGGCCAGTGGAGTGACAAGTGTAAATTGTAGTCTTATCAGTTTAAAATTTCATCCCATTATACACAGCCAGCGGCATAACATCAGAAATCACACAATAAACCAGGATATGAGGAGGTGTTTACTGAAGTCTTTATGATCTCTACTGGCAGGTTTACCACAATAGTAGATTCAAACCCTGAAATTCTGGCTTTTGGTTTCAGTGGCCACCCCAAGATATCAGTGGCCCCATCTGGCCCTTCTATGAAACATTTCTGGAGGCGCCACTGCTCCCGTGGCTGGAAGTTGGAGAGAATTTTGCTGGGGGTTGGAGGGAACAGGGCGGCCATTCAGCTGGTGTTTGAATGGGAAGGGCCATTTTGAATGGCTGCTACTGTACATATTACCATTCTTCATATTTACATGCATCTGTGGCTGCGCACACTTTAACTAGGAGATCTGATCTCTGCATTAAGCTGAACATGTTTCTCTAGATTCACTTTGCTTTTGATCCATTTAAGGAACCAGGAACAGAAATGGTTTCATGTATAATGTATATCCCTCAAGTCAATGAGTCGATGCAATCAACTGGTTTCCTTAGATAGAAAACTTCTGACTGTATGATCTGGTGAACTGTAAAATACCTTGAGATGTTGTGAATTGTATAATTCTATATAAATAAACTGAATTTAATTGAATTGTATAACTGAACTCTTTTACAACAAAGACTGCACTAAAAACCTACAAACTTGAATCACATTTTTCACTATTATCTACTATTTCCATGCTCATCTAGGAGGACAAAGAATCCTGTAAAGTCAATAACTGGATGCAATCCGCTGGTTTTCCTTAGAAAACCTCAATCTGACTGGATGATCTGATTGGTTTGGATCAGGCATCCCCAAAGTCGATCCTCGAGGGCCGCTGTCCTGCAGGTTTTAGAGGTTTCTCTGCTTTAGGTCAGTTGATTCTGATGATTGCAGTTCAGCAACCTTATCAATCAGCTGTACTGGAGTAGGGTGTTAGGTTTATTCTTTTTACACATCATGCGCATTGTTACTTTGTTAGCCAGATATTGACAGAGTAGAAGGCTCTCTCTTCACATGGTGGATGTCACTGTGTGGAGGTCGGCCATCTAATCTCAGCACAGCCTTGCAAAGCCTCTTTAAACTCCTGTTTTTTTATAGTCCTTTTTATATATGGTTCTACCCTGTTTGAGTGAAGAGTACTTAATAACTTCACTCCCAGGTAAAGAACCGGTAGGGAAGTTCTGAGGCGCAGCCGCCTTCAGGGGGACCTAACTTCCCCATTTCGCCAAGCAACCCTCTCAAACCTGCAGTCCAGTGGCACTCAAGTAACGCCTTTGGGGATGCTTGGTTTGGGTCTATAAAGTTCATAAAGGTTACATGTGTTGGAAATCCTAAGTTTCTTTAAAGTGAGAGGGAAACTAAAATGATGTTTCTGAGTCTTGTAAAATGTTATTAAACACAGAATTATGAGAATGAGCATTATAACAGCAGGAATAACTTTTCTTTGTTTAATCAGAAAAATTTTCTCATCTTTTTTCTTTCCTCTTTCCTTTCAGTGTAGGTGTGCATGACTGTCATTTGCAATGCATGCACTTACTTCTGAATAACCTTTAGACCCTTTCAGCCAAGCTTCCCTTCCTCTGTAAAACACCCAAAGTTTCTGATCACACGCCCACAGAGGAAGTCAAAGAGAAATTCTTCTCAGCCCCTCCTCTTCATTGTCTTCTTCTCCGTTCGCCTGCCAAAGGCCTTGATTAATAGTCTGCTTTAATTAATACTTTTACAGTACTTAGAGCAGAGACCCTGCAATTAGTGTTGGCCTAAAGAGTGTAATCACCTGAGCTCATCCAGATCCTTATCCCTGAATGACTGAGTGACTGCTGCGCAGCATGTGGAGGCTTGTGCAGTTCAGACGCCGCTTCGCTATCAGACGAGCGGCGGCTCAGCCTCAGAACTCTCATCCAAGTTTTTAGTTAAGGTGAAACTAATTTCTCTTCCATCCTGGTCACCTTAGGCGTTTTCTAGCTTCTTCCACATTAATGATGTTCCTCAATTTAGAAAACCTCATCAGGTTCTAGTGAAACTTTCTATACGACCTTTAAAAAATACTGAGGGAAGAGCTAAATAAATCCAGGGAGCTGTATTCCTGCTCGGATTGATTTTGGCATCATGTAGGTTCCTGATGGATCAACCAGAAGGATCCAGGATGCTGACCAGTCTGTAGATGAACAGGAGGTGGACGGAACGGTCAAAACCACCTGGAGCTCCATCATCTCCATTACCTGCAGTGCATCACTGCTGGTTCCTCAGACCCAGCTGCTTCTCTCACCTAGACTCTGAGGACGCAGAGCCATCATTAACTCATCCAGAAAAGGACAATGTCTCTACAGACCTTCCAAAAAAGTAAAAAAAAAATCAATCCACTGGACTTTGTTTCAAAGTTTGAAGACGTTTGGCTTCCCATCCAGGAAGCTTTTTTCAATTCAAAAATGTCGGGAATAGCGTTGAGTTCCAGGTTTTATACAGTAGCCCAACAAAACTTTGTTTTTGTCGAGAAAACATGCAAATTAAAATGGACGAACAGGTCAGCCCCTTTGGAATGGGGGTCATTTGGCTTCTTTTGTTAGCCTGCAAAGCCCCATACCTACAAAAGAAACCAAAGGACCCCCATTCCAAAGTGGTGGACCTGTTCGTCTGTTTCAATTTGCATGTTTTCTAGACAAAAACGAGGTTTTTTATTTGGTCCACTCTATAAAGCCTGACATTTTTTAATTGAAAAACCTTCCTGAATGGGGCAAAACATCTTTAAACTTGGAAGCAAAGTCCAGTGGATTGTTTTTTTTTTTATTTTTTTGGAATGACAATGACCTGGATGACTGAGAATCTTCACCAGCGTCTCTGCAGACCTACACATCCAGACCACACTGACAGCTGTACCCCCAGGCTGTCCAGACCCAACCCAAGAAAATTTCTGATCTTTTCATCTTTGGCTTCTGGAAAACATGCTTTAGTAAACATTCAGTTCAAACGATTCATTCCCATAATTTTTTTTCCATATAAAAATATTTAAATATCATCACAGAGAGTAAAGTGCCATCAGAATCAAACTCTTTTATTTGTTATATAGTTAGCAAATATATCAAAAACTGATTCTGTCATGTTTTGCTGGACGGCTGATGGAAGATAACAAGGAAACAAAGAAATAAAAACCATCCTTCATTAACTCTTCCACGACCCTTCAGAAACGTCAAGACAGTTTGATTCCTTCAGTTTTAATTAAACACTATTAATTTTCAGGTTAACTGCTCTGATCCTGCTGCACCATTAGTAGGCAAATGAGATACATCTACCCATGGCAGACGTAAAGGACATGGAAACAATTATGACCAGAGATGGCAA
>JAGKQL010000004.1:1699957-1803233 GCA_018398635.1 Cyprinodon brontotheroides | reverse complement strand
GGGGGGGGTGGGGTCGTTTTCACATGGAGTCTGGCCACACTGCGAGGGGGGGGGGGCTTCTAATGGCTGAGCCTTTCACTGTAGGCCACACTGCAGTGAGCCGTAATTGAAGGTAATTGTTGGGAAGAGTCGACACACACAGCTTCCCCACTGTTCCCCGGACTGAGATGGACAAGCCTGGGAGGATGGGGGTGAGGGAGGGGGGGGGGGAGGGGGAGGCCAGGGGGGGGGGGGGGGGGGGGGGGTTAGGCAGGGCCGCAGAGAGATATTGCATTACTCTGCCTTACCGTCCCCAACTGTCCTACACGGCATTTGTCTGCTCGCACAATTGTGTAATTGTGTCTCTGCTAAATGGTCCGAAGGGCCGCTGCAGCGTCTTGGATGCAGGTGGGCCGGCTCAGGTGACGGAGATGGACAGAGAGGAGAAAAGGACAGAGCTTCATCCTGAAAACCAAGTTTGGAGCTTTTTTTTTTTAAACCAGAAGCCTCTTCTCAACATGTGACCAAGTTTTGCTCTTCATCACGTGCAAACGCAGGCGTTTTTCAAACAGATTCCATGAGGTGGTGCAGAGGCGACGGTGTGTGTGTATGTGTGTGTAGGCAGGAGATGGAGGAAATCACCTTCCCCACTTTGCCTAGCCTCCTCGGTTGGATGGGTTTAGCTCCATGAGCGCAGTGGAGCAAGAAATCCAGATTCACAGCCTATCAGCGAAATAGCACATATATGACTCCCCAGCCTAAGTCGGTCTAATCAGGCCTGCCAACCCGCTAACTCCAGCACCATCACTGCCGGGCGCCAGATTGACTCCTGAGCCCAAATCGCAGCTCCCGCTTTACGCCATAAAATGATTCCTGTATTGGTTTCCCCCCTTAAACCTGCTGAGGCTAATGCAATGTAATGTAAAAATTAGACGCATAGCGCTGCTGTGCTGCTGCATGTCAGCAAGTGCAGATTCGACCAGACGAAGACGGAGGAAGTGAGGGAGGGAGGGGGAAATAAATCAACCCAATTACCTCTGTTCTCCAGCCCCCCACAAATAAGGCTGATGATTGTAAAAATGTTGTAATTTGCAGGAGCTGATAGTGACAGACGAGCGCAGAGTTTCCTCCTATCAGCAGAGAGCTCCTCCTGCTAAATAACCTCACCTTTCTAACCTAATTACTCTGTATCTCTGATCCGAGGTCCTGCTTGGCTTTCAGCATCAGTGGGGGGGTGGGGGCGGTGCACGCTGGCATCAGGACCAGCTTTGATAATTAACCGGGCCGGAATGAACTTTTATTCTCTCTTTTCAAATGCCAGATCTGGCCCCATAATTACTGCTGTGTAATTAAAAGTTCCAATCTCTCCTTTTTTTTTTTTTTATTCTCAGTGAAAGAACAGGAGAAATTAGACCTTAATCCCCCCCAAACACCAGCAGAGTGAAGGTTTGCAGGCTAACTTCTGCTAGCAAACTCTATTTTAACAGGCAGAAGATTCCCTTTTCATGCGCCTCACCTCCTCCTGCTAAAACGTTAAATATAATATGCACCATTGTGTTCTTTAAAAACTCATTACAGCGTTTGAAACGGGAATCCTGGGACGTCTGGAAGACGCTGCTTTGTGCAGCGATGGGGGTGAAGACACATCGAAGGACGTGGCGCGCAATTAGGAGCCCGGTGGATTAATTTCCTTTTCAAAGTTATTGAGACACAATGAAGGCAGAGGCTTTCTGTCCCCCCACCCCACCCCACTCGTCATCTGTATTGATGCCCCCCTCCTCATAAGCCCCTGCCCTCTCCCGGTTAATGACAGTTTGTATTTCACACCACAGAAACCAAGGAGAACCCTTTGGCCTCTGCCTGTGAAGAACTGGAGGAGGAGGAGCAGGAGGAAGGAGGTGTGACAGAGCCTTTTGACTTAGTAGGTCGAGGCTGTCGTAGAGCGGAGAGGAATTAGTCCCCAGACAAACATGTCAGGAAAAATAAAAGGCATTCATTCATCGACATGTTGTAGTCGGCCATTCTTCTGGAAAAGTAAGAGAATCCCAAAAGTTTGCAGCGAGGAATAAAATTCAAGCAGGAGGTATTTTTGGAGCTGAGCTTGTTTCTGATTGGCCTGCAGCTTCAGCTACAAATAGACCTTAAGTCATCAGTAAAAAGATACAAAGTTTGGGCTGAAGCATTTCATCAAAACATTAAAGGACGTAGTGGGAAAACAACCATCATCGCAGAACTTCCAGTTCCTACAGGATAACAGAGGTTGGCTTTAATCATCAGTTAGTTAGTCTTTTTTGCAGAGATCTGACCCACATGCAGAAAATCAAACAGAGAGACCGGGGGAAGGTTTAACAGGTTTATTGTGAACTGGTAGAAAAGGGTTGTTGGGTTGGGTTTTTCCAGTAATAGACTTGCTCGTTGGAGGGCAGGACAGGGTTTACCCAGGTTGAGGTGTTTCCTTGAGGAACGGAGGAGCTGACTGCCACTTAGATTTCCTGCGGTACTTGAACGGTTTCTTGTGGAAATGAATCCCCTGCTCAGAGTGAAGCTCAAACAATCCTTGGGGAAAAGTTGATCTAAACCACCAGCTTGAATCCTCAGCTCAGTTTGACGCTCAGACAATCCTTCCAGGGGGAGAAGGTCCGAAACATCCAGTTTGCAGGATGACTTCCTGCCGAGAGGCAAAGACAACAAACAAACAAGGTTAAGACTCAGTTTGACTCAGCAAAACTCAGCTTGGCTAGAGTACCCAAAACTGGCAAACACTCTGGTGTCGAGGTAGCGGCAGTCAGCAGCTTGCTACCCACAGGTAATGAGGTAACCATCCACAGGTGTGTGTGAGAAGGCCAACGAGAACCAGTCGCCTACCTGGTGGTGGAGGAAAACAAACAAAAACACAGCAAGGCCACACAAACTGGAGCCCTAACACTTTTAAATCTTTACATACTGTTCAATAAATGATCAGTGTTTTTAATTAAGAGTAATTTTCACTTGAACCCGATTTACCCTATGCACAGGGGCATTGTCAGTTTCACTATAGCCTGGTGAATTTCAATGGTGAAGTCCTCTGGAAATCTTCAATAATTGTTGTTAATTGCAGATGTCCAGTAGTTCCCATTGATTTTGTCAAGAACTCCGCGAATCTGATGTAACCCAGTAATATCCCCGGGTATGGCGACAGTCAGCAAAAGCCCCAAAGGTTTACAAACATAAAACAAAACGTTTGCGGAGCTGTGCGTTCTCATGACACTACAGGCGGAAGTGGGGCACCGCCCACCACCAGACACTTGGGGGAGAAACAAGGTAAGTGACCACGATCAACTGGTTTAAGACATCTGTGTTGGTCACTCCACCTAGTTTCAACAGTCCAATCCCCGGAAGTGTCCGCCAGTGCTGCAGTCCCAGAGGTGATGCAGGAAGCTGATCCCGGTGAGGACCCAGAACAGACAGGAACAGACAGAAATGGCGCGGCGGACCCGCATCAAAGTAAGGGACAGAGACAGGCGGCAGATCCGAATTCCCTGCAAATCCACAGGCTTCCAGGAGGGTTCTGTGAGCCCATTGGGGGACCAGAAGTACGACCAGGTGGTCACGCACAGGAGCATACAGGATCAGGTGCAGACAGGCACACAAGCGAGAACAGAATGGCACTTTTAGGAACCGGAACTTGGGGCCGGTGGAATTCTAAACTGGTCTCCCTCCCCTGGAGCCAGGCTTACTTAGATTGAAAACCTTAAACCTCCTTACAGTACCTGGCTCTCAAACCCGCAGGACTGGTGGGGAAGTACAGCGAATAACAGGGACAAGTATCAAACACTAAAACCCTTCCGGCACGGGTAGCGGTGGATCCAGTATTTACGAAACCAAATAAAAACTGAACAGAAAGACCGACAGAAAGACAAGCAATGATCTGCACCCGAACGCCTCAAAGGAGAGTCTCAATTCCAAACCAGAGGAAACATGGGTGAGGGAATAAATTATAATTGGCGCGGTGCATGATGCGTGAGGGGAATTACTAATTAAGGGAGAGCAAAACGCGCCGGTGATCATGACAGATTTGTAAAGCGTATGAAATTACGCTTAGGCTTACCGCACCGCGGACGCTACTGCTGGAAGATGGTGGAGCGGAGGCGGCTACCGGCCAAAGCACATACTGGTCTCCGGACCCGGGTACGGGCGATGAAAACTTACGGAGCCAAAACTTACGGACAACGCCAAAATTCATTAAATCACACCACATGGTTGGCTGAACATTGCCACATGACTTAAAACATTGTGGTTGCCCAGACAACGATAATAACATAATGCAGCGTCCGTTTGCTGAGACGGGAGCATCTGTGTCAGCGTGTCTAGTGACCGATGAAGTTTTACCTGATTGATAACAAAACTGTAAAAAAATCTGTTTATGTGAACAAAGTAACTGTTAGACCATGATATAGAGAGGAGAGCAGGTAGCTGTGTACAGTAGCTAACAGGTTAGCTTATTTTAGCTCGGTCAGTTAGCCATATTAAGCTAGACTACTTTTACATTTGTGTCAACAACAACCGTTGTTTTTATTTGTCTAAAATCTCTAGGACAGTCATTTTTTAAGATGTCCCATTAGTACTTCTCTGCCCTCAGCTCTTAATAAAAAGAATAAAAATAAACTGAGACTCTTTATGTCACCTTGGTAAAGGGCAGAGCTCAGTCTCAGAATGTAGTATTTTCCTTAAAGATTGACAATGAGTGTTTTCTACTTTTGGTTTCTTTAGATCGCCAGTGAAATGTAAAAAATAGCAAATATAGGTAATAATTTGTTGAGACTCCAAAAGAGATCTGATCCTTAAGAAACAGGTGCAATACAGTTTGTCCGAGTGGAGTTGCCATACCTTGACGTCATAAGAAGGTGGTGGGGCCCCGAGCAGATCTGGTTCCTATACCATTCCTGCAAGTTGTGCAATCCAAAAACGTATTTAGAGCAGAGACTTTCTGTGCTTTTGATGACTGCATGAGAAATATTCCAGGCTGAGATGCTGCGACCGGTTCAGAGGTGGAAATGTGGCATAATAGTTCTAGGTCATCTGACAATGATGACTTCGTGCTAACCCGTCAGCCAACAATAAATGATGAGTAGCTGGATGTTTCCGTCCTTCTTCTGCGCTTTAATTCCCTCTAAATGTGAAACAAATCGGGCCGTCTGACTGAGAGAAAAGGACCACAGAAGTTCCTGATTCCTCCTTTGTGATTTGATCCTGATGCCGTTTGTTCCAATCATTAGGATTCAGGCCGGATGGGAGGGTTTTCAGGGGTACATAGATGAGAAGCAGAAGCTGCGTTGGGATTAGCGGTCACGTTAGCTGCAGCAGGATAGACTCAAAAGACCAGACTGATTAAAATGCCGTTTTTCATACCTGAAACGATTAAAGCGTTTTTTTTTTACCCTTCATCTAAAAGGAAGGAACAGCTTAATTTAATGTGTGCTTGGTGTCTAATCATAAGCTCTGGGTGCAGGTCGATGCAAAGTGATTTTCCTGGTTTTAGGGATTGTATAGCTACGGTGCTGTGTGTTTCCCTAAGATCTTACTCTCCTGAACTTATGATGCACTTGCTGTTGGAACCCCACACACACACAGACACACACACACACACACACACACACTCACAGTGTTGACTTTAACCTTGTTTTCTTTGTGCTGAAAGTTGAATTTATAGTTTCGGGGATTTTTGATAAGACAGTTTTCTGCTGTTACATCCCCAAGATGAATGTCGTTTTGTTTTTTGCACTGAAGTAACACCTTGCTATGCTTTTTAGGCTCCTCCTAAGATTGGATGCTGCTTCCTGAGTCTCAGCCCAGCCTTGATCACCTGCATGCAAATTAAAGGGCTGTGAAGGGCTGCTTCAGGAGGGTCCAATTGTTTGCCATAGAGCTCTGGGGTTGTCTTAACATCTAATCTGCGCAGATGGTTTTTATAGCGGAGAGCTGCCTTTTGTTTTAGCCCAGTTTCTCCTGTTAATGTGCTTGTTAGGTAGGTTATTTTGTAGGTTTGTATATCTTGGTTTTAGTTTGATTTAGGTAAGTCCACTTTTCTTTTTCTTTTAGGGTTGTTTTGTTTGTCATTCTGGCCTGAGCTCTCCCTGAAGCTTTTACCATTTTACATCATAATCTATTTAAAAGAAATGGCAGAATAAAAGTATTTAAGTGCCTTTTTGAGTCCTTGATTCCCTGTCCGGTCAGCAAGGCATAACCAATGGGTCATTATTTATACCTAAAACTAAAACGTTCGCAATCACTGAGTGTGGGAGCGGCCATTTTTGCCCATATATAGTAACTCTTCCCTCCTGCCATCTTCCAGCAGTGACGTCACGGTGCGGTAAGCCTAGCGCCATTCTTCCCGCTTTACAAGCAAAATCAATGGGAACTACTAGACACATCTGCAATCAACAACAATTATTGAAGATTTCCAGAGGACTTCACCATTGAAATTCACCAGAGCTATAGTGAAACTGACAATGCCCACGTGCATGGCAGCTGGATGCTGGAATACATTGGGTAAAAGTGAAAAATAATTAGTTATTTAACCTTTCTGATTCCTGATCCTCCACGGACGGGTTGGTCGTTGGATCGCCAACTTGAAGAGGGCGTTGTGACAAACACCGGATACAGCACTGGGACTTGATCAACAGCCGATACCGCACCGTGACGTCACTAACCAGTAGGCGGCAGTAGTGTTCTCTGACAAACATGGATGCCTCCAGTAAAGCACATTCAGATGAAAATTACTCTTAATTAAAAACCCTTATCATTTATTGAACAGGATGTAATAATTTCATATTTAAAATACTTTCAGAAGTTTGAATTCTGAATATTTTCAGATTTCTGAATCAACCTGTTTCAATGCTGAGCCGCCTGTAAAGATACAAAAGTTAAAAAAAATTTAGGTTTCATCTTTTATTTTTGTTTCGCTGGTCATCTACTTTTCTACTTTGATCTAACGTCTCAGTTCAGCGCCTTCTTTGTATCTAAATATGACAAGTTGATGAAATAAAGCGTCCAAATTCGTCCTGCTGTGATATTTCAGCGCTGAAAGCTGCATGTCGGTCTCTCTCCCCCACGGTGCTCCATCACTCCTGCCATCCCTTCGTCGCGGCAGAGAAGCCTAATCACTCACTCTGTATCCTAACAAAAACAAAATGGTGCCAACCAGTAGCTTTTAGTGGTGTTTACACTCCTAACCCCCCACACCCCCTTGCTCTGCGCTCCTCGTGGCTCGTGGCGGCATGGGTGATTAATTTGGGCCGTGCAGACAGGTAAACACAGGCCTATTTACATGGCTTAGCAGCCACCATATTTATACTCAACAGGACTAAGCTTCAGATAGAATATCCTTAAAGCTCCATCTGTTTATTTTCTCTCGCTGCTCCTTGAGCTCCGTCCTGACACCCGCCTTCCAGCGCTCGCTCTGAGCCCGACTCTCCTTCCTCCTCCTCTGACCTGCAGCTTTGTCAGGTCAGATTTAGTCGGTTTTATTCCCACAGATTGTCTTTGGATTCCAATTGCATCAAGTGTTCACATGCCAGAAATGTTTTCACATGCTGATATGTTCCAGGGACAAGCTGGAGAGAAGTTCTTTAGGATTTCCCATGAAACGGACACCAATGTGTTCAGAGTTGGGAGGTAGAGAGAAAATGGCAGGATTAGAAAACCTTTTTCTTGAGGAAAATCTGAAAAGTGTGGAGAACCACATTTGGCTGCAGGAGGCCTCTTCAAACTCTGAACATCTGCAGGTTTTTACAGAATGGCTCAAGCTCAGTCCGACTGCAAGGAAGACATCTGTCATCGATTTATAAAGCTTCCCACTGATTCCAGGTTAGATTTAGTTCTGGACTTTGACTAGGCCATTTGAATCTCTCTGGTAAAGGATGAACAGTTTTAATGAGGAGTGTTTAATACCCCATTTACACTACCCTTGAAAAACCGTGCAGATACCGGTCCGGAGCTCAGTAACTGGAGATAACTTATCGGTGATGTGTGCAAAAATGGAAAGCAAACTGAACGGAACCGAGCTAGACACATAACTGGACTGCGCTAACTGCAGACCCAGTTCCAGAGGTGGGCTCGCTCGGTTTTCCCCTGGCTCGGTTCTCTGATAACAAGAGCGCATGAGCAGAACGCTGCCATCTCCGCCTGGCTGCACATCCCGATTCACACTCCATTCCAGTAGTTGGCGGTAATGCCCTCCAGAGTTGCTTGCCAACCAACACAAAACAGAAGAAGAAGAACAACTATAAAACAACTATCAAGTCCAGAAATCTTCTCCACACACAACATTTTGTTTTGCTTGATTCCCTGGCCGCTTTCTGTATATCGCTTCTTGAGCGCTTCTCAGATACCCTGTACTTCGTGACCGTCCTCATCAGCCTCAGCCCGAGTACCGCTCCAATTCTCAAGAACGCCAGATCGAGAACGCATCAAATCCCCCGATGTTGTTCTCACCCCGCCCTCTTTATCGCAAAGCATGCATCAGAGCAGACTTTTTATGCGTTCTTCAGACTGACCGCTTCCCCTTAGAATGCCCCGCTGCCGCGCGCTTGATTCGAGACAGCGCTCACAGTGTTAAGTTAAACATTCCCTTTTCTGCCTTGCTGTTGTTTGTTCTATTTCAAAGATACGTTTTGAAATCGTTTGAGGCGATAACATTATACATTGGAAGCACTCCCTGTGTGAGGATACTGCTTTACAGAGATTAGTCGCGAGATTAAAAAGTCCGGCGTTGGCCGGACCAGAAAGTGACCAGCAGACCTCCTCGAGGGGTAACCGCGAAGCCAGGGGCCCCTAGAATTTACCCTCGTCTGTAGTGCGCTTCTCGGTCCTAGTTATGTGTGAACTACCGCTCGTTCTGATGCCGGTTTTTTGCTGTTCAGTAATTTTTTTTATGTTTTTTAAGCTTTAGAAATTAAAATATTATTGTTGTTTTCAAAATGTTTTAGGTGTTGGGAATAAATAGTTTTGACAGTTAAACATGGTGGTGGTAGCACTGTGATGACGTCACGAGTGCGCTTCTGCTCCAATACGCATACGTTACTGCGTGCTCGTCCGGCGTTCTCGTCAAGTCGATCTTCCTGCATTCTTGCCAGAAGCGGACTTGTGCGAGCTTAATCTATCTTTCGATTCTAGTGGGTGGCGCCCATTAGTTGCTTGCGGATTCCCTCATTCTTGCGTTTTCTTCTTCTACTTGTGTTTTATGGCGGTTGGCAAACAACTTTTGGTTTATTATTGGCAAAGCCACCAACTGCTTGATTTCACTCCTTCAATACCTGGCAGTAATACGCAGATGATAAGTCACTAGGAAGCGAAAAGTTAGAGGAACGGAATAGCGTGATGTGTAGCGCGGTCGTCAGAACCAAGCTACGGCCTGGTAAAAACGATCCGAGCTTGGACCGGTCTCCGCATGGATGGGTTTTTCAAGGGTAGTGTAAATGGGGTAGCGTTAGGTTTAGGGCTGAATTTCTGACCAGTTATCCAGATGCATTAAACGAGTCAGACCCCTGATGTATGAAGGGAAGGTCTGCCTCACATGTCTGCTCCAATTCCTTCAAAATATGTCAAACCATGTGCCGTCCGGTCCAGCTCATCCACAGCAGACTTATTCATCTGGGTCTTGGAGACTTGCTTTGTGTTGAATAGTTGTGTTGGCATATCAAGGGGCCTTCACTGTTCCCGTCCAGTTGGAAGCATAAAATTATCCAAACTCTCTGGGTCCTTTGAGGCATTCATAGATTGTTTAATTGAGTTGATTTCTGCCCAAACCTCACATTAGATCCAGAGATTTTAGATCTGGAGAGTTTCCCATCTGACAGCCAGATCTTCTGGGTGTGCTTTGCTTGTCATGTGGTTGGAAACACTCTGGCCAAAGTTGTCTTATCACCAGTTTTTTATTGTCGTATTTGAAGTCTCTTGAATTCCGTAAAATCAACAATCTTAAAATCTTGCTATAAAGTCTTAGTTGTAACCGAGAGACTGAGCCTAGCATCGAAGAAACAACCCCACAGCATAATTCCTCCTCCTCCTCCAAACATAGCCCTTGGTTCCCTACAGTGAAAATCACTCTCTTTGCATCACCAAACAGACGCTTCCACCTTATTGTCCATCAGAAAACATCGATTTGTCTCTCCAGAGATGTGCTTCCACTGCTCTGGACTCCAGTGGTGGCTTCCTTCACTCCACTTGCAGCTTTTCATTGTTGATGCATGGCAGAGATGCAGTTTCTCGGCATCATGCTCTCTGCAGCATGTAACCAAAGCCTCCACGGCCTTGGTTACATGCTGAAAGCCTAAGTTCTGGCGCTAATCTGAGGCCCACATGAATTCTGGAAGTCTGTAGAAAGTCCCCAATCCATTGTACACTGTGGCCCTCAGCCTCTGCTGCTCCTGCTCGGTCAGAAGCTGGCTTCCCTCCTTTCCTTTCCTTTATGCACAGCATGCGTTTGGCTAAAAGTTTCAGGTTCATTCACCTCTGAGGAAATAACTTTCTTTCAAAGTTTGTCTGTGTTGAAGGTTCTGGTTGTGGTTTCTCTCAGTAATGAACATCTTCTTGCATCTCTTCCATTTAAAGTCAGATTTGGTGAAAGATCCATTCATCCGTGGATCTCAGCAGCTACTCCAGAGGTACCAAAAGCTGGAGGCTAATAACTCTGATCACACCTGGACTCATTATGGTGACTTCTGAAGGCAATTGGAAAACTGAAAGATTTCTTTTTGTTTTGATCTTATGAGCTAAATTGTTAAAAATGTATTACAATCTTTAGACTTCCACAAAGTCATGTTAAAAGGTGAGAATTTGTGGGTGATAATCTGAGACGTCCAATTTATCCTTCACTAAAACCAGCCGGTAATGTTTGCCTTTGAAATCTCTAACACCTTTTGAGGATCCAACTACCCGGCATGTGGAGAATGATGTTGAAGGAGTGCTACAACCTGGCAGTGTTTCAAAATGCCTGATAAAAACCAGCTAGCTAGGAGGAAGAACAAGAACAGCAGGATTCCCAAAAAGCCACAACTGTAACAGACAACAATCGAACAGCTCAACAAGCTCATTGAGTCATTTCCCTTAACTGGCAGCAGGTTTACAGTTAGTGAACAAGAACCAGCTCATCCAGTAAGATTCCTGACCCTTACAACACTAACACATACGATTCTGAGGCCCTGCTTTCGTCTTTTTGTCAGATATTCATCCACCCCACCTTAAAATCCACAACAACTGATAACAGTCCTTGAAAAACCAAGAACACATTAAAATCAGCTAATTTCTGTTCACAGCTCGTAAAGTAAAACAGCTAGTTTTGTTTTATGATCAATAAACATCTCTATTAAACATGACATCATGCTCCAATTAGCAAAGACAGATCAGATAACGCTGCGCCCCGAGCAAACTCTGAAAGTTCACTATTAGTAGGTGAATTACTAGGAATCCTCTTTGAAGCCTAAGCCTTTAATTGCTAAACTTAATATGTCAAAAAAAAAAAAAACAGAAACATCTCAATGTGTTGAAATAACTGAGCTGGAAACCATTGAAACTACACCTGTTTAGAAAAATTCAGTGTTTTTCTGGTATCTCTGGACTATGTTGTAAAGTTCTTATTATATCTGCAAATATAATAATGTGTATTTCTTTTCATCATTTACAGTGTTCAACAACAGCAACGCTCTTCACAGTTTGATCTGTTATTTCTCAGGTTCATCTGGAGTAGAGCCACCTTAAAACTCAAATATAAAGTTTTAAGGCAAGGCAAGGCAAGGCAAATTGATCTTGTATAGCATAATTCAGTAAAAAGACAATGCAAAATGCTTTTACATGATTAAAATATAGGAAAATAAAAACAGAATCAAAGCAAGTAGGAAAAAAATAAAATAATTAAATAAAAAAAAATGCAGAAACAAAAAAAAGAACATTAAAAACAGTTGGACTAAAAGAAAATAAAAAGTTGACCTAATGATTTTTCAGTTGAACTGTTTAACTAGAACAGTGGAAGGCAATCCTAAATAAATGTGTTTAGTCTTGATTTAAAGGAACCTCAGGCTTCTGCTGCACTTTTACAGTTTTCTGGAAGTTTGTTCCAGATAAAGTGGAGCATAGGAACTAAATGCTGCTTCTCCATGTTTAAGTTCTCTGGTTCTAGGTATGCAGAGCAGGCTGGAGCCAGAAGACCTGAGTGGTCTGGAGGGTTGATACACTGATAGCAAGTCTGTGATATATTTAGTTGCTTCAAAGATTTATAACTAACTATAACTAACAGAAGTATTTTAAAGTCTATTCTCTGAGATACAGGGAGCCAGTTTAAGGACTTTAGAACTGGGGTGATGTGCTCTACTTTCTTAGACTTAGTGAGGACACTAAAAGGAAACTATTTAAAAATAATAGGGTTCAAAACTCCCTTTTTTGTTAAAAGAGAGTTTTTCCCTTTTTCTGAAAGTATGCTTTTGTTACATTCAGACCGCAAGCAGCAGAAGCCGCAAAAGCAGCTAGTTTACATGCAAAGTCAATGGTTGACGTGCATCAAGGTGCAGCAAATGGTCCTGACGAGCAATTTGAGCATCTGAAGCGGGGCGTCCTGCACGTCAGATGCTCATGAGCTCCAGTGGGTTCAGGTTTGTACTGGTGTGTTAGCGCATATGGAAACACTGCATGAAAAGTGAGATTTTTGTCCGCGTAAACTCCCGCAGATCTCCCTGATTTTCGTCAGTTAACTACAATTTGCAACCCGCGCTTGTCGCCGTTTGTCAGAGCCACAAATTGTCGGAAACGGACTCTGACGTATGTGGAGAACGATCAGCTGTACTAATGGCCCTAATTAGCATATGAATACACTCAGTATTGGCTGAAACCACCTTTCTCAAACAAGTAAAAATCTCACAGCATTTTTCATTTACATGTTAAAGCCTCCCCTAGGAATTCCATGGGGGGAGGAGGCCTAAGAAACACTGCCTAAGAAAGCCCACGTCAATTTCTGACAATTTATGGGAGTTTTCGGCGATGCCTGCAAATTACCGTGCAACAGCTGTTAACCTGAACTTCCACGACAATCTACAGTGCATACTGATGAAAATCACACTTTTCATGCAGTGAAAGTGATGGGATGTTCTCAGTCATTAGGCGTTCCTGTGGAGCTGCTGCCCATGACATCAATCTGCTACACCCCAAAAATAAACCCACATTAGCTAAATTTATCGAATTCTCTCAGATAAAGTTCTCTCAGTATTTTCCCTTTTTTTTATTTGACCTTTAAACGTTGTTCTTATTCAGAGGCTTTTAGGATGAATCTTTCTGCTACAAACACTGCCTTTGTTAGCGTAGCGAGGTTAAAGAAGTGCAGCCGTGCATGCACCCACAGCAGGCCTCTGAACAGCTCAAACATTAGCTAGAACTGTATTCAGTTTAACACTTATCGTCTTTATCTCTCCCAAATGGTAACCCAGCATAAACCAGTCAGATTAATGCAGCCAGCTATCGCTCTCATAAAGTCAAACAGTCTTGCTAACTGTTGTACCCACTCTTTGAACATTCGCTGTTTCCATAATCCTGCTACAGATCTTAAGCCCATAATTGTTGCTCTTACCTAATAACCTACTAATGCTACATTTTAAACAAAGAACAAACAAGAAAATCCGGCTGTGGATTGGCAGGCTTACAAAGATGACAACTACTAAAATAAACCAACGAGCTGTTTAGACAAATCATTTTCCCTTCCAAACTTTCAGGAAAGTCTCACACATTCGTTACATCTATGTGCTTTCACTTCCAGATATCACCCTGGATCTCCTTTCACTTTCACCTGATCAGAGACTATAGAGTACATGGAAATGTATTAAATACTACTTTAGATTAAGTTTTCTCAGTCCAGTTAAATCCTTGTGTATTTTAATAAACTGTAAACCAAACTTTCATTGTTGTTTATTCACTAAAGGAAGCAGAGGCAGCCCATCAGGATGGATCGGGCTTCACGTTTCCTACAGTCCTCTTTCATAAAGCAAGTGTCTGGAACATGCTAGCAATAACACTAAAAGTGAAGACAGTTGTCTAATGTAAAACATACAGTCTCTCAGTTCCTTACTAGAACCAGTTTTTCCAGATGATAGTATAACTCCCTCCCGAATAAGCACAGCTTTGACACGTGCGTGTTAGCATGGGAGTGTTCAGCTGAGCTGCTGCCAGTCATGCCTCGCATTCCAGCGGCTACACGCAGGTAGACCCAACCACACCTGTGCAGGTGCAGAGATGTCGGTGATTCTTTTTGGATTCCTGTTTATGAAACGTAAAAAACTGCTACAGGACTGGTCAGCAATTGAAATACACTTTATTCTGATCGGGTCCAATGATTGCTTGGCATGGTGGTGGAAGGTTGATGATTTGCAATATCATGCAGCCACTAAGAAGACATCCACAGAGTCATTCTAAACCTAATAGCTAACAAAGGAACCATAACTGGGTCAACAGAACAGTGATCTTAAACAGCAGTGGACCTGCAGCAAAATCTGGCCCAGTTAAAGCCCAATTAACTCCTTCTGTTCCAGATTCAGCTGCTAGTTTACATTTTCAAAGACGAATGACGATAGTTCAGTGCGTGAAATCGACACCTCCTTTCTCTACAAATCTCACAATTCTAAACTTCCACTATAAAACTGGTGAATCCAAACGAAGCCTCGAGTTCCCGAGTTGACGTAAACTCGGGGATGTTGCCCTATTTTGTTCTCGCCTGTACTTTTGTCACGCCCTGAAATTCACATACAGACCAGCCCAATGATTCGCTGGCCCAAGGGAGGGGGGGCGGGTATGAAGTGTCGACTGCTGGGCCGCTCACTGGACCGGACCTCAACAGAGAGCCATGAGCCATCCATCCTGTGTCCAGGCTACCGTCACCAGGTCGGGTTCGGTGGCTCCTTCTCCCTGCCCCCGGACCAGCCATTGAGCTGATGGCTCGGTTCGGGTTCCCGCTGTGTTTTTTGACTACTTGCTGCACTGTAGTTGACCAAATTCCCGGTCAATTTTGAAATTACCCATAAACATTTTTTCAGGTACGAAAAGTACGACATGTCCGGGAAAAAGAGGCCATCCGGTCACCCTGCCATATCAAAAATGTCAATGTTTTGAGTGCTTGTTGCTATGATACGCCTTTGCTCTGTGCAGCTTTGCTCGTTGTAAACCAACCAATCAGGGCACAGCTCATCTAAATATTCATGAAAGGAAAAACACTTGAATTTACATTCTAGATTTTAACCAGGCTTTGATTAGGTGTAGCCTCTCGCGGGAGACCATCCTGATCTCGGCGAGCTTTCAAGGTTTCACTCGCTAGATCAGTCTGGAGACTCTCCATTAAAGAGTAAATTTCTGGAGCCGTGTTCACAAACTGAACGTCCAGTCAGCCGCTTTTGGCTTTGGAGGGGGCGGGTTGGAGGGGTGTGACGCGATCGCAGAAGGCTACAGTTCAGTTCCAAAGAACATGAGTGCTTGGGCCTTATGAAATCTAGCGCTAGCGCGGGTTATCGAAAGTTTCTACCGAATTACAGAGTATCCTCTCTCCAAAAGAAGAGCAAACTGAGGAAAAGCAGAGTAGCTTTTCCTCAGAGATAAGTTCTTTTGCCTTCCACCTGTTTTCAAGTGGGTTAAATCATCTATCACCGGGTTCCTTCATCGCCGCTTCCTTGATAGTACAGCTTTCATATGCACTGGGATCTGATTGGCTTCATTTCACCAAATATCAGGCCAATCAGCTAACAACTTTTCATACATTTTCGCCTTCTCCTAAAATTACTACTCAATCGAATAGCTCTTCCAGATGGATAGCGCGGAGCAAATCCAGCAAAATCCATCTGCCCGCCAGAATCAGGTTAACATTAGAGCTATAATAGAACAGCAATATATACCATTTTGAGCTTCAACCAATGTTACACACCCTATTCAGAGAGACTTCCATGGACCACTGTGCACCAAATAATTCTATGCAGAATCATTCTTATGACCCTTTTAAGATTTGTTCCTCCAACAGATTTATTTTTTTTATTTCAGCGATCTGTTTATTAAAGGAAAAGTCCGGTCAGCAAGCTATAATCATACTGGATCATTATATAAACCTAAAACATAATATATTTTGTGGTGACTTAATCGCAATTTAGTGTCAGCCAAGTAAAAAAATAAAAAAAATAATTTCCATCTGGCCATTTTTGCCCAAATATAGCAACACCTCCCTCCTGCCATCTTCCAGCAAATGCCACGGTAAGCGGTGTAAGCCTAGCGCTCATTCTCCCCACTTATAAGCAAATCAATCAATGGGAACTACTAGACAGCTACCTGTAATCAACAATACTTATTGAAGATTCTCTCAAGAGGACTTCACCATTGAAATTCACCAAGAGCTATAGTGAAACTGACGTCGTGAAATCTTATGTTGTAATACATCGGGTAAAAGTGAAAAAAAAAAAAAAAAAAAAAGAGAGTTATTTCACCTTTCTGGATTCCCTCGATCCTCCCGCGGATTCATCGCTGGATTGTCAACTTGAAGAGGGAGGATTTGCCATCAAAACTTCTGGCCAGAGAAAACACATAGTAATATGTAGCCAAACATTTGAAGAAGAATTGGATAATAGCGCTAGCAAGTAGACATCAAACACCAGATACAGCACTGGACTCTTGATCAACAGCCGAGCACCGCGACTCTTGTGACGCCACAAACCAGTAGGTGGCAGTAGTGTCCTTTGACAAACATGGATGCTCCCAGTAAAACACACATCTCAAATGAAAAATTACTCTGAACTAAAACACTCCTATCATTTATTGAAAAAGTATTTGCATTTATAAAGTACTTTCAGAAATTTGAATTCTGAATATTACCAGACTTCTCTTTTAATTGATAGTTTGGGGATCAAATATGATAATTTGTCTTGTAAATAAAGCATTTCTTCTTCTTTCTCTGTCCTAAAAACACTTTCTCTCCCCTCGTTCAGCTGCTCTGTTTTGAATCAACAGAAGAGAAACAAACAATTTTCTTGTTCTTGCAACCTCAACAGCAAGAAGAGACATCTTGGTTATTGCAGCTGAAGGACTGTTTAGGCATCAAAAAGACGTCTCTGCCATCTTATCTGATGGTGGTTCTTTATGCTTTATTGAGCAAACTTGTGAGAGCTCTTAATCAAAAGAGGGTTAAAATAATTATTCTTTACAGTCAGTGCTGACCTATGGGCCATTGATTGGTGCTTCTAATGTATTCCTTTGAATTTTCATTTAAATTAAAAGTATTAGTGTTTGATTTAACATTGTCCTAAATCCTTAGCATCATGTCCTTTAATAAGAAGCCATGTGAGCTCATCGGAACAACAGGTGACAGATAAAAATACCATATTTGTGTTAAATATCTTTGTTACTGATGTAGAAAATCCATGGATTCAGACTTGGCTAAGTGGTGTTATAGATACACTCCAAATAAACGCGACTGACATTAAACACATGCATGCAAGCTTTCTGAACATGATGCACCAACAATGCCTAATTTAATTACTGATTCACTGAATCTCGCTTTGCAATCCGTTCTTTAAAGATTTACTGTAGCTCAAGACTGCAAACATTTCACACAGATGCTTTCTCTGCCTGTGAATCCTATCATGCCTTTGGGCCAGGATAATTGCATATCAACTCCGGAGTTCCCTTAAAGGGATGTCCAAGAGCACACAGGCTGCCTGTTTGTCTGGGGATTTTTATTTCCAGCACCCTTTGGAGATGATTTGTCTATTATCTTCGGTGGATTTTCTCCCCCTCTTCATCTCCAGCTTATTACTGCAATCATAAAGCTGAAGGTCAGTGGGAAAGGCAGGCTTTGGGAGGGGGTCCATGGTGAAGCTCTAGTAGTTTGATACAGAAAAAGCAGAAAAAGAAGTCATGTAAAATAAATCCACTAAATCCTGACTAATCCCTCAATGTTTAAGTGGTCGGTACTTAAGGTTATTAAAGCTAGATTTGCTATGACTCAGAAACAGTTTTGAGTCCCTAGAGGATAATGATGATGTCATGCTTTTGCTTGTTTCTGATGTCTACTACACATCTGGTACCATGGCAGACTTTTATAGCATGTTGAGGAGCTCCACCCATCTGTATCATCCCAGCGTCCAGCTTCCAGACAGCTGAAGGTACCAAACTTGTCTAGTCAACAGATGGAACAATGACCGTCATGGGAAAGTCCAGGTGTCATAAGGTTCGGGAGGAGGACAGGTTCAGTTTCCCCAGAGATAACTGGTTGTGATCCTGTAGTGAAAAATCATCAATCCCAGAAGAAAGGCCAACACTTTTAAAGATGCTGGGATGAAAGAGTCCCTGACAGCAGTTAGAGGAGCTCTGTACCAGCATGGACTGAATGACAGGAAGAACTTCAGATTGGTTTCGAAATGTTCTGAGACAGTTTAGACAGTGACAGACAGACAGACAGACAGACAGACAGACAGACAGACAGACAGACAGGACAGACAGACAGACAGACAGACAGACAGCATTGCAGATGCATGCTCCTTTTGAAGTGGGAGGAGCAGTGCCTCTACCATCCCGAAGCTCCTCCCGGGTAACTGAGCTCTTCACCCGATCTTGGAAGGTTGGGCCCAGCCTCACCCTCTGTAAATGTAACTCCATTTCGGCCTTTTTGTATTTGAAATCTCGTCCTTTCTGTCATTACCCAGATCTAATGATCCACAATAGGTGAGTGGTGGGAACCTAGATCGCTCGGTAAATTCGGTGAGCTTTGCCCCCAACTCAGCTCCCTCTTCACCACGACAGTCCAATACAGTGACGGCATCAGTGTCGATGCTTTACCAATCCTATCGATCTCACACTCCATCTGTCCCTCACTTGTGAACAAGACCCCGAGATGCTTGAACTCCTCCACTTGAAACAAGGACTCTCCACTTGAGGTGCTGATCCTCATTCTGGCCACTTTAAACTCTACTCCAGGGGTCTTCAAACTTTTCCAGGCCAAGGACCCCCAAACTGCTGGTGAGATGGAGCAGGGACCCCCTAATTATATATATTGTATGAAATAGTGTTCTATCAAACTGGTCCTATTGTCACTCTATTACAGATGGAAGTAATGTAATCTCAAAGTAGTCCTCTCCCTGGGGATTATTAAAAGTATTTCTGGATTCTGATTCTGGTTGGTGGGACAGAATGGGTGTTGTGAATGAAGCGATTGCCCAGCTTGAATGAGCTCCTGTGTTAGTTGGATGTGTGCATTGATGACTGAAAGACATCTTCTGCCTCCGTTATCTGTTTACTACAATGTGTTGAATTCATGTCAATGTGGATTTAAAGACATTTCAATTAGTGGAAAAAATTGCACGGGGGAGTATAAAAAAAAGTCTTATCAACCAAAACTTTAGCGACCCCCCATGCAGTACCTCTGTTGACCTCCTAAGGGTCACGGACCCCCTGTTGAAGACCTCTGCTCTACGCTTTACTTCACACTAGGTGCTGAGACAATGAAAAGAACAAGGAGATTTAGGCCATGATGGCAATCATCTGAGAAGGCCAATGCTGCTGTAAAGTGTGAGGATAGAGCCATCATGGGTGGCTGCTCTGATTAAGGATAAGTTTCACTAATTCACGAGGAAAGAACATGATGTGGAAAAGTTGCAACACCTGGAAATGTCAGGCAGGAAGTTAAAACATGGGAAGAAATGTGTCTCCCTATTTAACAGTGACGTTCATAGCTCTGCCAAGTTACGAGGCGTTCCAAGGACAGAGTGGTCTGATCTCAGTCCCATGGATGAAACGGCTGCAGGCTGAAATGTTGGCTACAAACCCGACCCACTTCCACCAGTTCTGTCAGGAGGAATGGGCCACATGTCCAGAAGCTTGTAGAAGGAACTCATCTGATATCAGGTTCATCACACATGTGACAAGGTCATGAAATGCAGTCAGATCCAAAAAGAAGTGATCAAGCAGGGATCGAATATGATCTAGTCCAGGGGTCACCAATGTGGTGCCCAATGGGCTCCACAGCATCCTCTGAAAACAACCCAACTCACCAGTGGACTAACGTTGACATTTGTATTTTATTCTGTTGCCCTTCTTTTTCAATCATTTATAGAGCATTTCATCATTTTAGTATTTAAGCATTTAAAGAGATCCGTCCCTACCTATGTCTGTCCGTCCGTCCTTTCCTGCCTCACTCCCTCCATGTGTCCCTCCCTCTAAAATATATATATTAGTATGAAGTGAAGGTGACCACTGATCCCTCCCTCTCTACCTCCCTCTGCGCGTCCGTCTCTCCCTCTGTCCATCCGTATGTCCATACCTCCCTCCCTCCGTCTGTCCGTCCCTCCCTTCCTCACTTTTTCCATCCATCCCACACTACCTCCCTCCATCCTTCCGACCCTACCTCATTCCCTCCCTCCCCCCAAATAAAATATATTTATTAGCATGAAATTAAGGTGGATGCTGATCCCTCAAGGTCATTGATAGACCTTCCTATGACTCAGTACCGGTACTCATCTTTTTAAGCCATCTGCCTTAAAAAGGTTGGTGACCCCTGATCTAGAACAGTGCATGAATTTAGATAATAGTCAAAGAACCGTGTCTAATCAGTCGTTCTGACAGGGTAATCAGCTCAGTAACATTCAGACGTCCCTGTCCTCCTCACAGAGAGCTGTAGGTGGCATCTCTGCCCTATACCATCCTACAAAGCAACACTATAGTTCAAACACCATCTGTAATCAGCAGCTCTGCTGACAATGTAATTATAGAAGAGTCTGGGCAATGCAAACATCCAAGGAATCCTAATTATCAACAAGACAGGAAGGAAGACGTATGGGTCATTCCAAACAAACAAACAACTTCCTCTGACCAGAGACGATCAGAAAACAGTTGGACCGGGGATAGATATTTGCAACACAGAAGCAGCAGACATTTCAGAGTGTTTCCCAACCTTTTTGTGCACCCCTTTGGGCATTTTGTTACCATGAGTACGCCTCATGTCCAAACGTGGAACATATAATAAATTATTATAATATTAAAACTATTTTACTTAATCTTTTAGTTTGAGAATTGAATTCTTATAATTGTATTCTTTCCATCTTAAAAAACTTATGTTGCCTGACAGTTAGTGAGGAATCTAAATAAATACAAAATAAAATCATATTATAAACCTGTATTTATAAAACTCAAGCTCCTCTGTATAACTTCCCTATAATCACATTTAAACTTAATGAATTTGGAACAAAATGTAAAACAAAAATTATAGTTAGACTGGCTAAATTAGTTTGTTTTGTTTTTATTCAGAACCATAAGCTGCTTTGATTAAGAGCTCCAGTTTGAGATATTCAGATCAGGTCCAAAATTAATAAAATCTAAAGCCCCCGTCACACTGTTATCATTTAGACTAGCGTATGCCTTACGTAAGTAAAATCTGCCAAGAACGCTGGCATATGTTGGATAAGTTATGAGCATGCTGAAGCACGCTGGCACATGTCAACATACAGCAGGTACGTCAACATGTATGCCAGTGTATGCTCATACGTGGGCCATAAGTTACAGATAAGTTATTTGATCGTTGACATACGTTAAGTGAAGTTACTTGTCGTGGCGTCTAGCTTATCCAAAACCTTTGAGTAACTTGTGCGTAACTTATCGAGAAATTATCTCCAACACATTTCATAGTATTTAACGTGTTCCTGGCGACCGCTGAACATGTTTCTAACTTACAGCTACTGTATAATGGAATATATGCAGCATTTTGGTATAAAAAGGAGGTTCACAGGAGAAACCGTCAGTTCTCCAGTTCTCCATCACCATCATCAGGTGAGCGGGAAGTTGAATTTGATAGATCCTTCCTGCGCCCATTGCCAACAATCTTCCTAGCAGAATGGACGCTGAATTTGCTAAGACTGCAAACCTTATTTCTTTCTTTATCTTTTTATTTATTTATTTATTTTTTTTTTTTGGTGGGCAGTAAGCCACTGCTAGGTTAACAGTCAAAGAATTCTTTTTATGCAGGCCGGGTGCCTCCAGGCGCATTGCTGCCCCCTCAGGACACTGACTTGTGATATTTGATGGGCATTACGCTGAGGTGAGTTATGCATAAGTTAGGCTGTCGTTGGACATAAGTAGACTTGTTATGAACACGCTATGTACACTGCAAAAAACATCTAGATTTAAGTCTTAAAAATTCTTAAATTAGGTGTATTTACCCTTAATTTTAGCTGATAAATAAAATTATTTGCCAATGGAATTAGTATTTTTACGCCTAAAAAAAGATAATTAGGTAATATGCACTTCAATAAGACAAAGCTGTTTTTTTTTCTTATTTTAAATGTAAATGGTCTTGTTCCATTGGCAAAGTGTGTCACTTATCTCCTCAATTCAAGAAAAAATGCACTTAATTTAATCAAAAATGACTCATTTAAATTTCCATTTTTTGCAGTGTATACATCCAAAATTTAAAAAATATATAGCGTTTTAAAAGATGCTGGGACGTCAGGCAAACGCTGGCTAAATCTGCAAGGTGTGACGGCGCCCTAAACCAGGTCCAGTCTTCTGGTTCTATCCTATCAAGTATGCATCCCTGCTCCACCACACCTGAACCACAATTGATTATAGATGTTGGAGATCGGCCTGTTTTTCAGTGTAGTCCTGTTTCTCTGATTGTGACTGGCTAAATGTGCTCTCTTCTTCCTCTGATATGGGAGCTGGCTCAGAGCTCGTCTGCCTGGCTGTGTTTCCTGGACTGGGCCGCCTGTGGAGTTGGTTTACAGTTGCCTTTTGTATCTCTGCTTCTGTCTCATTGAACCCCAGTCGGCCTCAGCAGATGGCCGCTCACAATGAGCTTGGTTCTGCTGGAGGTTTTATTCCTGTTAAAAGGGAGTTTTTCCTCTCCACTGTCGCTACAAGCATGCTTAGTGTGAGGGATTGCATTGAGTCAATACAATCAACTGTTTTCCTGAGATAGAAAACTTTTCATCAATTTGCCTGAATGATCTGGTTGAACTGTAAAGTTCCTTGGGATGAAGTGTTGTGAACTGGTGCTATAGAAATAAACTGAATTGAATGCGAAATTGATTTTAGGGCTGCAGTAAAGGCTTTGAAGACCCTGACCTCCCACCACTAGTCGGTCAAGAGTATTTAAAAATCTATCAGCCCAGGCTGTTGGGCTGGTCTGTATCACAAGTGTCTTAAAGCTGCAACTTTCACCCAAACTGGATCAACAGCAGTCAAGCTGATGCAAAAAGGAGGGACCCCAGCAGAAACCAATATCTGATCATGTATAACTATGGGATCTAAGATAACTATGTGCAAACCTGGATCCAGTCTGAAACTTTTGTGCCTTAAAGCATCCATTTACAGAGAGTGTTTCCAAATGTTAGAATTACAGGAAACAAACAGGGCAGGTGATATGATTAGCCTGCGCTGGCTTATCAAAGTCAATCCTGTTGATACCGGCTGCATGGAGAACTTTGTGACCAAACTCGACATCAGCAGCTGGGAGACACAATTTCACAACCAGCGTTATCAGGCGCCGTTTGATCACCCCACACCGAGAACAATTTGTCGATTAGCCGCAGTTAAACCTGCAGCCCTGTTGCCTTTCTTCTCCCTGACCCGTGTGTAAAGAGATTAGCTATTCAAGGCAGGCAGCAGGGTGACAATCACCACATCAGATCAATATTACTTATCTGGCTCCCCCTCCCTCTCTCTGCATTACACTCCTGGTACAGTAATACACCTGGAAGAAGCAGTGAGTGTGTGCTGATTAGATTAGGCTTTCCACGTTCATGAGCACACACACAGATAAGAAAGATGCTGCTTGGAATCTCTTCCAGCTGCAGAGTGAAGTGGGAGGATAGAGTAGACGTCCCCAGGAGTTTGGCGCTCTCTGCAGTGGGTACTGGTCTGATGTTAGGCTTCTTCGTTCATCCACCCAAATGCTAAAACTTAGCCATGTGGAAGGATGTTCAGTGTTTTGTTATGAGTGAAAGACGCCATCAGGAAGCTGAACTGGTGCCATATGTGTTAGGGATAGGTGTGATTACGTTAAAGGAAGCGGAATTGATATGCTGCCGAAACCTGAGGAGATGAAGGTTAACGGTTCTCCACGCCGTCATTTAGCTAATAAGAGAAGAAAAACGGGAAGGGTTTTAGTCTGATTTAATATGACACACATCGTTCGGGGCTTTGGTTTGAAACCAGCAGGATTCAGGTCGGCGCTGAACATGGAGCACGCTGGCCTGTGACGTCATTGCGTCCTCTACTGCGCATGCGGGACACTTGCATTGTATGACTGCAGTTCACACAGGAGATCACATACAAGTCGCATATAATTGGAAATATGAGCGGCAACGCAAAAACATCGAATTTCACAAAAAATCGGAATTTAGCATCAAGGAACGTAGCCTTAGACTGGGCCGCCTTTTAAAGATGCCTTTTGTACCGTAAATCCTCTAATATTGGCCTGTATTCCATTAGCAGCTGGGTCTCTAATAATGGCCTGTGTTGCTGTCGGTGAAGGTAAATATTGGCCGGACTCATATAATTAGAACCAACGATGTTTCTGGGCAGTCCTCAACAACTTGTGATAGTAACATACAAGTACCACAGGGGGCAGTGTTTGCTAACGAATCCAAGCCATTAGCATGGGAAGTCCCATCCTTAGCGCAGAGCAGTGCGCAGACAGGAGGCCGGCTTGTTTTGTTTTTTATTACCGAAATTGCGGAGGAAAACAACTTCGTGAAGTTTGACCCGCTAGAAGAGCGAGGTCTTGCGAGAATGCTGGGACCCTTTTGCACCTGGATCTCCTCACTTTTTAGCCCTCATGTCCCTCCGTTTATTCGGACTACTTTCGCCGCCACTTCTTCGCCATACCTCTCGTGGTATCTAGACCCACATCGTATAGTGCAGACCACGCTTCAATATTGAGCATAAATCAAAAATGTCTGCGTCAATCTCACTGCGACACGCTGCTGCAGGAGTATAACCAGCCACACAGTCGTTCTGATCTGAAAGACACTGAGTGTTAAAATGACAGAATTTTGTTGGCCTTAATTTTTCTGAATTTCCTTGAAATATATGATACTGGTAGCCTACTTCCACTTAGCCTGCCTCAAATAAAATTTCGCTGCGATGTTTGTTGATGAACAGTTTCCATTATTTTTTTTATTTTGTTTCAGTTTGACCAAGATTCCATTTTGTGTCTTTTTTTTCGTATTGCCGTGCAGAAAAATTGCAGCTGCTGGAATATGTCTGAATTATGTTCTGTATACCGTTATGGTAACTGTACTTTTTCAACAAATGAATCTAGTATGTTATAGGTTCTAAGAGACACAGAATCTTTTTTTTTTATTAATTCCACTGGTAGTCTGTTTTGATGAAATAGAAATAGAGGCCTGCCTCTAATTTTGGCCTCCGTCCAATAATGGCCTGGAACAACATGTACCTGAGTGAAATAAAGGCCCCATCCTACATTAAAGGATTTTTGTATCTCTGCTTCTGTCTCCTTGAACCCCAGTGATGGCCTCAGCAGATGGCATCTCACACTGAGCCTGGTTCTGCTGGAGGTTTCTTCCTGTTAAAAGGGAGTTTTTTTTCCTCTCCACTGTCGCTATAGGCATGCTTGAGTGTGAGGGATTGCTGAAGAGTCAATGAGTCGATGCAATCAACTATTTTTTCTTCGATAAAAAACTTTGACTCAATTTGACTGGATCATCTGGTGAACTGTAAAGTGCCTTGATGTGACATGTATTGTGAATTGGCGCTATATGAATAAACTGAATTGAAACTCAATTGAATTGAGTAATTAGATGATTGAGAAGACTCTGGAGGTACTGTATGCATACAGAGGAGGTAACTCAGCCATTTGATTCAAGTGTGTTGGACCAAAAGGGTGCAGGAAACCAGCCCCCAGGAACTGGAATTACCCACCCCTGATTTTAAACTTCAGTGGACAGGTTGGATCAAGGCAGATCCTCAGTAACTCAGAGTTTCCTGTAAAAAGAAAGAGAAACATGCAAGGGAAAAACTCTAAAAATCACAGAGAACCTCAGAATGAAGGAAGGGGAGGTTTTCTTGTTGGGCCTAATGGGGATAATGAGAAGAGATATTTACTACCCCATAACATCCACGGAAGATCCAGAGGAAGCGGTGAAGATCCACAACATAACTTCTAACATCAATCCTCTGTCGTATTTAGTCTAGTTGTAAAAAAAAAAAAAAAAAAAGGGGATGGTATATTATTATTATTATTATTATTATTTTTTTGGAAGCATACATTGCCTAACTAATATGTTCTATTAACCTAAAGTAATATGCTTGATGTGGTTGTTACATGTCATGTTCGCCGGTCATTGATTTTAACCAAGGAACCTTACAGTCTGGAATTTAGACACCACCTCACTGATCAAAAGGAACCAAAGCACATGTAATTCTTGTTGAGGATGAGAAAAGCCCACCTGCCCACCCCCCATCCCCCCAACCCCACCCCAGCCCCGTAACATCATAAATGACCCCCACAACCCCCAAGATGGACTGTTCTCTCAGGAGGACCTGCTGGACCAGCATTCAAAGCAGGTCCAGCAGATTCTGCAACAGCTTCTACTTCACCGCCATCAGACTGCTGAATGTTACATAAAATGGGTTATTAAAAAAAAACTATGTAACTATACAGTCATATGTTTACATCCTTTTTTTTCATCAAAAATGTTTTTATCACTAAAATTAAATAGTCTAGAGAGTACTATTGTGTGTACAAAACTACAAAATAAAATCTGTCTAATTCCGTCAGGATGATTTTTAAGATTTTCTTTAGAAGTGGGATGCCATCTAACAGCAAACCAAGATGGCATCAGAGTGGCTTCAGATCATCGGAACATTCACAGAAAACTATAAACCAGATTCCTAAAAAGTTAAAAGAAAAAAACAACCATTTGATTTCTGAACCAAAAGGCCCTGAAACTTGGTGTGATAATCATCTCGTCACCCTGCAGTTACCCTCAGACCTTCAGGGGAGGCCCCCTAGCAGCAGACTGAGAACCCAGCTCAGTTTCTGAACTTGTCTTCATTATCAGTCCTATCGAAGCGAGAGCCGTCTGGTACAATCCCAGTCTGTACTGGTGCTGAAGGGGCAGTTGGTGGTTGACTTGATGCCTTTTTTGGGTTTCTACGAAACATCCACCAAACTTTTCCTCTTGGTTGAAGTGAAAACTTTTCGTGAAGACATCTCCATTTTGTCTTTCATGTGGTCCTCTTCAGCACGCAGATCTTTCAGCCCACCGTCTCCCCCGTCTGCACGAGGAAGGGATTGATGGTGCAAACATGCTGCAGCAGTTTCCATTTTCCATAGCCAAACATCAGCAGGCATATCTCTGACACCAAAGGGTCTGCCTGGGTGCCCTTTCTCCCTCATTCTCATTCCTCCCCTCCCTCCCTCCTCTTCCATGATCTCCTTTTAATATAGAAGCTGGAGATGAAAAATGGTGCGCTTTTGTTTATTTGCCACCGATGCAAATGCGACCACAGCAGGATTAGTGAGTTCTCCATCTCTTTGCTGATAGCGGTGGGAAGAAAGAGCGGATTTTTATGCAAAAAAGATCTCTCCCACCCTTGCTATGACAATTGCAATGCATCACTTCATAGACAGTTTTTAATCTGTTTCAAACCAACCACACTTTGAACTGCTGGGAATGCGAGATATTCAACTGTGGGTCTACGGCTGAGAGTGTGCACGTCTCTTGGTGTGTGTTTGTGTGTTTCCCTGTGATTAATCTTTGGAGTTGGTTTAAGCACACTGCTGACACAGCACAGATCTCTCTCTCTCTCTCTCTCTCTGTCTCCCAGGCTAACTTTGACTTACAGACTAAATGTCCTTGGATTTAGCTCTGAATAACAAACTTTTCATACTAAGTCACAGCTGTCCTGTTGAGTCCAACTTTCTCTAAACTCTTTTGAAAAATTTAGCATCGCCAGTAATCAAAATCAGATGAAGATAAGTAGATCAGTTTGCAATTGAATTGAATTGAAGGTCTAACAAGGTCTGACCAGAAGATGACGCTTCTCTTTAGATATTGACGTCCACAAATCGTGACAAAAAGAATATTTTAGTACAAAGATTGACGTTTAAAAAAAAGGAATTGTAGGGGACCAGCCAATGGCCCATCAAGGATAGTGGGGAAAATTTTGAATGGCTACTACTGTAGGTTAGGTTTAAGTCAGAACTTTGACTAGGCCCTTCTAAGCTGTGAATCTGCTCTGGTCTTAACCATCCATTGCATGTGTGGCTGGATTTTCTCCTCCACTTTTCAGTTTAGATGGACATTCATGTCTGGGCAGTAACCAGAACTGAAGTCTAATTGAGATCCATTTCCACGTCAATTATTCTTAGGGCTGCATGCCGCAGCTTTTAATCTGTTTTGGAAAGATGTGTTTCTGTTCCATTATTGGACAACTTCAGTGTTTTTTTCCTCAGTTCTCTGTTTAAATCCAAACTTCTATTGAGATCCTGCATGAGGTTCCCCTCCTGCTTACATTTCCTTGTCTAAACTGGAAATGTAGAGCACTCAGGCAGGGGCGGTTCTAGGGCAGAATGTACCAGGGGGCCAAGAGGGGGCCAGCGTGTTTTCATAGGGGCACAGAAAAGCATGAAATAAAAAAAACAGGACAAGAGATTGAAATATATTAATATAGTTGCATGAAGTGCAATTTCTATTCTTAAAATTCCGTTTCTTGTTAGGTCAAGATACATTCATAATTTAGGAATTTGACATATTTTTGACTTTATTTAAGTTAGAAGTACCGTTTTCTATATAATCTAAATCAGAGAATTTAAAAAAAAATTTTTTTTGAAAAAAACATTTAGCAGATGAAAACCGGGATCCTATCTCAATCCCACTGAAGCTATCACCTTATTGTTTTTAAATAATTAATAGAACAGAATTTGCAAAGAAAAATAATGAAATAGATCCAAAGAATGTATCAGTAACCATGTCTCGTCACAGCGCATATCATCATTAAATTTCTTTGACAGGACATGATCTACAGGGGCACTGGCCCCCGCTGGCCCCTGTCTAGAACCACCCATGCACTCAGGTTATCCTGAGCTATCTCTATAGTTATGCTGCTATAGGCTTAGACTGCTGGAGGACATAGGGACCCCTTTTTCATCATTCTGCTTCATTCTATCTCTATTCTCCCACTCTGCAGAATCTGTTAGTTCAATCTCTAACGTTCTGCTCTCTGCTTTTCTCATAGTAGCTTCACCTTGTCTGGAGACACCATTCTGGAGAGATATATCAGCAGTGCTGCTACCATCAACACCTCTGTTTATAGATGTTCTGCGCCTGTTTTTCCAGTGTAGTCCTGTTTCTATAACAATAACTAACTGGATGTGCTCTCTTCATCCTCTAACATGGGAGCTGGCTCAGAGCTCGTCTGCCTGGCTGTGTGTTTTCCTGGAAAGGGGGCACTTTTACAGCTGCTTTTTCTATGTCTGCTTCTGTCTCCTTGAACCCTTAGTGCGCCTCAGCAGATGGCCGCCACACTGAGCCTGGTTCTGCTGGAGGTTTTTTTCTGTTAAAGGGAGTTTTTCCTCTCCACTGTCGCTACAAGCATGCTTAGTGTGAGGGATTGTATTTGAGTCAATGAAATCAACTGGTTTTCCTTAGATAGAAAACTTTGGTTCAATTTGATTCTTTAGTATAATCTGGTGAACTGTAAAGACATGACATGTGTTGTTAATAAACTGAATTGAATTGAACTGCAGGCTTATGAATATGACCTTAACATATAGGTGTGTGAACTAAAGATTTTAAAATCTCGGCCTGCTGTGTTTTCCTCAGATGGATCTATAAATGCTGTATGTTTGCGTTCCTTTGATTTCACCCAGAGTCAGATCAAAACATCCGTCATCTTACCGTCAGAAGAAACATCCCAAACACTCATCCAAACATGCTTTCCGCTGTCACTGCTGCAGACATGAACGAAACTGATCATTCCTGTGCAGGATTCCTCATTATCAGAGGCCAACGGGCACATGGCTGCAAATCATAAAAGAGGAATAGAAGGGGTGAAAGGAGGAAAACATGGGCCTGTTTATCTTCGCTGCTGCCATTGGTGTTGAGAAGAGAGCGCCTGCTCGTGGGTAGATACCAATGGGACGACACAAAGGTGAGATAAACCGTTAAGACTTTTTTCACTCGTCAAATTTAATAAGCCTCATCTGCGACGCACAGGTATTCAACATGCTGCTTTCAGGGAAAAGGTAAACACATCGGTCTGGTAAGCTCCTGCAGAAATACAAAATACAAAAACAGCAGGAAATCAAACCAGTGGCTGACATGCATTCTAAGCGTGTCACCGTGACAATAAGATACACTTTGAATAATAGAATAAACAGATCCATTTTTATCCCTGACACCTGAGCTGCAGGATCAGACTTCCTTCCTGGGCTCCACCTTCCCTTCCTTCCTTCCTCTGCTGCAGAAGGCTTACCTGTGCCCTTCTCGACTGACACCTAGCATTCGAAAAACAGCGAGCAGGGATTTAATCAGTCGTCATTATGGAGAAGAAGAAAGAGGCTGCGGCACAATGCTGACACAAAGACCGTCTAAGGGGATCTTTGTGCTGTAAATGTGCTCCTCACAGCGGCTGGCTGACAGCTGACGTGGAGCCCATGAAACACTGATCCACTGTTCCCTTGTAGAGACATCAGGGTGAATTCAGAGGTGCGCTGAAAGCACCTCAAAGGCCTGAATGCTGCACAACACCTGCACGGCTGCTCTGTTGGATTAGGGTGTCAACGTAGACAATGGCTGGGGAAGTCAATGCCTTTTGATTCAGCCACCACCAGCATCCAGCGCGCTCTCTGACATCCGCCATCGCCAAACGCTCCGTTTATTATCATCACAGCAGCTTAAGGAGAAGAAAACCATGACAGGTTATTGAAAAATATTTATGTGCAATGAAATAAATAAACATTTTTCAGTTAAAGTTCATTTTTGACAGATTAATCCAGTGAACGTTGTTTAGGGATAAATAAATAAGTGGATTGAAGTGAACTGCCTGGCGTTACCTGACTCTGGCCTTGCCTCAGACAGGAGGAGAGGGAGTAGGCGAAGAATGCGGTGCAAGCTGAGTTTTGCTGAGTCAAACTGAGTTTTTTCAACCTGAGTCTTAACCTTGTTGTTTTTTGTCTTTGCCTCTCAGCAGGAACTCATCCTGTAAACTGGATGTTTTGGACCTTCCTCCCCTGGAAGGATTGTCTGAGTTTCAAACTGAGCTGGGGATTCAAACTGGAGGTTTGGATCTACTTTTCCCCAAAGGATTGTTTGGGCTTCACTCTGAGCAGGGGATTAATCTCCACAAGAAACCGTTCAAGTACCATAGGAAATCTAAGTGGCAGTCAGCTCCTCCGTTCCTCAAGGGAACACCTTAATCTGGGTCAAACCCTGTCCGCCCTCCAACGAGCAAGTCAATTACTGGAACAACCCACACCGACTGGATTCAGAGAAAGACACCTTTTCTGGAAACGAGAGTCCAATTGCCTTTCCTGCTTTTTTGCAAATCGAAGCTCAAATTTCCCACTGAACCTGAACTAACACAGAAACTTCCCCTTCACTTTTAAGTTCCGGTTCGCCAGTGTTCAGAGCAGCACTGGACCCATCTCTACCTGTTTTCAATAAACCTGTTAAATCTTTCCCTGGCCTCTCTGTTTTGGTTTTCTGCATGTGGGTCAGATCTTTGAATAAAATCGTGTGACATGATGGCAAATGCTAAATGGGAATAAGAGCATAGAAATAAATTGAATAGAATTTTAGGACACAATGTAAGGGGAGTTAGAAGGGAAAATAACTACTTTATTACAAATATATTTTATTTTCTCATACACAGACAATAACTAGTATCTAAAACGTATGATGAATGGAGCCTAGGCAGAAGCTCAATTGAAGAAACCGATTACATACTCTTACCTGCCTCCGACACAGGCCAACCAAGCCAATCAGCATGCAGAGTTTATCTTAAAAGAGTCACCAAATCAAAATCTCAGCTTGCCACCCAAAGCGAAGGCAGCGGTCGCGCTATGTCTGACTTTGATTCAGATGACCCCGATTCAACTCCACCTCCTTCTCCACCATCGTAGCTAAAAACAAGGCTACTGTATAAAACCTCAAACTCAACGCTATTTCTGACATTTCGAACTGAAACAGCTTCTTGGATGGGAAGTGAAGCGTCTTCAGACTTGGAAACAAAGTCCAGTGGATTGTTTTTTAATTTTTTTGGATTAACTATAACCTGGATGACTGAGAATCTTCACCAGCATATCGTAGCTAGAGCTTCACCAGGGTGTCATTACTCCTGGACATTTACTGCATTCCCTGTCTCATCTCAGCCAGTCCAGCAGAACACCGCCATTCTGAGCCTGGTTCTGCACGAGGATTCTTCCCAATGGGGAGATTTTCCTCTCCACTGTCGGTTCATGCTTGCTTACCATGTACAGCTTCATGCAACCTGTGTTTATCCAAGCTAGACTTCCATCTTTGAGGTCCCCTAGTGAAGCACTAGTATCAGCTCACACCGTCCTCTGGATCTTATCATAGAGCAGTCATGGACTGACCAACTTCATCTATCTTTACTCCACCACCAGTTTCAAGCCTGGGGGCAAACATCCCTGTTCTTTACTCCTGTTCATGCATTTTAAAGCAAAATTCATAATGCATAATCTAATGTTTCCTGCCAAGGTCTGAGCGCCAAAGACTAATTGTATCAATAAAATTCTTTTAATTGTCTTTCCTTTCTGTGTGAGTTTTTCAGATTAAATGGAGAAGAACAACATTTTTCAGGAGATTACCTGCAACATGGCTGCAGTGCGATCGAGAATTAGGGCCAAGCTACAGATTTTTTTTCTTCTATTTCAAGCATAAAGTTGAAACAGTATGAGAATAAATTCGTAGTCAAAGTTCTTCACTATAAAAAGGCAGTTAAAGGAGCATTTTTTAAAAAGCACATTATAGCAGCAAAGAGTCAGTGACCCTGTGACCAGTGAAGTACTTTATCCTCATTGGTTCCTGTTAGGCTGCAGATCTGCAGCTTTCCTAACTGCAGCTCTAAGCCTGCCTGGACGCTGTTGATGGATTTTTAAAAAAAACTAAACTTTGGTGTCCTCTGCAGAAGAGCACTGCTGCATGTTAGCATCCCCCATAATGCCACCATGGATATTTGAGAATCAGTGTGTGTGTTTGGGAGCATGCATGTCGGAGTTGGAGTGTGCAGCTGCATGTGTAGTTGTTCTGAGTGTGTGCTGCTTGAATGGACTTGGGGAAGAGAGGAAGGCTCTTAGCGTGGAATGTGAGGGATGTTATATAAACACATTACCAGCAGTACCACCGTACAGCCATACACACTGCTGGCGCCACTCCACACTGCATTAGCTGACATTTTATACAAAACCAGTGAAAATGGGCCGTCTGAGGGAACAACCCAGGGCTTTTCTGCTTCTCACCAGACTCTGTTTGGGTTGAAGTTGCTCTCTCTTTAGCCTCTGTCAACTTTTGATTGCCAACTGTGCCTCCCACAGGGACTGTCCAGAGGTGCTACAGTCATTCTGTCTGCTTATGTGAGCTGACAATTTAAAGAGGAGGTCTGCAGAATTTTAGGATTTACATCAAATACAGGAGGAAATTTGTCTAAGCACTGAGTGTGATCTGGTTACAGGACACCAGCTTGTGCACAGAGAGAAAACGGAAACATGACTATACACCATAGACACTAAACAAATGCAGAAAAAAGATGCACGCTGAGAATCAAATGTGCACGCATGTTCTCCTGTGCACACCAAAACCAACACACTGACTTTGAAAAAGTAATTAATTCCAGATAGGACGGACATGAAAGGCAGAGGGATGCTGTGAACATTAAAAGGCACAAAAGCCTGAGCGTCTCTTTAAGGCTTTCTCAATCCAGTCCGTTCTGAACGGGATTCAATAATGTCCAGGTTTGCTTGTTTGGAACTTCAAAGTTTTCTCTGCAAACGGCTTAAACCCAAAACGAAGAGGAAGAAAACACAGACAGCTAGTTAAATGTCAACGTTCACTTTATTACCTTCCACTCTGCCTTTACTGCAGTGCCAAAGTGCTTTCACTGGTGCTGGGGAGTACGAGGAAACCTTCTCTGCTGCCATTGGACACTCCAGAAATCAGGCATCAGAAGACAAATGACCACTTTCTCAGAAGAGTGGGCTGAAGTCTGGAGAAAGCTTTGAAATTTCTGCTGCTGACCAGAAAGAACTCAAGAGGTGCTTCACATGACAAAAGAGGGAGTTTTATTGGAAAGTTACTCAAGGGGAGACGGCATCAGAGGTAAGGTCAGAACCGGGTCTCTCTTCTCAATCCTCAAGAAGAACAAAAAAACCTTTAAATATCAGGTAAAACATAAAGTAATGTTCTGTCCTTCCATCCATCTGTCCATCATCCATCCACTAAAGAAGCTCACCTAAAGATTCCATGGTGCTCTCGGTCATTTGAGGGCAGCATTGGGATCACCTCCCATCAAGATGTTCCCCGAAAACCTTTTTAGAGGTTTAATGATCCAAATCTCATGGTTGTAGGTCAGGCATCCCCAAAGTCGGTCCTTGAGGTCATTGATAGTTTCATGGACAGGGCTGCTCAGTAGCACAATGTGTAGAAATGCTGCAATGCAGAAAGAAGCTATCGGGTTCGATTCCCGGCCCAGAGGTCATTCTGCATGGTGGTTGCATGTTCTCTCTGAGCATGCTTTGGTTCTCTCTTGGTACTCAGGCTTCCTCCCACAGTCCGAAAGCATGACTGTTAGGTTAATTGGCTTCTCTAACTTCTCCTGAGGTGTGAGTGTGTGCATGAATGCCTGTCCAGGGTGTACCCCGCCTCTGTTCGATCTGTGGACGGTTTTTCATGCTTCCAACAAAAGTGGAGTTTGGAGATATAATCCACTTCTTAATCTATCTCTGCTCTCCGCTAATTTATCCAGAAGTTCTGCAATCACAGTTCTTCACTCACTTCCAACTTTGTGATCAGCTGCATTTATAGCAGCCTTCGCTGGAAAAAAACAATCAATCCTTCTGCATTAATAAATGAAGCAAATGATTCGCTCCATTCTTCTTTGAATCCTCTGTTCTCATCAGCTATCTTCATTTTTTCCCTTTGGGATCCATAGTCAGAGACACACCTACGTCTTTGTGTACAACAGCCACCTGCCTGGCACCACGCCGCGCTGAAATGTGCGTTAAAGGCTGTGACCACTGATCTCTATGGCTATGACGCAAATTTACGTTAAAATAAATGTTTACATTTATTGTTAATATTAATTTGTTATACAAATTTTTTACAACATTGGAAAACATAATGAATGTTTGCTTGACCTCCTGCACACCATAATAAATTAAACAAAGAGGCTATAGGTAAATCTAAGAAATGACAGGTGAGTGTAGGAAGCTAAAGGTTAGTAGAGAAAGTTACGGGCAAATTTATAATGGAAAAGAAAGGTTTAGTAGGTTACTAGAAAGTTGAGAAAATTACATGTAAGTTCAGATCCCGATATCCCATATGAGATATTGCAGAAGGCAAAGATTTAGCATTAAAATAAGGAAGTTACAGGAAACATCGAAGCGTTAAAAGACCAGAAGGTCAAATTTAAGTCTAGAACGGCACGGGAAAATTTAGGAGTAAAGCTATAGGAGGTTAAGTACAACTGAAACAAGTCAAGGAAAAGTTGCAGGTTGTTATGGGGAAAAGGTGGAGGTTTAAGGCAATTTACTAAATTAATTGAAATATAAAAGGTAAGTTTGGGAGGTTAAAGATTAATTCAGAAGGTTATCTGTCTCCCTTGAACCCCAGTCGGCCTCAGCAGATGGCAGCTCACACTGAGCCTGGTTCTGCTGGAGGTTTCTTCCTGTTCAAAGGGAGTTTTTCCCTCTCCACTGTCGCTACAAGCATGCTTAGTGTGAGGGATTGTATTTGAGTCAATGACTCGATGCAATCAACTGGTTTTCCTTAGATAGAAACTTTGATTCAATCTGACTGGATGATCTGGTGAACTGGAAAGATGACATGTGTTGTTAATTTGCGATATAGAAATAAACTGAACTGAAAAAGAAAACCTTTAAACACACTGAACACACAGAGATGCATGGTGCTGGTGGCATTATGCTGTGGGATATGGCTGAACAGGCTAATCCAGGAAGAAACCAGCTAGAATCTGCAGAATATCAGAGTCTCTTTTCCCTTCACCTGACAGTAATGGAGTACTCAGCTGGTCTGTCCCATCAATTTGAAGGTTGTGGTTTTTATGTTACAGCATCTGAAATGTGGTGAACTGTTTAGTTTATCCCCCACTTTGCTGCAACAAGGAGCTTTACAATAAAGCAAAAGAATCTGAAGTCTGCAGTAAATGTAGATCAGACCTCAGGCTGTCAGAGTGGGAGCAGAAATGAATTGGATACAGGCGACGCTGTGGAAACAAAGAAACATGAAATCATAAAACAAGAAGAAGAGAGCCGGTGCATATTTCTGAAACAGATTGCCTTCTCCTTCCTCCTCCTCTTCTTCTGCCCTCCCTGCCTCCCGTGTCCGTTCACCCCCTCGTAAAGAGACAAATGTTTCATCACCGGGGGACGAGCACACGGGGATGTTAAACCAGCCGAATGGAGTGCCTCCTCTTTTTCCCGGCCCGCCAACAAACCGCTGGCTGGGAGAGCGGCCAGGAAGAGGCGCAGGAAAGCCAGCCTGAATGTCAGCTGGCTGGGCTCTGCACAACAGACACACATCAACACACACGCATGTACGCAGATGACTACCAGCAAACCTGCACATTTATAAGGGAGTGGACACACACACGCATGCATGGTGCACGTGCACGCTTCCCTGGCAGCACGTCTCTCTGCAGCAACGGCCTGTGATACTGAGGCTGAAGGAATTTGCTGTGGATTACTTCTGGACTGAGGCGGGCAGCTTTGGCAAGGAGCGGCCAGGCCACTTTGAGGATTTAACCAGCAGCAGCCGCAGCCTCCCCACAGCCCTGGGAGCTGCCCAGACCCCACCCCCCACCCCCACATGAAGTTGAATGTCACGGATTCATCAAAGATATTCTAAGAACCTCAGAGATTGAGGCCACTGAGGGAGGAGTTTGGTTTTTTTCTTTTGTTTTAAGCATAACTGATGGCTAGAAGATGCCAAATGTGATGAAGCTGAGAGTTAAGATCTTCTCCTCCAGTTTTCCTCAACAAACATCAGCATATGTCATCTCAGGCTGTATGAGAGCAGGAACCTCCTGAATCCAGCTGATTATTAGCTAAGTGCTCTCACAGGTGTGAAGGTGTTGAGTTCTGTCAGGTGAGCATACAACATCAGACCAGCATACCCATGGTCAGATTTGCATTTATCCCTTTAGTTTTGTACAAAAAAAATCTATTTAAGGTCAGATCGCCTTGCATTTCAAAGAACACCAAAAAGTAAGCAATCAAATCGTTTTTTGTACATGACTAAAGGAATACGCGCCCATTGAAGTAGTTTACAGTTTACTTTCGTACAAAAATAAAGGGATAAACCCTTATTCACTATGGGTATGCTGGTCTGACGGGGTATGCTCATCTGACAGAACACCGGGTTATCTACAAATTGAAAACCACAAAGGTTGTCTTAATGAAATACATTTTTAATATGAGTCCAGTCTTCATTGTTTATGCTATAATGCCTTATCTGACAATACCTGAACATGTCCTTTAAGATATGACAAAACAACTGGTTGTTAACCTCCAAACCTCTGTCTCCCCATCTGCTAAAAGTGGCTCCTAAGTTTGGATTTCTGGAGATCTGCATAACTCGCCGAAGAGCAGGTGCCCTTTAGCCTGGGTGCCATTCGAACTTAGTCCCGCCCACAAGGTTTGAGGTCGGGGAAGTTCGGTCTGGCATTGCTCAATAGTAGCCGCAGCAGTATGCTAGCACAATATCTGGCGGGCCAATCAAATTGTTAGGGCGGGCTTTATATGATGATGGACAGATGATCAACAGTAACGTAATCAACCACGTCACCAAAGCGCCGCTTGGGTGACAACAACAATAGCTGCCGCCAGAGAGTTGAGGTGAGTAGATTCTGCTATTAGGTCTGTTCTAGAAGATATCGACAGCAAATTAATTTTAAAAAGAGGAACAGAGAAACGCGATCAAGGCTCATCTTCTCATTCTAGGTGTGCAACTGCATGCTTTGATTTTGTTGACAACAACTATGCCTCGCTAGCTTAACATACGTCACGCACTCCGTTGCTCTTATTGGTTGTAGGTCTATCCAATTGGAGTGCAGAGGCATTTTTTCCTGGTTCGTTCGAAACACGCCCCATAATCACAGCTCTATGGAGCAGCATCAGACTCATATTCTGACTAGAATTGAGTCGGACTCACGCGCAGGCTAGGTGCCCCTTTAATCCAATCAAAATCTTTAAAGGTATGCTATGCAACCGGTGTTGATTTTCCAGCGAGGCTCCCCCAGAGGGCGAAAGTAAAAGTGCACTGTCGTAACTATGCTCAGCTGTTCTCCTGGTTTCTCCGTCAAGCCAGGCGCGGTTTGTTTTGAGCTTAGCAGACAGGCTGCGAGGCAAAATCGAATCACCATGTCTACTGCGTAGAGAGCCCTTTTCCTCTTTCTTGCCTGCTCCGACATGGGCTTTCGCTGTTTTCTCGCTGGTTTTGCCATGATAACTGCACAAATATAAGCCACTGCGCTAGCAACGAGCATGCCTTTCACTGGGGGCATGTAGTAGTTTTCGCCGTAAAGTAGAGACTGACACGGGAGTGGATTTTCACTCCTGTCCCGTCCCACTCCCACAGAGAAAATTCTGTCCCGTCCCCTGATCCTCGGGCCAGAGTAGAAATCTAAATCCTGTCCCGTCCCAACTCCTGGTGAAATTACTCCCACTCCCATTCAGAATGACTCCTGCTACCGCACCGCACTCCCATTCTTGTTTTTTTTTTTTGCCTTGGTAAAACCTTCAGAGCGGTGCTTACTGTTGGTTTTGGGTCGTGTAGTTTTTGGACTCGCATTATAGTGTAGGCTTCAAGGAAAAAAACTACAAAAATGGTATTTTTTTCTTTCTATTTTATTTTATTTTTTGGAATCGAGCCTAGTTTTTTTTGTTATTATTGGTTTGCTCCGGCTCCCGTCTTCTCCGTTAATGTTTAGTCCTAATACGGTCCCGTGATCATTACTAATACTGACTCCCATCCCACAGAAATCCCACGGGAATCCCGTGACCCGTGGGATTCCGAAAAAATGTCAGTCTCTACCATAGAAGCAAGACCGACTCTCGCGATGCCGCGAGACTTCTGAGCCTGTGGGTGCGGGCGAGGCTCCTGCAATTACCAAGTGCGGTATTTCCCCTACAGACCACCAGGGCGGCCGAGAAAAACCTTTTGTTCGACCTGAAATGACTTGATTTTAACCATCCAAAATATTATGGAACACATTAATTAACTGAAAAATGTTGCATAGTATGCCTTTAAGGGAGGAAATAAAAGTTTGGATCCACGTGAAGACAGACAGGAAGCCAGAGAAACGCGGACGTAAAAACTGAGACTCATCCAGATGAGAGGCGATGAAAGCATGATGTTGATGGAGGCCCGTTTTGGTAGCAGAACTTTAGCCTTTTTGCATTGTTGGTTCTGATTCTCTTTCTAACAGCCCACAGGCTCTCTATAGGGTTGCTTTTGTTACCATGGTGATTGTAGCAGCTTTTAGACATTCATTTTATTGGACTGAAACTAATAAAACACTTGACATTTCTAACTCTGAGTCCATTCACCTAAATCATATATAAGAAAGAAATGAATCACTTTTAATTTACATCTTCAGTCTTAAGTTCATCTCCTATCCTGCTTTCCGAGCTGATGCTGGAAATGACCAAAAATCCAGACTCTTTATTTATCAAAGACATCTAAACCTATTATTAGCAAATAGTGAAGCTTTGAATGGAAAGGAGAAGCCAGACAGTGGGTTAGAGGCAGCCAGAGAGCAGTGAAGGAGTGAGGTTTCAGTAGGGGGCAATGCTAGGCTACACACTGAGAGCTGAAGCTCCCTGCAGAACACAGATCATCTTTAATAACGGCCCCAGCCGTGGCTGCAGGGCTCCTTTCTACAGCTCTCTTTCTGGTGGTTGGAAGCGGAGGATGTTTGAGAACATAGTGACAACAGGACGGGGAGATTACACATGCATAGATAATTTATCAGTAGGAAAATGGTTATGCATGTAGAAGGCTTCAGTGCCCACTGCATTTTCTGCAGAAAAAGTCTGAAAACATGTTTCCGCTGATCTTAGCTCGCTCTTCACTCTCATCAGGAGCTTTTATTCCTCCCAAAATCTGCATATTTAGATGTTTTACTGATGAGTTTCATCTAGCAGGGATGAAAGTTACCTTCATACAGAAGAGTAGCCTTTCACTGTGAGACAAGGGAAGGAAAAAGCTGAGTGCAGAGAGCAGGAGATGCACCGATTTTCACACCAATAATCTCCTTTAATCAGCCGGTTTAACTGGAGCCTGGACGAATTTAGGAGGAGCTGGGAGCACTGGTATGAATGGTATAGCACTGCTAATGCGGGCCACCGACGGGTCTATGAGGCAAACACTTGGAAAATAAAAAAACCCTCCTTCTTGAGCACAAAAACAATTAGGAGCAGCGTAGCTTTGATGTTTGGCGCTGGCCTGCAGGTCAGGTGGGAGAGTGTTTCTTTATCTTAATTGAAAAAATTAAATCATTAACCTGATGCCACCGTCTCTGAATGACAAGTTGGCTGCTTTTCACTTGTTTTATAGTCCCAGCCGGAAAGACAGCGCTGAAGAGAAGACAATTTCAATAACACAAGAAAAGTTTAGTGGGTGTAATTTGATTAATAATGCTAAACGGAGCCTGAGAGTGGGGTGAGATAGGACAGAGGGAACAAATTAGCCAACGCAGCTGGGGAAGGACTCCGTTCTGCGGGTATCAAAGACTCACCACACTGCCTTTCTCCTCCACGCCCCCGCAAACTCAAATTAAAATTCAATATCTTGTCATAAGAGCTTCAAAAGTGTCTTGCTTTATTGGATCCTTTTTTCTTTAAATTTAACTCATTTGTTCTTTTATTTTTCCTCAACAAGAAATGAAACTGACATCTACGTCCTGCCAGGCGGTTTAAAGGGAAAAAAATAATACGTTAACTAGAAAAATGAGATCTCACTTTCCTGTCTTAAGTTGACAAAATGCATCATAAGAAGCTTAAGTGAGTCATGAAATCGAGTTGCGATTTTTGAGTAAAAAACAAGATAAAAAAAAATTCAGCTTGACTTTGTGGCGTGATGCGATTTCCTGAAAGGTTTCATATCACATTCAGATGCACGTCTGCTCACAGATAACGCCTCGGCCTCTGCTCAGATGGAGGATAAGTGTGTGTGGATTTGTGTGCAAGCGTCTCGGGTGGGAGTGGGAGTAAGCTTGTCATAACACATCTAACATTTAGCGGGCTAATCGTGGGAGACGGCCATGTTGTTTTGATCACCTGTAGTATTACGGTTAACGTAAATAAAGGCTTACACAGGAGGCCTGTCACTCTGTCTGTCTGAAGGGCTGTGAGAGCTACTGAGGGTGGGGGGGGAAGGGTGTTGACCAAGGTAAGAAAAATCACCTCGTCTTATCTCCTTTCGTCTGACCTGAAACAGTCAAACTGCAGTGCTTGAAGTCGAAGCCAGAGAGAGGAGAGGCGGGGGGGAGGAGAGAAAAAGACAGATGAAGCTGCAGGAGGGGGGAAGGAGGGTGGGTGCTATATCACCAAATTAATGCTGTGGAATTTTTTTACAAACGCAAAAGTCCAGAAAGTCCAGCTTTGTGGAAAGCAGCGCAACAGTTCCTTTATTCGTTTCTGTAACATGGAAAATCAAGGAAATAACCTGGAATCAGACATGGAATAAAACCAAATTAAAACCTTGAATAAACAATGAACTCCTGGAATAGAATCAAAATAAATCCTGGAATAAAACCTGGAATACAAATCCTGGAACACAATCAATATAAATCCTGGAATAGAACCGTGAATAAAACCAAAATAAATTCAGGAATAGTACTTGGGATAAATCCTATATAAAACCTGGAATAAAACCAAACTAAATCATGTAATAGACCTTGCAATAAATCCTGGAATAAAGCATAGAACAAAAACTCAAACTAAATCCTTAGACACTTAGAATTTGGAAGCCTCGGAATGAACACAGATATAAAACCAAACTAAATTTGTGTAAATAACCTGAATAAAACCAGCTAAAATAAATGCTGGATTAAAACTTGGAATAAAACAAAAGAAATCCTGCAATAGAACTTGAAATAAATCCTGAATAAAACCAGGGGATAAAAACCCAAACTAAATCCTTATACAGACCTTGGAATAAACTCAAGAAATAAACCCTGGATTCAAACCTGGAATAAAACAGGGAACAAAACCAAATGAAATCATTAAATAGAACTTGGAATAAATGCTTTAACAATCCAGGAAAAAAACCAAACAAAATCCGGGAATAGACTATCAAAATAAATCCTGGAATAAAACAGGGAACAAAACCAAAAGAAATCCTGGAATAAAACATAGAATAACCCTCGAATAAAACATCGAATAAAACCAAACTAAATCTTGGAATAAATCCTGGACCAAAACCTGAAATACAACCAAAATATATCCTGAATTAAAAACTGGAATACATCCTGGAATAAAACCTGTATTCAAATCTGGAGTAAAACAAACTAAATCCTTATATAGAACTTGGAATAAATCTGGGAATAAACCCTGGAATAAAACAGGGAACAAAACTAAATGAAATCCTGGAATACAACCTGAAATCGAAACAAAATAAATCCTAAATTAAAATCCGGAATAAAACCGGGAATAAAATCAAATAAAATGCTGGAATTTAACCTGGGTTAAATCCTGGAGTAAAACCTAGAATAAACCAAGATATTTCCTGGAATACCACTTGGAATATAACCTGGAATAAAAACAAACTAAATCCTGGAATACATCTTGAATTAAAACCTGGAATAAAACCATACTAAATCCGGGAATACTATCAAAATAAATCCTGGAATATAACCTGAAATAACACCAAGAATAAAATCTAACTAAATTAATATGACCTGAAATAAAACCGGGAATAAAACCAAACTAAATCCTGGAATTAATCCTGGAAAAACTAAGTGAAATCATTATTGAATATGCCTTGGATCAAATCCTGGAATAACACATGGAGTAAAACCAATCTATATTCTAGAATATAACCCAGAATAAATCCTGGAATTTACTTCAGGAGGAAGATCCTGCCCCTTCCAGCCCTTCAGTGTTTTCTACCATAGATAAGATGAGACCATGTTTCTCTGGATGAGCCTTGATGAGGCTGCTGGGTTTTGGCTGAACCAACATGATGCTGAAGCTGGCCTCTGCTTCAGCGCTGTGCTAAAGGGACATTTCAACACTTGTTTACCTTCTGGACTATTTATTATACGTCGATGAGAAGGTCAACTTTTTTAAGTTGTCTTCTGAACCAGTTTTAAAACCACTGGCCCCATTTAAGACAGAGATCTAGAATATTTAGAGGCTGCAGCAATACAAGGACTGTTCTGGGTGTAAAGTGCACAGAATTTATCCCCCAATAAACTAATGCAAACAAAACAGAATATAATCTTAAACACCAGAACCAGTCAAACTTTGAAGAAAAGTGAAGTTGGTTGGAGGCTGAACCAGAATCAGACCAAGATCTCAGATTAATGTGATTTTATCAATTTAGTTTAAATCAACTATTACTCTGTATGCTGGAGTACAGCTGATGTGGTTATTTATAAGGATAATATGAGCTATCTCTATAGTTCTGCTGCTATAGGCTTAGACTGCTGGAGGACATAGGGACCCCTTTTTCATCATTCTGCTTCATTCTATCTCTATTCTCCTATTCTGCAGATTCTATTAGTTCAATCTCTAACGCTCTGCTCTCTCTCTGCTTTTTCCTCATAGTAGCTTCATCTGGTCTGTTCCTGTTTGGCTGTGACTCCATCCTGGAGAGAAATATCAGCTGTGCTGCTGCCATCAACACCTTTGATTATAGATGTTGGAGATCGGCCTGTTTTTCAGTGTATTCCTGTTTCTCTGACTGTTACTGGCTGGATGTGCTCTCTTCATCCTCCAGGTCTTCTTGAACCACAGTCGGCCTGGTTTTGCTCGAGGTTTCTTCCTGTTAAAGGGGAGTTTTTCCTCTCCACTGTCGCTGGATGATCTGGTTGAACTGTAAAGTGCCTTTAGATGACATGTGTTGTGAATTGGTGTTATATAAGTAAACTGAATTGAATTATGGGAAACCTCAATGATATCTCTTCCTGATGCTGAGACTGAAAATAAATCTTAAGGACCGGCTAAAATGAGTTGCTTATTTAGCAGATTATTGTCCAAGTCTACCTTTTAAAGATTAACATTAATAAAAAGATGAGATTTTTCAACCTTCCTCAGACCCATATAATAAAAAGCATTGTTTTCTGAGGGTTAAGTGGAGCAAAAAATACAGATTTCTTTTAAATCTGAATTTGTAGAAACAGTATTTAAATGAGAATGAGTTAAAATTGTCATATTTACAAATGTTGAATTGGAGGAAATGTGGTTAAATGTGAATCTAATTTAAAAATAAAAGTGATATTCAGTGCGAAGTGCTAAATATAAAACTGTTTCTGAGAGCTTTCTGTGAATCATGTGAGTTTAAATCAGTCTTCATATTGAGGCTGATTTGGTACAATTTCAGTTTGTGTTGAAAGGTGAAAATAGTGAAACCGGTTCCGCCTATCAGCTGGTCTAACGCCGCAGCGTCTGACTGGCTGTGTCGGTGTTCAGGGGCCGTCTGGGGCCTTAGAAAGGCAGAAAGACTCAGCAGCGAGTGAGGGGGTGCCAGGTTCGTTGCTTTCTGGCTCTGCACCTGCTTTCCCCGTGCGTCGTTTCTTCTGAGGTTTCAGTCAGTATGTTGCAACAGTCACCTTAAAAGACCAGCAGAAACCTTTCAAGGCAGCGTCTATTTTCCCACCGCGTGTTAGCATCTGCTACCAGTGGAACTTCCAATGCTGCTTTTCTTTCTCCACCCCTGAGGCCAGAAACAGGTGAAAAACTTCAATTGAACAGAAACAGAAAGTTGGCTGTGATCTGGCTGCTCCTTTTGAACAAAAACAAGAATATTAGCTGCTGTGACTCCAAATAGAGACCGTTCATCGGGGGGTGTAATGATGTTTTAAAACCCCACTTCCCCATCTGTAGGGATTTTAGCAGGACCACCCTCATTTAGAGACTAATATGACGACTTTTTATTCAGCCGAACACGACACAATATAGTTAGATTATGCTTATTTGTCCTAATACATAAATATGTCATCTCCTGGCAAAAGCTGCCAATTGTTCCTTGAAAGAAGCAACAGGATCCTGGAGCACAATAATCTCTGTCCAGGAGTCTTTCAGAACTTGAAGGATTTAATACAAGACTTTTCAGCGCCGCCTTATTTCCCCTTTGAAAAGGAAGGAGCTGATTTTTTATTTTTTTTTTCCTCCCTATACGGCTTTAACTCTGCCTATTTCAACCCTGCTGAAAAACCGAAATGTGTTTCTGGGGCTGCTTTCAGTCTGAGCTTCAGAACTTATCTCCTCTTCCTCTTTGTTATTAAATGCAGCAGTGAGCGAACGATCTGCGTCTCTCTGAGGGACACCGGAGAGAGAGCGGCTCCACAAAACCCAAACAGGGAGGTGCAGCGCTGCATTACCATGAAAAAAGGTGTGTGTGTGTGGGTGGGGGGGTCCTGAAGGCCTTATCTGTTCACCAACAGGAGAACCAGCTGATTAACATCTAATTTAACCCAATCTCCTGCTCTATGCTGAACCATTCAAAGAGCTGCATCTATATGTATTTAAGAGGTAATCACTGCTCGGACCCCCTTCCTCCTCCGTTTGCAGCCGGATGACACAAACATATTTCCATGTGAAAGGCGGGTCTCGGTGGCTATAGATTTCTGGTGTTATTGTTGGCTTGTTTGTGCAGAGAAGCGGCTTCATGCAGGTTCTGACTGCAGATGTTCATACGGCTCCAACAGCTCACAGCTACAATACTCACATTCACTGATACTCTTAGCTCCAGGCCCAGTCTGCTGGTTCCACATCCTTTGTCCTCAGCAGTAAAAGAAGAAAAAATCAAAACTATCCATTTATTTTTTTTAACTGTCTTATTTTCTTTCAAGTGATATAGATCTGATTTTGTTTTTCCCTACCTCTGAAAGTCCTGAATTTATCCCTACCCCAGATTCAATTCAATTCAAATCAGTTTGTTTCTATAGCGCCAATTCACAACTCATGTCATCTTAAGGAACTTTACAGTTCAACCAGATCATCCAGTACAATTGATTCAAAGTTTTCTATCTAAGGAAAACCAGTTGATTGCATCATGTCATTGACTCTCACACTAAGCATGCTTGTAGCGACAGTTGAGAGAAAAATCTCCCTTTTAACAGGAAGAAACCTCCAGCAAAACCAGGCTCAGCCTGTTTAGGTGTTTCAAGCTGGATTTAACTGAAGCTGAGTGCGAAATTTGGAACGCCCTTCACTCCGTCTAAAAATGAACAAGTTCATAGTCACCTGGTCTGCAGTTTAACTTAGGTTGTCATCTATTAAAATCTGAGTTAGGGGAAGCATTTGCATATTCAAATGTTGGAGCTTGGCCTGTTTTTCAGTGTAGTCCTGTTTCTCTGACTGTGACTAACTGGATGTGCTCTCTTAATCCTCTGACATTAAGGCTGCCTCAAAGCTCGCCTGCCTGGCTGTGTGTTTTCCTGGAAAGGGCCGCCTATTACAGCTGGTTTCTTCCTGTTAAAAGGGAGTTTTTCCTCTCCACTGTCGCTACAAGTATTCTTAGTGTGAGGAATTGCCTTCAAGTCAATGAGTCGATGCAATCAACTGGTTTTCCTTTGATAAAATACTTTTAATCTATTTGACTGTATGATCTGATGAACTGTAAAGTACTAGATAGTTTGATCACAAATGAAATTAAAGAAAAAAGAATTAAAATTTAATTAACAATGTTTCTGTTCCCAAAACACACAAATTCTGAACTTTCTAGATATTTTCTAAGCAGAAGAGATCAAGTTGTAGTTTAAAGATGAAGATTCTAACTTTTAGACTCTAATGTAGATTTCCTGAGGAGGAACCATCTGGACTGTTCCAAACACTGAAGCTGCAGGACAAAACGTTTCTGCTTGAAAGGTCCACAATCAGGCGCTCTGCCTCATTGCAGGTCTGTCGGTCCTTTTGCTCCAGCTCAGGGGGGGAATGTACCATTAGGCAATACTAGCCAGTTGCCTAGGGCCCCAAGTTCTTGGGGGCCCCATAAAACTCTGCTTACATGTATGGTTAATAGTACTATTTGTTATTTGTGCACATTAATTATTTTTTTGACAAAAATCCTTTCGCTAAAATTCCATCAGAACGCTTAGAATAACATGCGTGTCTCAGCCCCCCCACCCACCACCATATTGGATCAGTCAATTTGCTGCACATGTTCAAAAAGGTCCAAACTGCAGCAAACAAACTAACTCAACAAACCATGTGAAGAGCAGTGTTACTTCAACTTAGCGCTTTTGTCGCTTTATTTAGCAACTTTTCAGACCCCTGTAGCACATTTATTTAAGAAAATAAACACCTAGCTCCAAATCTAGCAGCGAACTCTGCTCTCAGAGCGAGTAGATTGGTAACCCCGCCTCCTGTTCTCCTCTATCTTGTCTGCTGTCATGATTCCTGCAGCTATTATTTCATCCAAATGAAAAATGGAGAACAGAGAAGCAGATCATGGCTTGTCTACAGTGAAAAGAAGGACTGGGTTATTTACTTTGGCCTTTTTGGAAACACAGGAAGGAGCAATCAGCTGCTTGGAAAAAATCTTTCATTCCTTTAGAGACAGCATGAAAAGTCAGTACAAAACATAGAGAGGAAAACAACAAGAAAAGGGACAAAACCTAGAACAAATAATGGTTGTCTATTCTAGTAAATTTTCTGCATCTGTATAAAGTTTTATGTTTTGTCTTCTCAATTCAGAGGGCCCCCTGCCTGTCTTTGCCCAGGGCCCTAAGTTTCCTAAATCCGCCCCTGGCTTAGCAGTTAGTTCAGAGCAACAGGCCGGTTCTGGGCAGGTAGGTTCTGGCCTGACTGGCTGCTTGTTTGCTACTTCCTCACTCTGGATCCGTCAGGAACCACAATCATCTGATGGTGACAGCTGATGTTCACCACTGAATAAATCTGACCACCGATCCTTTACAAGATGAACTCTGATGCTGATTCTCACCCCATATCAGCTGCAGTCACCTACAGTTCATGTGAGCAGAGGAGCGAAGGTCGGATCGATGGATTGAGTGAATAAAACAGTTGCTAAGATTCATTATTTTAAATCTCCTAGATCTTCTTACTGAGCCTCATGCAGACATCTTGGCTCCAGAGCGACGTTCCGAACCGTAGACCGATGTCATCCTTTCTGGAAAAGGTCTGCATGAAGTCATCACACCTTTCAGCAGCTCCTCTTTTAACATTTAAATCCTGTTTGTCAAACATTACAGATATCAAATCTGTTTTTCTCGCCCAACTCGTTGAAAAGTGCAGGAAGGTAAAAAAAAAATCAAAATGGCAGCCCTCTTTCTGCTCCCCTTTGTGCCGCACATTAACATGCATCATATCAGGTACACAATGGAGTTGAAATTTCCTCCCTGTGAGGGTTTGACAGATTTTAAAGCCGAGCCTTTCATCTCTGTGTCATTCAAATCTAGCAGCAGAAGACTTTCAGATTAGAAAAATGATTTTTTTTTTCAAAGAGTGCCTGGACAAAATGCAAGGACAAGTGAGAATGGAGTGTGAAGACGAATTCAGGCCACTTCTGAATGAAGATGAGAGGCTGAGCAGCATCAGCTGCACTCTGGGCTAAAGCCTGCAGACGCTGCTCCTCATCAGAAGGTGAGCGTGAAGATCCCACCAGAGGTTTCTATCAACACAGATTACATGCATGTGGAGGAGGTCACACAGAGAGGAGGGGAGAAGCTAAGTGTAAAATAAAGAATCAAAAGGCTGCTGTTGAATCTCAGCCATGGGGGTGATGACAGGCTCGCCTCACACCTCACCTGTATTATGCATTCCATAATCGGCCAATCCCTGCACACACTGACCGGCGGCAGCAGGGCTGTGTTAGGTTTCTCTGACAAGGTGAACTTCATGCATCGCCTATATGATATATAACTCCCGCCTGGGGAACAAAAGCAGGCCAGACGGAGCAGGAACCGAGGAGAGATGAAGAAGAGAGCTCCTCTTCTTCCTTTCTCTGCTGCCGTCTTGTTTTTGTCTCCTTCTGGACTCGTGACAAAGGCAGCGCCAGGTAGGTGACCTTCGTCTCCGTCCCGCCTTTTATGGCGACACAAAAAACGGAGGGGTCAAGTTCATTCAGCTGCCACTTCAGCCGCTGCTCTTTTCTTTCCTGCTCCTGGAGTGGTTAGAGCAGAGAAAGGAGCCGCTGAGGACATCCTGTCACTGCGGGCAGAGAGGAAGGACTTGGGGAAGTCACAATCTGTCAGAAAACCTGGAGAAATCGAAGCGGGTTTCAGGGAAGGGGAAGAAAAAAAAGCTATTTCTGCAGCTGAGTGCCCGGCTGCTCCTGGCCGGACTAATAGCCTTTTATTACAAGTTTCCTCCTCAGCCAATTAAAGGCAGGTCTGTGGCCGTCCGGCTCTGCAGCCTGCAGACATTGAAGCTTTGATCAGCTCTCTGTTCAGCCACACATATCTAATGGGAGGCCTGTGTTCACACTGCAGCCATGAACAGCAGAGCTTCTTTATTTACCGCCTGCTGGACGGACGCATGTCGGCTCTATTGAATTCCTACAGGCTAACTGTGGATATTGTTGCTCAAAGCCTATAAACCCTAATGGCTAATATCACATGCATACATGTAATCACAGGCTTCCACACAAAGAAGAGCAGAGGCTTCGGAACACAGTGAAAACAAGCCCAGTAATTAGCAAATTACACTAAACTGCAGCTTTAAAGCAGCCCCTCTCAGAGGACTTAATCCCGGTCAGCAGCACACTCCTGCTACCACCGATCAAATAATCCACGCCTCGCTGTTTGGGCTGGGCAGAGCGACTGGAGACTCAGGTGAGTTTCCTTTAATCATTGACAGCATTTACTGCCTCACCTCTGACCCCGTGGCTTTGGGTGACTGGCGATGCCAGCGGGCGATCAGGAGGCCAGTTAGGATGGAGTTTATTTCTATAGTGCCAATTCACAACAAATGCAATCTCAAGGCACTTGAGAAATAATAGATTCAAAGTTTTCTATGTAAGGAAAACCAGTTGATTGCATCGACTCATTGACTTAAAGGCAATCCTCACAATAAGCTATGCTTGTAGCGACAGTGGAGAGGAAAAAACTCCTTCTAACGGGAAGAAACCTCCAGCAGCAACCAGGCTTCAGTGTGAAGTGCCATCTGCTGAGGCCGACTGGGGTTCAAGGAGACAGAAGCAGACATAGAAATAGAAGCATAGATACAAAGGCAACGGGTTGACCAGCTCCACAGGCGGCCCTGTCCAGGAAACACACAGCCAGGCAGAGACAGGCTCCAAGCCAGCTTCCAGGATGCGCATCCAGTTAGTAACAGAAACAGGACTACACTGAAAAACAGGCAGATGTTGAACATCTATAAGCGAAGGTGTTGATGGCAGCAGCACAGCTGATATTTCTCTCCAGGATGGAGTCGAAAACAAAGAGGAACAGAAAAGATGAAGGTAGTAAGAGAAAAAGCAGAGCCAGAATGAGATAGAAAGGAAGGAATTGCAGGGAGTCAGAAAAGATCTGAAACCAAAGACTAAAAATCAGAGGCCGTCAGAGAAGAATACCAAACCAGGAAGCATATCAGTGTCCTCAGTGTTTCTGCCCCTTTGGTCCAATCTCTAACCCGTCCAGAACCGACGCCTCTTCAGTCTGATACTAAAATTTCGGTCACGATCTGAGACACAAGTGAGACAAACATCAAATACTGACACTTCATGTTGCCTCCGCTGCACCACACCTCCTGATAGCAGGTGGTGGTTCATGGGTAAACAGGCAGCGCCGCATTCTGTAGTTAGCACTGTGCTTGTTTATGCAACAACACTGCAGGTGGAAGCAGGAGTTTGATGTTTCCACAACGTTAAGACAGCTAACAGATGGATACACTGGGAAAATACTATTGAGTGTTATGGACACAGATACTGAGACAGTGATGGAGGCGAAAATGCTTGAGTTACCGTCACATGTACACCGACGCTGCTGAATGTGAACCTCAGCGGTCTGCCAGGTGCTAAGCTCTGCCGCTCTGTGAACGTGAGAATTGACAGCACAGACAAAAAAAGAGGAATGAGATGGGGAAAAAAAAGAGAAGAGATGGTTATTCTGTTCTAAAAAGGAAGAAGTCTTCAGATGTGATAAAGAGATGCAGGAGGAAGAACCAGCAAACGTGTGACCAGACCGAGCTGCGGAAGAGGACGGAGACGCCATGAGGTGGTCATCAGCCGCCTGATGGTGACATCATTCCCTGTCTGCAGGAAGTCAGTCTGTAATGCTGGGTTTAGCATCACTCTTCTTGTTATTTAGATTATTTTTAAATAAACTTTAATGGTTTGGTTTGGTCTGCAGGGAACCTTTTGAGTGATTTACAGGAAAAGTCCAATCAGCAATGAATAATCAATGGATCATTATCTATACCTAAAACTATTATGTCCGCTGGGATTTAAGGAATTTAGCTTTAATCAGTAAAAACAATAATTTTCATTACGATCACTGAGTGTGGGAGCGGCCATTTTTGCCCAAATATAGTAACCCCTCCCTCCTGCCATCTTCCAGCAGTGGCGTCGCGGTGCGGTAAGCCTAGCGCCATTCTCCCGCTTTACAAGCAAAATCAATGGGAACTACTAGACACATCTGCAATCAACAACAATTATTGAAGATTTCAGAGAGGACTTCACCATTGAAATTCACCAGGAGCTATAGTGAAACTGACAATGCCCACGTGCATGGCAGCTGGATGCTGGAATACATCGGGTAAAAGTGGAAAAAATTTGTTATTTCCTCTTTCTGATTCTGATCCTCCACGGATTCGGTTGGTCGTTGGATCGCCAACTTGAAGAGGGAGGATTTGCCATCGAACTTCTGGCCAGAGAAAAAACACGTAATATGTAGCCAACATTTGGAAGAAGAATGTTTTCAAGATGACTTGGATAATAGCGTTGTGACAAACACCAGATACAGCACTGGGACTTGATCAACAGCCGATACCGCACCGTGACGTTACAAACCAGTAGGTGGCAGTAGTGTTCTTTGGCAAACATGGATGTCTCCTTTAAATGAAAATTACTCTTAATTAAAACACTTATCACTGATTGAACGCTATGCGTTAATTTCATATTTTAAGTACTTTCAGAAGTTTGAATTCTCAAAATGACCGGACTTTTCTTTTAAAGCTTTATTATCAGGTTTGGTTCCAACCGGTTTTCACTGGATCAGCGCCGACCTGAATCTTGCCTCTGTCATGTTAAATCAGACTAAACCATTCCTGTTTTTCTTATTTTATGTGCCAATGCCCCTATACATGTCTATGTCTCTGAAAGGGGGTCGTTAAAGGGAATAGTTTGCCTCCCTGAATAGGCCAGGTCTTCTGGTCCCCTGTAAAGGGGTTGGGGTTGTGATGATAGCTAAAAAGGAATCAATGCAATTGCTGCATTGTAGGTTTTTGAAAGCTGAAATATGAGTCCACCCTTCCTTCTTTCACACCCCTTTCAAAACAAATGTCTTCTTTGTCCAAAATGTGAACAGTCTGGTCCTACCAAGGAATGTCCTTTGTCCATAAAGTGTAGCTGTAGCGCAGAGTCTTGTCCCGAGGAGGGCGCTCTTCTGTGTTGGGCCATGTGTCTGTGGAGAGGTTGTTTGGTTTCTCCAATATAAAGATCAGAGCGTTCCACACAGCATTGAACTGCATACATCCCTCACTAGTCTTTTTTAAAGGATCCACCATATTCAGATATTTTGAAGGTTTTATTTAATAAATAAAAAAATCCCAGAGTTTATATCTATTGTAATAAATAAACGACCTTCTAAAATGACCAGGAAGTCTCCAGCACCTGGATTTTTCCTCCACTGTTGAAGTTTTGTTGTTTTGTGAAACAAAAGCTTTGAAGTAAATTAGCTGAATGGGGGTTAAAGCTGCTGTTTGTGGTCGTGCTCAGGTCAACCCTACAGGTGTGTCTCAACCACAACATTACCTCCCGCTGAACCCCTGAAGGCTGAGGGGAGTGACTAAACCCCCCACCCTGACTCTAGCTTTACGTTAAACAGCCACATGAATTTAACGTTCGTCACTAAACTTAGATCTCTGCCTCTTAAAACCAACGGAGCGCCGCAGCGGCTTTTTCTGCTCCGCTGATGGAGATGAAGGGATGATGAACCGCCATGGTGAGGGTAAGGATGAAGAATCAAAGGCAGTGACCCAATCAGAGAGCAGAATAAGGATTTTTTTTCTCTGCAGAATTTCATTCCCAGATTCAAGAAACAAGGTGGCCGAATGAAACTAAACCAGAAGATTCCTCATTGTGTGTTTAGTTGAATTGGCGCTCAACAGAACAAACACACACTGTCCTGCATGCACACCCACCTCTAACACACCGCCATGATTACCATACTCCATATTACTGGTGTACAGATAACTGCTTGGCTCCCACAGGCCTGCCAATCCACTGTAATCCTTCAAACACTGAATTTTCATTTCAAACAAAAGCTAAACTGCCAGAAGACAGAAGGAAGCATTATGTTCCTTTCTTTCTTTTTTGCTTCTCCACGGAAACGTTTCCTCTCCTTTCCTGATATGTTATCAGCATTTATAAAATTTAATATCAGGGTGATACATTATTCTTTTACTAGAATGTAAAACACCATTCTGACTTCCGAAAGATGCGTTCTTCCAATTTAATTCAATTCAATTCATTTCAGTTTATTTCTATATCGCAAATTCTCAATACATCATCTCAAGGCACTTTACCCAGTTCAACCATGATCATCCAGTCAAATTGATTCAAAGTTTTTCTATCTAAGAGGAAAACCAGTTGATTGCATCGACTCATTGACTCTTCAGCAATCCCCTCACACTAAGCATGCTTGTAGCGACAGTTTAGCAGGAAAAACTCCTTTTATCAGAAGAAACCTCCGAAACGAGGCTCAGTGTGGCGGCCATCTGCTGAGGAGCTGACTGGGGTTCAAGGAGACAGAAGCAGAATACAAAAAGCAACATACATATAAAAAGGAAAAACTTGCTTAGGCAGGCAGACGAGATCCGAGCCAACTCCGTGTCAGAGGATGAAGAAGAGCACATCAAGCCAGTCAAGTCAGAGAAACAGGACTACACTGGAAAACAGGCCCGATCTGCAGCATCTATAAACAAAGGTGTTGATGGCAGCAGCACAGCTGATTTTCTCTTCAGGATGGAGTCACAGCCAAACAGGAACAGACCAGATGAAGCTACTATGAGAAAAAAGCAGAGAGAGCAGAACGTTAGAGATTAAACTAATAGATTCTGCAGAGTGGGAGAATAGAAGATAGAATGAGAATAGAGAATAGATATAGACTGAATGCTCTATGATATCTCAACAGTCTAAGCCTATAGCAGCATAACTATAGAGAATGGCTCAGGATATGCTGAGCCACTCTAACTATAAAGCTTTATCACAAAAGAAAGGTTTTAAGCCTGTACCTAAAAAGTAGTAGTAGGGACTAAAACTGGTAGTTGATTCCACAGGAGAGGAGCCTGATAACTAAAGAGATCACTGCCTCCCATTCTACTTTTTAGAAATTCTAGGAAAAACTCAAACCATTCCTGATCCAGTCAACCCAAAAATAAACCAAAGACTATATTTGGATGAATAACTGAATTCATTATAAAAACCTAAGAGATACTAACTTCCTGTAGATATAAGGAAAATCCAGATCGAATGAAGCTCTGATTATCTAGATCTGTTTAAGAAGTTCCCAGGAGCTTTATTGGTAAGTTTGGAAAAATAAAACTCCTTTGAGAACAAGCAGGGAAACAGTTTTTTTCTTCCTGATCTGCTGGTCTAGTTCTCACCCTCCTATGAACATAACATCATCTACTCCGGACTTTCTGCTCGGCCAAACAATGAACCCTTAAAAATACATCTGACCAGAAGCCAAAGAAATAAATCTGTCAAATCAGAGAAAGAAGCTTTTTCTTCCAGCTGCATCGAGGACGAAGGATGACCTTCAAACCTGAAGTCAAAATGTCTCCTAGACTGATTTAATCTCTATGTGCTCCTCTCAAACCAACCTTCTCATGTCATGAGTGAAGTCTCCATCTCCGTAGTGACAGACAGGTCAGCCAATAACAGTGATAACAAAAGAAACCAGTAATTACATGGAGGAGGGGAAGATCGGCTAATTGAACTTGGATATTGTGGTGACCTGATATAAAAAAAGAGTAGTGGAGAGGATTGCTTGGAAAAAAAACTGCTAAAAACAGGCATTTTATTCCTGTTAGAAATAGACTTAAGTAGAGATTTATGAGATCAGTTCAGGGTGGATCTGAAATCAGGCTTGGTTAACCTCTGTACTGCACATGCAGGTTTCTGCAGCACACAGAAACTGTTTGTCATCAAATGAATCATTGATGATCTGCAGAACCGTCACAGGAAACGATGCAAAGTTCTGCTCTCAGACGGTTTAGACTCAATTTAATACAAATCAATCAAGCTTATTATACATACTTTTTTTAAATGCATTCATATTAACTTAAAAATATTTCCTTAATTTTGTTTGAGTGGATGCATTAAATCCTAAATGGTTTAATGTAACAGAACAGATTATGGTTATTATAAATTCAATGTTCAATTCAGTTTATTTATTCACAACAAGTCATCTCAAGGCACTTTACAGTTCACTAGATCATCCAGTCACATTAATTCAAAGGTTTCTATCCAAGGAAAACCAGTTGATTGCATCGACTAATTGACTTGAATGCAATCGCTCACACTAAGCATGCTTGTAGCGACAGTGGGGAGGAACAACTCAATTTTAACAGGAAGAAACCTGCAGCAGAACCAGACAAATATGCAAGCTGCCATCTCAAATTGTGAGTTTGGATGCCTTTCAGAACCAAAATGATGAAATTGAAGGAAAATCTGATGATCTGAAAACTCTGATAGCTTAAAGCAAAAGTAGATATTTAGGAATCTTTGTGAGATGTTCTCAAAGATCCTCAGAGAGTGTCTACCTTGGCATAGTCTATTGCCAAGGTGCAGAGATTCACAGGCATTCAAATAGCTGAGTCATGGGACTACAAACACTGATCCTATGAAGAGGTGACCAAATTGTTAGGGGATACACTATCCCTCTGAGACAGCCGGGAGTAACCAATTAAAAATCAGCGGGCTAGAATAATAGAGAAAATCATCAACCATTAAAGGTCCGGAGACATTAATTAAGGTCTGTTACTTTACAGAATTTAACACTAGCTACGTTTACATGGACACAAATAATGGGGCTGGATTGAAGGCCTGATCAGATCCAAAAATGTTTCATGTAAAACATGTCAGGACTGAAGATTCTAAATCCGATTCTGGTCCGATCGAGGAAATAAATTTAATTCCTCAAAGAGAGGTGGTTTTTGCCCGATCGCCATTCTGATTGGCGCCCATGTAAACAATTCCATTCGGATCTTAAGAGTAAAATAATCTTCACCGCGCGATGGGTGCGACGCCAGCGGACGTTGTTCCGCCTTGTCAACAACAGGAAACCAATCGATTACGCTTCGGCTGTGAACAACATGGCGGGAGGAGTCTATGAACGCTGACTTATACACTCAAGTTCATTTAAAGCTGCAGGAAGCAGGAATTTATCCTCCCTCCTCTTCCTCTTTCTCCACAGCCCACCCCCTTCGCTCTCGCCGGTTCAATCGCTCATTCTCTACATTTTCTCGCGGACATTTCGCTGCCAAAGCGCCTTTTCCCTCCTCTCTCCCTTTTTCTTTCCGCTCGCTCCGAGCGCATCGCTTAATCCAGGCCTCCCAAAAACCAGGCGCACAGAGACAGAACTGCCAAGTTTGGCAGGAAGTTCTGCGAGATGCTTAAAAGATTTAATCTGATCCAAACGCTTGGTACATGTATACACACGTCATGATCGGATCATTTCATTTAGTGACCATGTAAAAGGAGATTTTGAATTTCCGATCAACCAAGGTTTGGATCGGATCGGAAATTCGCTGTAAACGTAGCTAGTGATATAAAATGAGGTGTTTATGCATTCATGTTATACACAATGATTTTTAAATAAAAAATATTGAAGAAAAATGGCACATTTTTCCATTTTTAAAATCTAAATTGGTTTTGAAGTAGAGAATAGCAATCTTTTCAGTTTGGTATACAGACAATTTCCTGATTCACATTTCTTTTTAAAACACCTGGAAATGGATGTTTTTTTTCTGTGTTAATGTTGGCAGTGGGCTTTATGCTCTGCCCTGCAAGACTTATAAACCTGGGCTTGAAATGAGACTACTAAGCCATTCCGAAGCACATATTAAGGTACTCATTTTGACTGGGCCTGGATCCAGATTTATTTTTGATTCTGTTCATGGTGTGGAGAATCCTGCTTCACAAGCAGCAGGTTGAACAATACATACTCTAAATGTGCAGGCTCCGCTTCTGGTCCAGCCAGGTCAAGATCCGCTATTGCAATCTCACCCAAACAGGAAAATTAAATTAGACAATAGTAAATTAAAATATAGTAACAACAGATCAGTAAAAACAAATTAGAACATAATTCTTATATATTTCAAAAAACTAACACCGTTTATTTCAAAGATTGGATGCAAACTATTGGTCCTTCAACAGACCAGGAAGCAGATTTCTCATCTCCACCAGAAATGTCTAGATATAATAATAAATTCTGACTTTTCATTTAGTGGGGGAATAATAATTAACACAGTCAGACAAACAACACAAATAAAATTTATATTTTGTCAAATAAAACAAAAAAATTGGCATCAGAGCCAGCGGTACTTCAAACACAGCTGAGAGAGGGCTAACGTTAGCCCGTTGCTGCGGTTACCCTCGGAGGTCCGCTGGTTGCCACGGTCCTGTCGACATTGGAACCTTTTTTTAATTACACACCAAATCAGTTAATGTACCATATAGTGTTGCTTAAAAGTATAATGCTCTTGCCTCAAATGATCTTAAAACGTACTTTTATAGAACAACGGCAAGAGAAAAGAGAACATTTGACTTTTAGATCTGAGTGCTGCATTTGACACTGTAGATCATCAGATTCTTTTACACAGATTAAAACATTATGTTGGCCTGAGAGGCCCAGTATTTGAATGGTTTAAATCGTATTTAGAAGAAAACTTTTTCAGTTCATCTTGACCAAGGACAAACCTTTAAAGTATGGGGTTCCCCAAGGCTCAACTCTAGGTCCTATTTTGTTTATTTTGTATTTACTGCCTCTTGGTCAGATTTTTTTCATTTCTTTGCAGATGATGTTCAGATTTATATGCCCCTTAAACTACAAAATGGGAAAAATGAATCTCTTCAGCTAATGATAGATTGTCTAGCTGCAGCCAAATCTTGGATGGAACAAAGCTTTCTTCACCTTAATCAAAGTAAAACTCAAGTTATATTATTTGGTCAGAATCTTCATACTACAAATCCAGATCTGATTCTTGGTTCTTTAGCTCGGTTTTGTCAGACCTCTGCTAGGAATCTTGGTTTTACTTTCCACAGTAGTTTAAAGCTAGATAAACAAGTTAGCTCTGTTGTTAGATCAAGTTTTTATCACCTGCGGATTTTAGCAAAAATTAAATCCTATTTTAGTTTTCATTACATCCCGGTTGGATTATTGCAATTCATTATATAAAGGCATGGATAAATCACAGATGCAGCGACCTCAATTGCTCCAGAACGCAGTGGCTCGGCTTCTTACTGGAACCAGGACCATATAAGGCCTATACTGGCCTCTTTACATTGGCTGCATGTCTTTGACCAAATAGATTTTAAGATTATCTTTTTAACTTATAAAGTCTTAATTGGATTAGCTCCTCCTCTTATCTTAGAGACCTTTTAAAATTCCAGTCTGTGTCGAGAAGTCTACGCTCTAATAATCAACTATTACTAACAGTTTCTCGGACTCGACTTAAGAGGAAAGGAGATCGGGCTTTTTCTGTTGTTGCTCCAATTCTCTGGAACCATTTACCTCTTCAAATTAAATCCGCCCACAGCCTGGATCATTTTAAATCACTTCTTAAAACTTATTTTTATTCTTTGGCTTTTAATTGAAGCAGTGTTTCACATTCTGTTTTGTTAGTTGATGTTTTTATACCTGTTTTAAAGTGCTATATAAATAAATTTGACATTAACCTGGAAGCTGCTGCTACCGCAGTGCATGCTGGGACAGCTGTCAGACTCAAGAACGGATAAGTCTGCTCTCATGTATGCTGGGTAAAGGGGGAGGGGTGAGAAATAATCTGGGGACTTTGTCCGTTCTCTGTCTTCTTGTGAATTGGAACAGTACTAGGGTTGAGGCTGATGATGTTTTTCGAGGACACAAGCACATAAGATGCTCAAGTACCGATATGGACAAACGGCCTGAGTGAAGCATCTCCAGCTGACGTTGGACTGATGATTCATTTTAATATTCGGCTGATCAGGTCCAAACACTTTCAACTCCAGCTTTTCTTGGTAAGTTTGCTTTAGCGGACTTCATTTCCACAACTCGACCTGTCATTCACCCATACCACAACTGCGACGACAGTTCCTGCCATCTCGGGAGGCGCACCGGAAGGAGCTCTTCTATACTTCTGTATTGCAGAGGAGCTACTGGGCACATACAACTTTTAACGAGTCAATTGGCAAAGATTTTTGCGCCCTAAGCCAGTAATACCTCACCAATCCGACTAAAAATGAAAACAGCTTTACTTGTAATTAAAGAACAGAAATTCATCTTCCACATCTAAAAAATATAAAACAATATATTTTGAAATACTTTAATTTTATCATCCAATTTTTAATTGGGGTTTTTTATGTCTTAATTAAGGGCATTGGGTAGGACGGGCGGAACCCTAGTGCCCTCTATTGGCCAGCCGTCACTGACTTTAAACCTTAGGTCTGTGATCAGCTCCCTACCCAATGTTTCCGCTGTTTGAGAAAACCAAAGCCATTACTGCTGTCTCTTCCAAAGGCTGCCTTGTTCTCATCTATATTCAGCCTGTCGGGTCCCCTGGCTTGCTGGCTGCTGACCCCTGGTATGGCTCACAGTCTGGTAGTGGCGCCCTCCATTAGCCTAATTACGGCCATGACAGAGGTGCAGAACAAGGGTGGCATTACAACCAATTAGGCCCCTCTAGACTGGGCCCTCGCCTCATGTTGGGTTTCCCACAAACACTTCCTTCCCTCAACCCTACACCTGAATTAGACCTTTTAAACAATACGATTCACAGCAAACTACTTCCAGTAAAACCAAAACCTTGACCTAATCTCCCACTTCCACCCCTAAAGGTCTGTAGAACTTTCTTGTCCACCTTGGTGTATGGGGCAGGAAGCAGAAAGAAGCATAATGGGTGAAGAGAGAGCGTCTTGTGTCTGTGTATTCATGCGAGTGGATGTGGATGGCGAGCCCGGGGAGCCAGCTGTAATTTGTGGCTGTCACAGGAAGATAATAAGGCTTGTGTCCTCCCTCCGAATAAAAAGGTGGAGATCCTCCTCTTTAAACAACCATTCTCTCTGTCTGGTTTCCTGGAGGCCCCCTGAAACTATGGAAGGATGGAAGTATGACCAAGCAGAAAACCTCTTTCATGTCGTTGAGCCTCAGCGAGTCGATGCTCAAAAAACCTCCAGATTTCCCTGTCTAAAATGATCCGTGTGTCGTTTGATGAAGATAGCAGATGTAGCTAAAGAGCCTGGTGTTTTTAGCTGATGGTTGAAAACTGGCAACCAGTCACACATCCAGTAACAGTGTATTCTCATCATCAGTTCGTATGAAATCGTACGAAAAGTTATGCACAGTAATTTCATACGCTTTTGACGTTTTTTTCGTCGTATTTCGTCGGACGTATTTTTACATCTTGCCTCGAGACAAGATATCCTTGCGCATGCGCATCTTACGCACCATTAAATAACATAGTATTTAACATACAATTAACCCTGACCCTAAGGAGGCAGAGTTTACATGCCAGACCGGTGGGGGTCAACTTAGCCCATTCCAGGGTGGTTTACCCTGACTCTGCTTCCTCTATTGAAGTAAAAATTAATATACTTATCTTCAATTAATCATAACCTCCACTCTTATACTACACTTAAAGCACATATCACCTTACCAGACAATTAGCTGCTAACCCTAATATTAGTGGAATCCATACCTAAACCTAACACCTGACTCTTGCCTTAAAATTACACTTAGCCGATCCCTAACCCTGACACTTGCCCTAAAACCTAATTTTAGCCCTTACTATCAACTTACCAGATCGATTGGCTACTGACCCTAATATTAGTGGAACCCAAACCTAAACCTAACACCGGACCCTTGCCCTAAAAATACACTTAGCCGATCCCTAACCTTGACACTTGCCCTAAAACCTAATTTTAGCCCTTACTATCAACTTACCAGATTAATTGACTACTGACCCTAATATTAGTGGAACCCATACCTAAACCTAACACCGGACCCTTACCCTAAAAATACACTTAGCCGATCCCTAACCTTGACACTTGCCCTAAACCTAATTTTAGCCCTTACTATCAACTTACCAGATCAATTGGCTACTGACTCTAATATTAGTGAAATACATACCTAAACCTAACACCTGACTCTTGCCTTAAAATTACACTTAGCCGATCCCTAACCTTGACACTTGCCCTAAACCTAATTTTAGCCCTTACTATCAACTTACCAGATCAATTGGCTACTGACTCTAATATTAGTGAAATACATACCTAAACCTAACACCGGACCCTTGCCCTAAAATTACACTCCTAGCCGATCCCCAACCTTGACACTTGCCCTAAAACCTAATTTTAGCCCTTACTATCAACTTACTCAGATCAATTGGCTACTGACTCTAATATTAGTGAAATACATACCTAAACCCTAACACCTGACTCTTGCCTTAAAATTACACTTAGCCGATCCCTAACCTTGACACTTGCCCTAAACCTAATTTTTAGCCCTTACTATCAACTTACCAGATCAATTGGCTACTGACTCTAATATTAGTGAAATACATACCTAAACCTAACACCGGACCCTTGCCCTAAAAATTACACTTAGCCGATCCCTAACCTTGACACTTGCCCTAAACCCAATTTTTAGCCCTTACTATCAACTTACCAGATCAATTGGCTACTGACTCTAATATTAGTGGAATACATACCTAAACCTAACACCTGACTCTTACCTTAAAATTACACTTAGCCGATCCCTAACCCTGACACTTGCCCTAAAACCTAATTTTAGCCCTTACTATCAACTTACCAGATCATTTGGCTACTGACCCAAATATTAGTGGAACCCATACCTAAACCTAACACCGGACCCTTGCCCCAAAAATACACTTAGCCGATCCCTAACCCTGACACTTGCCCTAAAACCTAATTTTTAGCCTTACCCTAACCCTAAAACCTAACCATTACTCTAAAAGCTAACCCTAATTCTCCAAGTTCTATAAACTGGCTTGGCTATGGATCTGAGAGATACCAACGAACGTGCGCCGGCCCGTGCAATGCCTTTGATCCCCTAAGCAACTGCTCTAGTCGTCAGACTGGGTGGGGGGCGTCATCGAGAGAGTGTCTAACCCTAACTCTAAGATACTGTACAAAACAGCAAGCAACGTAGTTAGAGACACGAAGAAGTAATTATTGCACTGTTTTTCCCAGTTTGATGTCCGTCCGCGGATCTGCTTTTTTCGTCTGTCTGGCAGCGCATGCGCACTGATCTGTTTTTTCGAGGAAAAACGTCAAAAACATACAAAATACTGTGCATAACTTTTCGTTCGATTTCATACGAACTGATAATGAGAACATGTTGCCAGAAAGCAATGCTACATGCAAGGTTTGCAAATTGTGTGCCTAAACGTGACGGATACCGACCCCTATAGAACCCGCAGATCCGCAGAGACACCAGATGGAGTCCAGTTATGGTCTGGGCCTGATGCTATGAGGGTTAAAAACATGGTTCTGACTTTAGTTTAAACTGAAATAAAGGTTTAAAAAGATTTGTTAAACTCTGAAACACTCATATCAAACCTAACTTCTGTTTGAAGTTAATGGAGGAGGCCTGACTACTAATTTACACCAAATCTCTGCACATTGCTGTCAGTTTTCCACAGCAGCTCTAGCCGGTGAGGAATCTCCAGCCAGAAGGCTGATTAATTGTGAAATCTGTCTAGAACAACACAAAGCCGAGTCGCAGAGCAGCTTTGCTGTCAACACTCTCAGATATGATCTATACAGAGGATGAACTTTCCCTGTTTGGGGTTTAACTGATAAACCACATATACAGATAACCACAGGCAGGCACACTCCTCAGTGGGTGTTGAGCGCAGGTGAACAGCCACCTGCCACAGGAGCTTTATGCACTATTAGTCAATTCAGGATGTGCTGCCGGGGACTTAGAAATGAAGCATTCAAGAATTTGACAAACCGTCATGTCGTAACTGCATATCTACGATGTCTTCATGCCTTTTCAACACTTTGTTTTATTTGCTGTTGTCGATATGGAGTTAGCCGAGTTTGGAAACTGATCTAATGAGAAACAGCTTTACATCATTTTTTATGCAGACTGTAGAGGTGCTGATTAACTGAATGCCAAATATTTTTAAAAAGCCTTCAAACACAGTCACACCCCTCCCATTTCAATTCAACCCTTTTCTCTCTAAATAAATAATATTAAACTCTGAATATTGTTTTTTTATATTATTCACAAATTAACACAGAACTGTGAAGTGGAAAAAAACAATACATGTTTGAAATATTTACATCCAACCCTGTTTACTCTGAAGCTCCTACATCAAATCTGGTCCAACAGTCAGAAGAAGCCTCCTTATCAATTCGATTCAATTTAGTTTATTTTTATAGCACCAATAAACAACACATGTCATCTCTAGGCACTTTACAGTTCACAAGATCATACTGTCACATTTATTCAAAGTTTTCTATCTAAGGAAAACCAGTTGATTGTATTGACTCATTGACTCAAAAACAATCCCTCACACTAACCATGCTTGTAGCAACAGTGGAGAGGAAAAACTCCCTTTTAACAGGGAAGAAACCTCCAGCAGAACCAGACTCAGTGTGAGCGGCCATCTGCTGAGGCCGACTGGGGTTCAAGGAGATAGAAGAAGACAGAAAAAGAAGTAGAGATACAAAAGGAAACTGTAAACCAGCTCTACAGGCGGCCCTGTCCAAGAAACACACAGCCAGGCAGACGAGCTCCGAGCTGTTTCCCATGTCACAGGATGAGAAGAGCACATCCAGTTAGTCAGAGTCAGAGAAACAGGACTAGACTGAAAAATTGGCCAAGCTCAGACATCTTTAAACAAAGGTGTTGATGGCAGCAGTAAAGCTGATATGTCTGTTCAGGATGGAGTCACAGCCAAACAGACGAGTCAAAGCTACTATGAGAAAAAGCAGAGCGAGCATAACCATTAAACATTGAACTAACAGATTCTGCAGAGTGGAATAATAGAGATAGAATGAAGCAGAATGATAAAAAGGGGGTCCCTATGTCCTCCAGCAGTCTAAGCCTATAGCAGCATAACTATAAAGATAGCTCCGGATAACCTGAGCCACTCTAATTATAAGCTTCAAGTTTTAAGCCTAGCCTTAAAAGTAGACAGGGTGTCTGCCTCACGGACTAAAAACTGGTAGTTGGTTCCACAGGAGAGGAGCCTGATAACTAAAAAGATCTGCCTCCCCCATTCTACTTTTTAGAAAATCTAGGAACCACTAGTAAACCTGCAGATTGAGAGCGAAGTGCTCTGTTAGGAACATAAGGAACAATCATATATTTGATATCTGTGACTAGAGTCCGTCTCTGTGTGTTTTAAGCCCAGTATATCTGCAGCAGTTTGGTTTGTAACATCATAAGTTCTTTGGAGGACATTAAAGAACAACCAGACTGTGGAACCAGCTGAACCAGACAGCGAGAAAGATCAGGTTTAAAGGTTTAAAGCAAAGTTAGTTTCCAAAACAACATCCGAGGCTGAGAAGATCTGCCAGAGGTCTGCTTAATCCATCTTCTGTTTGCAGTTTGCTGCAAACCATGAAGGTGGCACAGCAAACACACAAAGCAAACAAAGAAGATGAGACTAGAAACACTTTTCCACCACGCTGAGCTCTAAAACTAACATTGCATTAAAACCAAAGCGAAACATGATGGTGGTGGCATCATGCTCAGGGAAAGACAATACTGGTAAAATACTGTTTCACTTCAATGCAGTCAGATTGGAGATTTACTTTCAACATGATCTCAAAGAATCCTGAAGTGTCTGGTTAAGGTCATGGCGAGTTTTCCTGTGCAAAGTAAGCGTTCGCTTTTAGAATCAGGATACGGTCCGTCAGCATCTGATTCTTCTTCAAAAGTCAACAGGACAAAACCAGGCTGCAGCAAATGACGTGTGATTGCTTCTGCACGGAGATAATGTTGGTTTTACTCACAGTTGCGCAGCGTAGTGTAAAGAAAGCATACGTTGGATGTGATTGAGGATGGGGGTGCTGCTGTGTGCATGGCCATCAGGGGGCTGCGGGCCATCTTTAGACACCTCAGCCTCACCTTATCTTCCAGCAAGGTGGGCTGTGCTTGCAGAGATTAAACACAACACGAAGCACCGAGGCCTAAAGAAACGGAGGAAGGAGGAAAACCAGTAGCTGCAGCTACTGTTGTTGTTAGCTGAGGAGAAATCCTTGTTCCCAACACTGATAAGGACATAAAGTGTTTGTGTCCCCAAGGGGGCGGGAGGCAGATTCAGCCTGGGTAGATCTACTGTAATGAATATCAATGGCGAGGAATGGGGCTGCTCCCATCCCTTTGGGCCTCCGCTTTGCTTTCTGCCTCTCTACTGCTGTCAGAACTACGACAGCGACGCTACGCATGGAAATGCGCAACTTAATATATGGTAATGCTATGTAAACACGAGCTGATCTGAGAGGAAGGTTTTCAGGGAGAACAGAATGACGGCCGTCTGCGCTCAAAGCCGAGGAGGCGACTGTATCTCGGGGCCCAACAGAGGCCTCTGAGCGCAGTTATCTGGAAATGAATGTGATACACTGTACAGGAAGAAGGGAGGGAAGGGGAGGCGGGGGGGTTTTGTGGTTAGTGCAAACTCAGCGTCAACCCCTCCCCAGCACCCTTCTCTGCCTCCTACTTCCTCTCTCCTCCTCATCATCACCTGAGCTGAGGAGACTTTCTTTAAGTTGCTATAACCTGGGCAGAGGGGTTACCTGAGCTGCTGTGAAAAGGAGGGAGGGTGAGGGAAATAGATCCCCCACCCCGAGTATACAAACACACCAACGCAGAGTCCAGGGTCTCCATTACAGCTGAGAACGGGGGGGGTCTCCTGGAGCGTCCAACAGCCTGAGACAAGCAGCGCCGCATTCCTGTACAGAGAGGCCGATTAGGCGCCTGTTTGCCAACTTAGAAATAAGGGCGTATCGATTGGTTCAGCAGGGCGCCATCTTACCTATGACCAGACTTCCAGCAGCGGGGCGAAAGGACAGGAGGACGGGAGGGAAGGAAGAATGAGCCGGCTGCCGTTGTGTTAGCGTGTTGATGCCGTAGCCCGAGGCAGTGAGGTGGGATTTGTAAGCTCTTTGTTAGTAACAGGCAGCCTCTTAGCAGCTGAAGGTATGTTTTTGTGTGAGTAATCCATGATGGATGTTTTAATTTGAAGCACAAGGCTTTTAAGTCTGTTTTCAGAATCCTCAGCCAACATCTGACTCCTCCACTCAGACCGGGCCGCTCCTCTAGAACCAGACCTCTGCACAATGACTCCTCCAGAGTAGATTGGGGCCCAGACCCCTCAGAACACTGACTCCTCCAGATTTGATGCAGATCAGAGTCCTCAGCACACTGACTACTCCAGACTGGACCCGGGTCAGACCCCTCCAGACTGACCCGGGTCAGACCCCTCAGAACACTGACTCCTCCAGATTTGATGCGGATCAGAGTCCTCAGCACACTGACTACTCCAGACTGGACCTGGGTCAGACCCCTCAGAACAGTGACTCTTCAAGACTGGACCTGGGTCAGACCCCTCAGAACAGTGACTCTTCAAGACTGGACCTGGGTCAGACCCCTCAGAACAGTGACTCTTCAAGACTGGACCTGGGTCAGACCCCTCAGAACACTGACTCCTCCAGATTTGATGTGGATCAGAGTCCTCAGCACACTGACTACTCCAGACTGGACCTGGGTCAGACCCCTCAGAACAGTGACTCTTCAAGACTGGACCTGGGTCAGACCCCTCAGAACAGTGACTCTTCAAGACTGGACCTGGGTCAGACCCCTCAGAACAGTGACTCTTCAAGACTGGACCTGGGTCAGACCCCTCAGAACACTGACTCCTCCAGATTTGATGTGGATCAGAGTCCTCAGCACACTGACTACTCCAGACTGGACCCGGGTCAGACCCCTCAGAACAGTGACTCTTCAAGACTGGACCTGGGTCAGACCCCTCAGAACACTGACTCCTCCAGATTTGATGTGGATCAGAGTCCTCAGCACACTGACTACTCCAGACTGGACCCGGGTCAGACCCCTCTGTACACTGACTCCTCCAGACTGGACCCGGTCAGACCCCTCAGAACACTGACTCCTCCAGACTGGACCCAGGTCAGACCCCTCAGAACACTGACTCCTCTGGAGTGGACTCAGGTCAGACCCCTCAGAACACTGACTCCTCTGGAGTGGACCCAGGTCAGACCCCTCAGAACACTGACTCCTCCAGACTGGACCCAGGTCAGACCCCTCAGAACACTGACTCCTCCAGACTGGACCCGGGTCAGACCCCCTCAGAACAGTGACTCTTCAAGACTGGACCTGGGTCAGACCCCTCAGAACACTGACTCCTCCGGATTGGATGCGGATCAGAGTCCTCAGCACACTGACTACTCCAGACTGGACCCGGGTCAGACCCCTCTGTACACTGACTCCTCCAGACTGGACCTGGGTCAGAGCCCTCAGAACAGTGACTCTTCAAGACTGGACCTGGGTCAGACCCCTCAGAACACTGACTCCTCCAGATTTGATGCGGATCAGAGTCCTCAGCACACTGACTACTCCAGACTGGACCCGGGTCAGACCCCTCTGTACACTGACTCCTCCAGACTGGACCCGGGTCAGACCCCTCAGAACACTGACTCCTCCAGACTGGACCCGGGTCAGACCCCTCAGAACACTGACTCCTCCAGACTGGACCCGGGTCAGACCCCTCAGAACACTGACTCCTCCAGACTGGACCCAGGTCAGACCCCTCAGAAAACTGACTCCTCCAGACTGGACCCAGGTCAGACCCCTCTGTACACTGACTCCTCCAGACTGGACCCGGGTCAGACCCCTCAGAACACTGACTCCTCCAGACTGGACCCAGGTCAGACCCCTCAGAACACTGACTCCTCTGGAGTGGACTCAGGTCAGACCCCTCAGAACACTGACTCCTCCAGACTGGACCCAGGTCAGACCCCTCAGAACACTGACTCCTCTGGACTGGACCCAGGTCAGACCCCTCAGAACACTGACTCCTCCAGACTGGACCCAGGTCAGACCCCTCAGAACACTGACTCCTCTGGAGTGGACTCAGGTCAGACCCCTCAGAACACTGACTCCTCTGGAGTGGACCCAGGTCAGACCCCTCAGAACACTGACTCCTCCAGACTGGACCCAGGTCAGACCCCTCAGAACACTGACTCCTCTGGAGTGGACTCAGGTCAGACCCCTCAGAACACTGACTCCTCTGGAGTGGACCCAGGTCAGACCCCTCAGAACACTGACTCCTCCAGACTGGACCTGGGTCAGAGCCCTCAGAACACTGACTCCTCTGGAGTGGACTCAGGTCAGACCCCTTAGAACACTGACTCCTCTGGAGTGGACTCAGGTCAGACCCCTCAGAACACTGACTCCTCTGGAGTGGACTCAGGTCAGAGCCCTCAGAACACTGACTCCTCCAGACTGGACCTGGGTCAGACCCCTCAGAACACTGACTTCTTCAGAGCTGACACGGGTCAGAGCTCTCAGCACATTTGCTCCATTACAAACACTGGAAATAAAGATGCCTTTGATGATCCATGCCAACAGGGATGTAAACCCCTTTATTGTCCCACAATGGGGAAATTCACTCTCTGCATTTAACCCATCCCCTTGGGAAGCAGTGGGCTGCCATTGTGTGGCACCCAGGGAGCAGTGTGGGAAAAGGTCTTGCTCAGAAACCCAGAGTGCAGGTTCGAGTGGGGATCGAACCAGGTATTTGTAATCTTCTCAGAGCACAAGTGCACTGCTCTAACCACTAGGCCAACACTCCCCCAGATCAGCTGGTTTTGCCTTTTTACTTTGATTTAAAAGCAGATGAATAACATTAAAATAAATCTTTCGAAATCAAAAAAAGCGTTCAGATTCATGCCTCTCTCTAACCACGGCTATGGATTTTCTCCTCAAAAGAGGGTTCAGATAGATGTTATGCGGCTAACAAGGCAGGAAGCGACAGATGTTACATACTGGGTTGGTGGGTCAGCATCAGTGAGGAGGATGAACTTCTTCTCATTCAACAAAATCAGTCCCCATGCTGAAAACACTTCCTGTTTTAAGAGCTACAACAACCTAGGCAGGGATTCAGCAGCCAGACCACCAGGCCAGAGAAGCTTTCTGTGAGCATAAAGACCAAGGCAGCATCTGGAGGATCAGGACACACTGAATGCAAGTTATTTCATTATCAAAGATCTTCAACCAGGTTTCCACATAAACCAGATGATTTTCTTTTTGTTTTCTGAGGATTTTAAGTCCATTTTTCCCGCAGATCTGTTTCTGAAAGCAGGAAGTAGACTGGGCCCAGGCCCTAGCATGAGTTGGAGCTCTGGTGTTTTAATCAACACACAGGTTTTTTTTTGTAGATCATTTCAAAATCATAGTTTTTCACTTATCCTATGTTGCTGCTTAGTTTTTTACATTGTGTAGAAATAATCTTTATTTCTTTAGTCTCAGGATTCTGTGTTTTAGCTGTAAAGCTCACAGCCAAACTAAACTCTCACATCATTCATTCATTTAAGATCCAGGAGGAGTTTCTTCTTCCTGTTCAGTCATTTAGAAGAACCCACATGTTTAACATTTGCAGAATTAGGAAGGAGAGCTTTTTCATTTTTCTGTTTTAGCTCCGCCCATATTTTTTCTCTCCATATAGAAGTCGTCATTGTCCGTTTGGAGACCTAATCTAACCTCCTGACTATCTGAAAGAGCTGCTTCCATATTTCCACATTAAGTTCTAACCTCATTACAACTATTTTAAGTGGACCAGTCCCTCTCCCAGCCAAACACCCCACATCATAATGCAGCCACCTCCATAGGTAACAGTTGGGATGGTGATCTAAAAACAAAATGTTTCTTCTGTCCAAACACTTTAGTTTCATCCAACGCACACTGCAAAGATTTGAAATCTAATCAAATAATTTTTCTTAAACTGAGTGAATTTGTTCTTGAGTTGAGGAGGTAAGTGAGACACTTTGCCAATGGAACAAGACAATTTACATTTAAAATAACAAAAAAACAACTGCATTGTATTACTAGAAGTGCATATTATCTAATTATCTTATTTAAAGAGTAAAAATACTCATTCCCTTGGCAAATGATCCCATTTACCTACTAAAATTAAGGTTAAATACGCTTGATTTAAGAAACTTTTATTTATTTCTAGATCATTTTTAGAGTGCAGGTCTTTGTTTCCAACTGGAATTAGTTTGTCTGACAGCATTAACCGTTTTTAAGCTCTGATATTGCTGAGTAGTGAACTGATGAAGACTGGATCGAGGAAGGCCAGGGGGTCAAAGGTCCCACGGCCGTCTGGGTGTGGCCTAAAACAGGACTGACCCCGCATGACCTGAGGCTTGTTAGGACTTTCTGCAGCTTCACCTGAAGCTTTCATGCATGTCAGTCCTGCATACCTGCAGCGTTTCCCTGGAAAAGAGCAGCTGCTGTTTGCCGTTTGTTAACAGAGGGGAGGATGGAGCTGAGGGGGGGGTGCTGACTTCACAAGGATTTCTTCTTATTCTCTCCTCTCACTTCCCGTCAATTTACCCCCCAACGCATTTGGAATCAAAACTTAATTAAAATTTTGAATAAATAAAAACAAGCTAAAAAACTGAAGTTATTGAATTCTGAACCCTTTGATAGATTTATCCCCCCCAAACCCAGAATAATGCAAAATAAGATTTAATAACACCTTTCATATGGAGAGTACAAAGCCGACTATTTGCATTAAAGTGTAAATCGTCGGGGAAAGGCAGCGTGCCTCTAAGCTCATTGATGTTCAGTTCTGAGCAGCTGGGCGGCATTGTTTCATGCCGAAGCTTGACGGATGTCAAGGTGATTATAGTTTAGATCAGCCGTAAGAAGACAACGTTTTGAAATGGGAAAATACAGACAGGCAGCTCAAAAGCCTTCAAATGTTTGTTTTACTGGGAGGAGAAGAATAGAGAGGGAGCGAGAAACTCCCAGTGAGTCCCAGAGTTGGATGGATGACTCTTCAAACAGCCTGCCTCATCTGGACATGAAGCCTTTCAGCAGGAAAACCACCACTGCCAGCACCAGGATGGGGTTGGTTCACACCTTTACCTGCGTTTGATTTTCAGCCAGGAGGCCAGAAAAAGGTTTTTCTACAGAGAGACCCTCACAGCGCTGCTTCTTTTATTTTCTGCTGATTCAACTCGTTAATAAAAGCAGCTCCTTGTTTGTGAAACATGTCCTGATCTGAAAACAGAAGGAAAAAAGTGACTTCTGAATTAGTTTTAGGGATGAACTTTCCTGGATCATAAGTTTTCTCAACCATTCCAATCTTCTTCAAAGTCCACCTCCAACATGAGGCCAAATGGGACCGACTAGACCCCCCAGGAGGTTGATGGGTTCCAGCAGGTAGCACACAGTAGATTGCTGTCTAAGGCCCCGTCCACACACGAAGTCAAACCCCTGGCCTAAATTCACAAATTTTTCACCAAACCAGCCTCTCATCCATATGAAATAAGGCGTTTCGGGGGTCTGTAAACGATCATTTTTTTATTAAGCCTTCAGAGTGGGAATATTTTGAAACGCCGCTGCTAAGGCTTTCCATCTTTTTAAGCTCTAACCAGATATTTTTTCTACACGCATGCTGCCATAGCGCCGCTTCTAAACACGCGATGCGCGCATACAGTATCACAAACAACAATGCCGGGCCAGACTGTGTTGAATGGTTGCTCCTCATGCTACTCACCCTGCTGTCGGGCTTACAACAGAATCTTCTTCTTCTGAATATCTCCAGGAAGAACAGAGCAATATCGACACTACATAGTTCAGCACCTGAATTTGACTGAACTACGAAAATGGACCCAGAGGGCAACCATGTATAAATATTAGTGCGATGCCCAACATTTCGTCGCCTATTTTTGCTTTTGGCACACAGCGCCACTTACAGGCCTGGCATACATTTTGCAGCGTGTGGTGCATTCGCAGTTGACGCATCACATTTATTTTACGCCTTCCTTCTTTACTTACAAACGCTTCTGGAAAATATTAGCGCCGCCGGTTCGCTTTGACTTCTTGCTGTGGACGGGCCTAAACCTCCTCAAGCAAGCTTTTCTTTAGCAGAGGATCCTTCTGCCACCAGACTCAAAGGCGACGTTCACACTGCAGGCCATGAGGCTCAATTCTGATTTTTTTGTGAGTTCTGATTTTTTTTGCATTTTGCGACTTGTTTCCTGTGTGAACTGAATTCATACAACCTAATTGTCCCGCATGCGCAGTAGAGGACGTAATGACATCACAAGCCAGCATGCTCTGTGTTTATGGAAGTAAACATGGATGGTAATGCTGGAGCGTATCTAGCAATCTTTCACAACCTTAAAAATTCAATTCAGTTTATTTATTTAGTGCCAATTCACAACATGTCATCTCAAGGCACTTTACAGTTCACCAGATCATCTCAGTCAAATTGATTCAATGTTTTTCTAAGGAAAACCAGTTCATTGCATCAACTCATTGACTCAATCCCTCACACTAAGCATGCTTGTAGCGACAGTGGGGAGGAAAAACTCTCTTTAACAGGAAGAAAACCTCCAGCAGAACCAGGTTCAGTGTGAGCTGGCCATCTGCCTAGCAAGTGCCGACTGGGGTTCAAGGAGACAGAAGCAGAGATAAGAAAAAAGAAGCATAGATACAAAAGGCAACTGTAAAAGGCGGAAAACACACACAGCCAGGCAGACGAACCCCAAGCTGTAGCTCCCATGTCAGAGGATGAAGAGAGGACATCCAGCCAGTCAAAGTCAGAGATGGCAAATATGGTTAAGCATAAACTCTACTCTCCAAATTATCCTCCGCCATGGTTGTTGTTTTTCTTCCCGCTTCTGCATAGCAGGAAGTAGAATAGGGACCTTTGTTGAGTATTGATAGCATACAGGTTGGATGAATGCGACCTGACTGTTCACTTACAGGTTGCATTTGAAAAGATCAGATTCGTATCGGATTCAGGATCACATAGCCAAGTAGCCTGGGTCGCAATGGAAAAAATTGGATCTGTTGTTCAGTCTGTCATGAAAAGATCAGATACAGGTCGCATATGAGCAAAAAAATTGGACTGGTTCAGTTCAGGCTGCTATGTGAGCGTTGTCAAAAACAAAGTTTTTTCCACATTGGACAAAATAAAGGCCTGACAGCCAGCAGGATGGCAAACAAGAGGGACACGCCCCTCCGATCCGGTGATAATGATGCGTGTGAGGACTAAAGCATAAACATACAGCAGACGCTGCTCACACGGAGCCTCCAGGCTGTTTGAACGCTGCAGAATTTCAGCAGAGTTGACTGACAGAAGCCAAATTAAAGCTCTAAACCAAGGTGCTACTGCTGTTTGGCAAAGACCAGGAATAATTAGCTGCTCAGTGCGGTTTTCCCAATGAGCATAAAGGAACCAGATGCAGAATATCTGTGCAAAATGTTGAGGATGTACAGGAAAGGACAGCAGGAATGAGAACAATAACAGATTCTCTGCAGGATATAAAGAAGCTCAGATGCAGATATAGGAATGGTGTGTGTGTGCATTAAAAAAATGCTGCAGATCCGAATTATTTTTAAAGGCAGAATTTAGTCTGGGATGCTCTTTTTTGGACTTTATGATACAGAACACAAAAGCTTAAATGTGAAGGAAATATTTGTCAAAAATGTTTGGGGATTTTGCAAATAAAAATTGTAAAAATATGTTGTTCCATTGCATTCTTTAACCTCATTAATAATAAAACTTTAAATAATCCTTTTCTAATGAACAAAGAGCGCCTTTGTGTTTATTTAGACCGAATCCAGCTACTGTAACTAATATTTACTGAACACTCCTACCAATACAACAAGATGTTCCACATAAAATGTAATTTGTTTAGTCAAAAGGAGCTGTGACATCATAGAAAGATGTTCAAACATGCTGCAGTCCCAAATATTAATAGTTCACCTGATGCTTTCTTACACTGCAGACGTGTTAAAGCCCACCTCTTTGTCCGATGCACGGGGTCCCGTTTCATTTCCACACAGCCTGCTCAGACCCAATGTGCAGTATGATCGATACTTATTTCATCCAACCTGCATGTTTTATATATTATCATTTCCCTGCAGGTGAGAAGAAGCACTTTTCCAGCTCACTGCAGCCTTAGAAAGAGAAACGGCTCCAAATCATCGATTTTCACTACAAAGATCTTCACATTTTCACACTGGAAATGAAATATTTCAGAGGACAGATGAAAGATGGAGGTTAAGCAAGCAGAGGATGCAGAGAGGTCTGGATGTATGAAGGTGGAGGGAGTGAGGAGGGGGAGGTCGGGTTAGGGGTCACGTGTGGGAAAGAGATAAGGCCTCCTCATTCCATGCTGAGTGACGGGCCAGAGGAGGACTGGGTGCAGACCCTCCACCCCCACCACATCCACACCTTCTCCATAACTCCTCCTCTCCTGTAGCCCATCCTGCTCCTCTCTCCTCCTGCATCTCTCCATCACCTCCTCCTCCATCTGTCACCTTCTGGTTTCGGTTCACTTTTCTTTCTGCTCTTCTAGGATGTTTCTTTCTGTCTTATTTTGACTTTGGGTGAAATGATCAGGTTGTGATTCCTGGACCATCTTATTCCCCTCGGAGGTCAGAGATGCAGCAGAAACTGTTGCTTTGAAGGAATCACGGATTTAACGAAGCCGAAGCAGAATAAATGAGGGACTGGTCCCCTTAAAATAGTTGTAACCATGAGGTTTGAACTTAACATGGAAATATGGAAGCAGCTCTTTCAGACAGTCAAGTTAGGTCTTCAATGGGGCAATGACAGGTTCTATAGAGAGAGAAAAACAGCGGAGCTAAAACGGGAGAGGGATACGATCTCCTCATCCAGTTCCAGCAGTTCTGTCAGAGGAAAAAAAAAAACACCATAAAGTTTAAATTCAGATAAAACCTTTAAAGATGAGTAAACAATTTGAAATGAAAAATGATCTCCTTTATAATTCTGCAAAGGTTAAAACCATGGGGGTTATTTAAAAGGACTGAACAGGAAGAAGAAACTCTTCCTGGAAGCAAACAGGAGCTTCTGCTGTGTGTTTGTCTAAAGCTGCTCTGGGACTCGATCCGAAAGTGAAAAACTTCCTTTATTTTAAGTTAAGTTTGACTCTGAGCTCAAAGTCCAGTCCTCACCTGCCGCCTCAACAGCTTTTCTAGCAGGATTTTTCTGAATTTAGCTCCATCCATCCAGCTTTCTTGCTCCTGCTGAAGAATTCCCTCAGCATCATGCTGCCACTACTGTGGGGGCTAGAGTCGGATCAGGCTGATATGCACACTGCAAAAAATTAAAATCTAAATAAGTCATTTTTTCTAGCAATAAGTGCATTTATTCTTGAATTGAGAAGGTAATTGAGACACTTTCCCAATGGAACAAGACAATTTACATTTAAAATAAAAAAAACACAATTGCATTGTCTTATTTCAAGTGCATATTATCTAATTATCTTATTTTAAGACTAAAAATACTCATTTCATTTGCAAATTATCTTATTTACCTACTCAAATTAATGATAAATACACTTGTTTTGAGACATTTTTTCTCATTTTTACATCGTTTTTGCAGTGCAGACCAAGCATCCTTTCTTCAGCTGTCGCTTTGGTCTCATCACTTCCTCTTCTGACTTTTCTTCTTGCTATTCTGCTCTGAATCCTGGCTTTGTTGAGTCTGTCCCACCTGAGCTGTTCATCTCTGCAGCTATAGACTCAGCATTATCACTGAAGCTCTCCTCCGGCCCAGATGGAGCACCGGGTAACAATCTGGGGCTCCATCCTCTCTCCATCTTCAGAAGATAAATTGAACATTAAGGTTTTGACTTGAATATTATTTTGATTGTTTTTTGTTGCACCATTTCAGCCCACAACAATGTTAAACGTTGAACTAGTTCTAGTTTATGGCCCATTCTGGATGGAGAACAGCTTGAATTATTGAAATTTCAACAAGGAAGAAGTAAAGAGCATAAAATGAGCATCTCTGAGCCCCCTCAGAATCCAGCAGTTAATTTGTAGTCAAAGGCTAAATCTTTCTCTTCAAATAAAATAAGACAAAATAAAAATAAAAAAAGCACTTTTTCAGGTGGCTAAAGATCTTCAAAACATAATTCTGATCAAAAAGTCAGAACCTGATAAAAAACCATTCAAGCACTTTGTTTTTATTCCCGCCTAAGCAAGAAAGACAAACGCAAGACGTGAAAGACGCAAACAAAAGGCTTGAGCACTGTTCCAACAAGCATTATCTTGGTTTTTTAGCGGCAAACAATGGCCGACAATGCACCACAACAACGGGATCCTTTATGCAGAGCCGCAGAATAGAGCTGAGGCCGTTGTGAGAAGTGGGAGAGGAGTGGAGACAAAGCAGGATGAGAAGGACGATCTTCATTGTGGCGTCTTTTTACTCGCCGTGCCATGAAAAGACACCGGCGCAGAGTCCACAGGGCCGCTGCCAGCAGCAGAACAATCGCAGCCGCGCGGCACAGAGCGGCGCTTTACGGCACGACCATCTAAACACATTAGGGGGAGCATTGTTGAAGCCGGATTCATCTACGGTGCTTTGAAGGGCTGCACGTGCAATCAGAACATCTCTTCATAACAGAAGCACCTTACATTTATATAACCCTCACATTTACACGCCCACCTCCTTCCTTAAAGCGTTATTTAATTTCTCTGTCGCAAAGAAAGGGTTTAAAATAGACTTTAATCAGGCTAGATGAGATGCCATTTTAGATGGAAGTGGCATTTGGAGGCTTTTCTTGGCTGCATCACGTCAGCAGGACACACGGCGAATAAAAGGGAGAATATAATCTATGCATCGCTGGTTCCACAGGATTATGGGTAAAAAAAGACAGAGGGACGAGTGGAGGACTGGAGAGAAATGGTGAGTAAGGGAGACTGACGGAGAGGGGGAAGATGTCAGGTTCCCCTCTCCGTATGAAAACACCAGACGCAGCAGAGGAGCGGATTGGATTCACTTTTTTTAAAATGTCACCCAACATCTGTTTCATATTTATGATGGTGGCGCTGCCTCCCTGATGCCCCCTTCAACACTCGGCCGATTCTATCTCTGCCTCGGATTACCCCCACTACCCACCAATGCATAATTTATAAGGCTAATCTTTCAATGAAAGACTACAGACAGAGAGGAAAGGAAAGGAAGAGTGGGAGAGAAGGGAAAGGAATAAAAATGGATTATAGAGAAGAAAAAAACTGCCACAGATTTTTGCTGATATGCAAAGCGAGAAGCTGATTTTGGAGATGATACCTTAAGTATCTCATGTAGTAATTAACAGGATTAAGTGAGTGGGCTTCTGATAAGGTGGGGAAACAATTCAGGATTGGGCACATCTTGTCCTCTTTAACCCAAACAGAGACATATCAGTGCATGTGGCCTGTGTTTTTCTTTCTTCTGTAATTTGTGATGCCTTCAGATGAGTCGATAAGCTCTGGATGTCATTAATATCGCTAATGATTGCACTGCAGCTATCTCCCCTGATGTGGTTGTATTACAAATAATCCTGCAGGGGGAGGACTTCTACAGATTAGCGGCAGAATTGCTGCCGTCGGCTCCTTTTTCTTCTTAGCATTTGACTGTTGTCGTTTTCACGCCGTGAGAACAGAACCAAACCGGTTCTGTTTTTTTGTCCGTTTCCAAGAAGAACATCTTCAACGACTTTCCGGTTCTCCTTCCTCGCTCAGCTCCGTACCCATCCCTCCTGCTCCCTCTTCTTCTCGTCAGCTTTATTATGAAAAGTACACAGTTTCGATAGAGTGCCCTCCTGACATTTTCGACTTATTAGTTAGTTTTCGTGCCGTCTTCAATCAGCCCCCTTAATCCTCACAGGGAGCAACGCTTTTAATTCACAGATGGGCTGATAAGGGCTGCCTAGCAAAGCACCAGAGAGGCAGCGGCGGCAGCAGCAACGCTAGCAAAGCAGGCCTTGGATGAGCAGGGAGGGAGGAGAGAAGAAAGGAAGATGAAAAAAAAAAAACGATTTACACGTAGATGAATCGTGCTTACAAGATGGAACCCTGGGCATTAGGAGCGGATCTGAATTTCCTATCTGTCATTTTTTCCCACCTCCTCCTGCCGCTGCATTCGTTTAGTTTTTTTCACTCCCTCTCTCTCTCTTTTCTCCCCTCCTTCTTCTCCGCCATTACCCTTGCTGATTGCAATCTTTAAGCGCCATTGGGCCCACTGCTTCTGCAGTTTTTAATCTGTCTTTAATCCCATAGATTTTAAATATTCCCCAGCTCCCGGAGACTGGAGGCAATTAACTGCCCTTCTGATGCTCTCCTTATCAGTTGCCTCCTTGTATCTCTCTGAAGCAGCCTCAAGACACTGCCAAAGCTGACAAATAATACCGCCATTTACTGCCGAGCATCCTCGGGGACTTGAAGGGAGCGTGCGGCACCGCCACCGCCGCATTCTAAACAGGTATTTGGTAAACATATCATACGGAGGAGAGCGAGGGGGTAAAAATCCTACAACAACACTCCCAAAAGCAGCACATGTTTGTCTGTTTGCCATTTTCTTTAGTATGTCGGTGTTTCTCCTCAGAAAGAGGACAACAGATTGTCTTCTAGCCTTTAGCCATTATCGTCTGGGGCTATGCATCAGAAAATCAGAGCAATTTGGTTTATTTCAGACGCATTCTGAGTTAGCTTAGTCCGTCCTTCCAGTAAACAAGTCCTCATCTCTTAGGTACATTCCTTCAATTGCTTGTTGACACAAACCAGCAGCTCAAAGCATCTGAACATCTTGAGAAAAACCAGCTTGATGCCCAACTGGTCATAACTATAACTATAGAGAATAGCTCAGGTTATCCTGAGCTATCTCTATCTGAATTATGCTGCTATAAACTTAGACTGCTGGAGGACATAGGGACCTTTTTCATCATTCTGCTTCATTCTATCTCTATTCTCCCACTCTGTAGAATCTGTTAGTTCAATGGGATTCAAACCAATGTTAAAGGAAAGCTCTGTGTCTACACCTTGAAGCTTTCTCTCTCTAGTTCATTATCTTGAAAAGAGATCACTGGGAACAAACTCTTTGAAAAACACTTCATAACGAATATGTATTAAAAATAACCAGACACGACAACAGATTTTTTACAGAAATTTGTAATCTTACTTAGGGATTACCAGAAGGGAGCTGCTTACCAACACAGGGGATAACTTCTCGGGAGGTGGCCCGCGATTAACAGTTAAAGTGTGGCATTTTATACTTCAGTATGCCACATCATCACATCATTTACATCATACACATTTGCACATGAGTAGACACCCATGGCTCCAGCCTTATCAAAATATTACACTTTGTTCTACCAAGCTGAAAGACACCGCTATCGTTCCATTCCCAAATCTACAGGGAATGAAGATTATAAGTGTATATTACCGGACCGAGGAACTGACCTAATTAGATAAACTACTGGGGGAATCATCAGTTCTGACACGCAACAGGCAGGTAATATTAGGGTGTAATAAACTCACACATCATCAATGATAATTATCCTAACACCAACAACCATGTCTCTGCTTACAGAAGATGGCCTGCAGAAGAGAAACTATCCAGTTTTAAGGGTCCTTATTGATGTTGGCAGCAGAGCCCTCCAGATGCCGCTCCTCACAGCTAAGAACAGGAAGCTGAGGATATACTTCACACATCATGGGCTGATAACAGTGAGGAAACATTTCCTGATCCAGTTCATCTGGATTTCAGCTGCAGCATTCTGATGGTCGAGGCAAACAGCACAACAGAAAATACCTAGTCTGTGTTTACGCTCCGGTGGGGGTATCATTGTGTGGTGGGTATTTTGGATACATGTTAGACTCCTTTATATCGACTGAGGAACCTATAAACACTACAGCTTACCAGAATAATGTTGCTGACCATCTCCATCTCTTTCCAGAAGGTTTAGACCTAATAAAATGGCCAGTGCGGAATCCATGTTGCCCCTAGATTAAAGTTCTTTATTTATAACTTAGCATATAGTAGAAACAAATACTGAGCATTCATTGTCTCAGTCTCCAGATGGGTTTTAAACGTCTGTTTCTCACCAAAGTCAACTTCGCTTCACCTCATTTTCTCCCATTGATTTGACTTTCCTTATGTTCCTAACAGAGCAAGTTACTCTCAATCTGCAGGTTTACTAGTGGTTCCTAGAATTTTTTAAAATACAATGGAAGGCAAATCCGGAATAAAACGACCAGTTTTAGTCCGTCAGGCAGACACCCTGTCTACTTTTTAAGACTAGGCTTAAAACTTTCCATTTTGATAAAGTTTATAGTTAGAGTGGCTCAGGTTATCTGAGCTATATCTATAATTATGCTGCTATAGGCTTAGACTGCTGGAGGACACATAGGGACCCCTTTTCATCATTCTGCTTCATTCTATCTCTATTCTCCCACTCTGCAGAATCTGTTAGTTCAATCTCTAACGTTCTGCTCTCTCTGCTTCTTTCTCATAGTAGCTTCATCTGGTCTGTTCCTGTTTGGCTGTGACTCCATCCTGGAAGAGAAATATCAGCTGTTTGACCTGGTTTTCAGTGTAGTCCTGTTTCTCTGACTGTGACTAACTTGATGTGCTCTCTTCATCCTCTGACATGGAGCTCGTCTGCCTGGCTGTGTGTTTCCTGAACTCGGCCGCCTGTGGAGTTGGTTAAAAGTTGCCTTTTGTATCTCTACTTCTTTCTCCTGTAATAGTCTTCTGTCTCCTTGAACCCCAGTGGAAAGACTCAGCAGATGGCAGCTCACACTGAGCCTGTGGTTCTGCTGGAGGTCTCTTCATGTTAAAAGGGTTTTTCCTCTCCACTATTAAGCTACAAGCATGCTTAGTGTGAGGATTGCCTTTGAGTCAATGTGTCGATGAAATCAGCTGGTTTTCCTTAGATAGAAAACTTTGAATCAATTTGACTGGATGATCTGGTGAACTGGAAAGTGCTTTTAGAGATGACTTGTGTTGTGAATTGTCGCTATTTAAATAAACTGAAGTGAATTAAATTAATCAGAAAGAATCAGGAAGAACTGAAGGAAAGACAGCACATATATCTTTGGAGGAGAGAACAGTCTACAGTTGAGTCTGGTTACCTGAATAAGTGACAGCTGTGCCCTGCAGGAAGAAGACATAATACTGAACTGGATCAGCTTTGGGAATGGAGATGGATAAAAGAATGTCAAAAAAAACAAAACAATGACAGTGATAGAAAGGGTCAATCTTTCCAATAACCCTCCCTTAAAATAATTTTTACCTTAAAATTATCCCTTTAACTTACAGAATAATGTGCTTAAAGAACAAATCTGGAGTTTAAATGATTCACTCCTTTAGGCTTAGAAATAGTGTGAAAGATTGTATGAATTGGAGTAGCGTTTGTTTCCCGTTTCACCAACTGAACAGAGACCCATTTTCACCTTTGCCAAATGGATTGTCTCCACGAGAGACAGCCAAGGTTTCCTTTTCCCCAATCTATCCCATCACTCCTCTGGATAATGCACCCCATGGCAGAGCAGTGAATGCAATCACCAGCCCGTGCACCACAAGCCTGCTAACAACACCACAAGACAGTGTGGCTCAGCCAGAGCCAGCAGATAACCATCAGTTAAGAGCTTTGTGACATCATCAGAGCGAGGACGGCTACTGACTCCATGCCAGGTTAGAGCACTGCTAATCCAAACCGCAGACTGCAATAACACAGACGGAGACAAAAGCAGGGAATGTGCATCATTACAAACACTCTTAAACCCATTGTTGACCTGGACGCCGCCGTCACTGTAACAACGGCTTGACCTTTTCCTCAGGTCCAGCAAAGGAGAGGTTGGATGAGGATTAGATTTTGATGAGACTGAACTTTTCCAAGTCTGTATTTTATAGGAAGTGAGAACTGTTGGTGTTATCAGCTCGTCTATGGTGTTGGATTACAAACCATTCACCATTTAAATCATGCCTACTTACTGAGATGCAGCTTGGTTAAAAGGGGCGGGCTGTCAAATTAGGACTGTAAATGCACCACAGATGTATGCCTCATGTATTTACACAGAGATCATGTCATTCAAATCTTTATCTGTGGTGCTAGAAAGCAGATGTGGGTTTCGGTTCAGACTTCTTACATTGGAGTGAAGGTAAGTTTCATGACTGTATAAGTGGAAGATAGACCAATACAAAGAAGTGCAAAGCTATAGAAAGAAGGCATTAGAGTTTAACATCTTATATGAAGAACATACGCAAGTTTGGACTGAATTTCTATCACTCCCCATTCAAAAGCAACTAGTTTTCTTCAGATGTCAGCTAACAGGACAGGTCACACACTCCAAAAAAATCAGTCACATGAAGTTCTATCATCAGTTTGCATCAAACCACGAAGGAAGCACTGACCGTTGGGCCTCCTGACATCTGCTACAGCTGTAAGAAAATGGAAAACCATTGGTTTGGTGACACCAGGTGGTGGCAGCATCATGCTAAGGGCCGCTTTACTTCAGTAGGGAAGCTGGTCAGAGATGACGGGAAGACGGTTGCATCTAAATCCAGAACAATCTGAAAGAAAACCTGCCAGAGGCAGGAGAAGCATGTAGAACAACCAGCAGAGAACGCTGGATGTTTTAAAAGTGGTCTCTACAAGGGTCTTTACAGTGTAGTACTTCCCAGGATTCATTAGTCTAACTAATCAGTCCTTCGTTTAAATCAGGTGTGTTGACTCCAGGGGGACTTGAGGAAAGGAGTTTGAGTCCTTATGTTTAATTCAGTTCAATTCATTTTTTTTCTATAGCGCCAATTCAGAACACATGTCATCTCAAGGCACTTTCCAGTTCACCAGATCATACAGTCAAACTGATTCAAAGTTTTCTATCTAAGGAAAACCAGTTGATTGCATGCGACTCATTGACTTCGAAGGCAATCCCTCACAGTAAGCATGCTTGTAGGGACAGTGGAGAGGAAAAACTCTATTTTATCAGGAAAAAACCTCCAGCAGAACGAGGCTCAGTGTGAGCGGCCATGTTTAGACCAAAGCAGATGTGTGTCTTAATGACCCAGTCAGAGTGATGATCTAAATCCAACTGAGAATCTTTGGCAGAACCTGAAAAGTAATAATCCAGCCTGACTGAGCTTGAGTTGTTTGACAAAGTGGACACATTTGATGTTCTAAGGTGGTGGAGGTCTGATAAACCTGCAGCCAGACTGAGGGAGACTGACTAGAGACGCATTGTAACATCTCTTTTAGAACTTTAATACTAAAAAAAACATGAATAGTTTTTTTTCCCCATCAAAAATCTGCAGATCTCTGTGGAACCGATGGACCTTCAACGCTAGCGTCCTACAAACAGGAAGCCTGGATTCGTATCCCAGCTGGGGGAATGAGCTGCCAGTGTGGGTCCTTAGGCAAGACCCTACACACTAACACCTACCCTGTGAAGTGGTGGACTAGTGGTTATGGCATAGAGTTTGGAGTCCTCAGGTTCTAAGTTCGTACCCCACTCCCACGGACTGCCACTCTGGGTCTTGGAGCAAAGACTGTTAACCCCACACTGCTCCCTATACACCCCAAAATGGCAGCCGTCTACTCCCCAAGGGGAGGGGTTACATGCAGAGAGTTCATTTCGTTGCTCTGTACTTGTGACAGAGTAATGACAATAAAATGCTGGAAAGAGAAGATGTGACAGACTGGTGTCTGTCTGTGCATCGTCTCTAAGCCACTTCCCCTCTGTATCTTCAAGACTAGCGGTGGCCGGCACAGATAGATCTATGGGGGCCAAGGAGGGAGCCTAAGGTCTGCAGACACAAGACGATACGGTGGTGTGGTGGATGGGGTGGGCAACCTCTCATCCTTTTAAAGCGCAGCTCTGGAGTCACACCAGGGGGGCCACCCAATTTCACAGAACAGAACAACCAGAGTTAACCTGGAAAAACAAACATGGCGTCGTTCCGAGCAGCTGGTTTATCGTCTCCTTCCTTCTATTAAGGGGAATTTAGAAGAGAAAGGTGAAAGTTCTCCGCTGTAAGGAGAATGGCTGGAATCAGACCTTCATCAGCCTCCTCTTGCATCAAGGAAGGCTGCTGATGGAGGCTGAAAGGGCGAGAGGAAAGAGGCGGCAACGGGGCTTAGCCGACCCCCCTCCAACCCCCTTCACCCCTCACGCACATACACGCACTCCACCCATGGAGTCCACCCTCCTCCCCTGGTTTCCGTGGTGACTGCTAAGCCTGAAGTTACGGTAAAGCTGGTGTGCCGCTGAGCCCTGGGCAGGATTTGTGACAGAGAAATCACATCAGCCTATGCTGATTAACAATTCCATTCCACCCTGAGATTTATATAAAAAAACTATCTTACATTTGGCTTTTTAATAGGAACGATCGCTATCTCAAATTGAGTCCCTGCAAACTTTAATAAAGGCTACAGGGTTGAGTGGCATTTTGCATGCTGATTTAGGCCCGATTGGCGGCTTTTGATGAGAGGGAGGCTGCTATGTAAAGCGGTGCTCCCAGCGCTTTTCCACATCGCCGGTTCAAATGCAGAAGGATAAGAACATGAAGAAAAAAAATACCACTTCCATCTGCAATCTCCGGATTTCTCTCTGCTTTCCCCCCTCTCTCTCCCTCTTGCTCTCTCTCCTTTTTTTCAGAGAAATGATTGACTGTTGAATATGAATAAAACGGAAAGGAATGAAGCGGGAATAGAGAGAGGCTGCGCTGCAGACAGAAGGAGGAAGAGACGGCGAGAGGGAAGGGGAATAAAAGAAACCCTCTCCTGGACTTCTTTCCTCTGGAGATGAAAATAAAATCATATAGCAGATTTTTATGCTCGCCCATTCTGACACTTGGAGAATGGTATTAGTGTAGAAAATTCAGAGTGTAGAGACAGGACCAAGGGCTCAGCGGAGCCCAGCAGAGCCCGTGGTCCTGGGAAGGGGGGGAGGACAAAAAAAAAAAACAACCCTCCACCCCTCAGCGCCGACCCCTCAAATCTACATCAGTATTAAAACTCTATTTATAGTGAGAGTTCAGCTTAATGGGATAATCAGCTCTATTTGTAAAGATATTGGATAATCTCAACCAGTTTTACGGGTATAAAGATCTGTAGCATTTTAGTTGGATATTTAGCTTTTTGTGGCCATTTGGGATAAATCCTGGATCACTGTGGAGGCTAAAGGAAGACTGTTGGGTTAAATAATTCAATACTATTGTTTAATTCTCCAGGATTCATCACGCTGACAGATTTAAAACATGAGCAGGCTGTATGTGACAAAGCTTTAGACGGACATCAAGAAAAAAAAATACTAATTTGAACTTTTTCCTAATCAATAAAAATGTGATAATTATCCATGTAAAAGGATGCAGACCCACAGAGGCAGTAGTTTGCAGAAAGAGCTTTTGCTGCAGTTAAAGCTGAAAATCCATGGGGTAATGTCTCTCCATCAAAATGTTTCTTATTTTCTCCTAAAAAAGGAGCTATCGGCGTCGTCTGCTACAGGATAACCAGGTCCTCAGTCAGCCAGATGTATTAACTATAGAGCTGGATCTGTGTTTTCATCCATTCTTGTTAAAAGAAAGTTTAAAAACTATCCACTGGACTTAGTTTCCAAGCTTGAAGACTTTTCGCTTCCCATCCAGGAAGCGTTTTCAATTCAAAATGTCAGAAATAGTGTTGAGTCGAGGCTTTACATTAGCCCAACAAAGCCTTGTTTTTGCTAAGTAAAAAGGTAGAGCTGTTCATCTGTTTCAATTAGCATGTTTTCTAAACAAAAACAAGGTTTTCTTGGTCCAATAAAACCTCAAACTCAACACTATTACTGACATTTTGAAATGAAAAAGCTTCATGGATGGGAAGCGAAACAGCTTTAACTTGGAAACAAAGTCCAGTAGATTGTTTTTTTTTTTTTTACTTTTTTGGAGTAACTATGACCTGGATGACTGAGAACCTTCTCAAAGAAAACTATTGTCTTCATCTAAGCCTTATACTTGTATGCTAGATCCATTTCCAATCAGGTTATTTAAAATTAGCATTCTCTGTAGCCTGGGTGAGACCATCCCTGATGTGGCGGCTTTCAAGGTTTCCTTTCGCTAATCCCAGTCACGGGCTCTCTGTTGTTGAGAAAATTTGGAGCCGTTCACATAGCGAACATCAATCAGCGTTGTGGCTTTGAAGTACGGCGGGTTGAGGTGTGGCCTTAGCGAGAAGCTAGCGACAAAACATGATCTAAAACGCTAAGCTGACTTCAGCCCGATGAAACTAACGTTAAGCATTGACTATGACAAGTTTATCCCGAATTACAGTATTTTCTTCACTGAAAGAAAGAGTAAAACACTGCTCTGGAGGCTTTTCTCAGAGGAAAAGATGTTTTGCTCTTCTCCGACTGGTTTCGGCAAAGTTTGATCTTGTGGTTGTGTTTTAGTCTCTGTTAGCACGTCATGTGCTTCGTTGATCTGTTTGGTTTCTTTGGCCCGTCTATCACCAACATAGGCCAATCAGCTAACCAGTATTTTCGCCCCTTCCCAAAATTACTTCAACGGAAGGTTTCCAGATGGATATGCGGAGCAAATCCATCTGGCGGAGTCAGGTTATTCCCTCTGACCACCCCCTCAATTTTAGATGTGATTAATCTATCTCTGTTTATTGCCATTTTTTGGCAAATAAAAGGTTCCTAGAATTACAAAAATTAGACTGGGAGGCAGATCTTTTAGTTATCAGGCTCCTCTCCTGTGGAACCAACTACCAGTTTTTAGTCCACTACCAGACACACTGTATACTTTTAAGGCTAGGCTTAAAACTTTCCTTTTGACAAAGCTTATAGTTAGAGTGGCTCAGATTACATGCAGAGCTATCTCTATAGTTGATTATGCTGCTATGGAAACTGGAGCACTTTAACTGGAGACATGGGGTCCCCATTAATTGTCTCTCCTATGTTTTTCTCCCATTGTCCAATTAACTATCGTCATCAAAATGTTTGTCTTAAAGTTGTTCACTTAAGATATTGCCACTATTACCATCATGGATGTCTGTTTGTGTTTAAGCATCTCTTTGTTACCAGACGAGTTACTGTAGTGAGCATCCGTTTTAGTTGTGGCTAAGCAGTCAAAGTTTAACAGCTTGTGCTTTAGGGCTTCAAACCCTCTGCTAAAATTCAGAGCGGTCTCTTATTGGTCAGTTAAATTAGTGTTGAACCAATATGTGATGCGCTTATTCTGTATTTTTTTTAAATTTCTGACACCTGTTACATTTAAAGTACAGCTAACAGTGATTAAGAAAATAATTTTCACAAACTACTTAAGCAAGTCGATTGTTGTGGCAGGATCTAAGCAGGACCTTGTCAGCTCCATGTACGCTGCTGTCATGCTTGCTTAGAGAGAAGCACCGCACACCGCACTGCTCTTTCACCTGCTCTTTCACCCAAGGTACACCTGGTACTCTACCACATCCTACGACAGCCGTGCTCAAGTCCAGTCTTGAAGAGCTAACATCCTGCAGCTTTTGTATGCACCCTTTTTTTTTAAAACACCCCTTTTTCTTAAAAAACACCTGAATGCAATGAGTGTCTCGTTAGCATGCATCTGCTGAGCAGAATGAGGGGAATGAGCCTTTAGAATCAGGTGTGTTAGAGAAGAGATGAATTTAAAAGTTACAGGATGGTAGCTATGGAGGACTGGACATTAGCAACCCTGTCCTGCAGAATCTGATAAAGAGGTTAATTTTGTAACATCTAAGTTGTTTGCAAATGTCAAATAGATATATTTTTCTATCTGTAAAAGACTAATATAAAGTGAACCCAGTAGAACTTTTATTGCCTACCTGGAATGGGTGACAACAGTTGAATAAACTTTTGGCTCATCAAAATGGTATATCGTGCCCTATTTGTTGGCACTCTCCGGATACAACCATTTTAGTGCAGTATCGGGGGTATCGCCTGCAACACTGTTTCTTACCGTCAGAATTGTTAAATATTCTTCTATCTTTAAGTATAGAGCCCATTTTTTAAAGGTATATGGGTGCAACCCGAGGGCTCCTGCAATTGCAAGTACAGTATTTCCCCTACAGACCACCAGGGCTTAATCGAGAAAACTTCCTTTGTTCGAATCTTGAAATGATTTACGGATCATCCAAAACGCTTATGGAAATCACATTAGTTAACTGAAAAATGTTGGGTATAGTGCATGCCTTTAAAAAGCCAGGCTGCTTACTTATTAGTTAATTATTATGTTTTTCCTTGAAAAGATTTAAAACTTCTTCTCCCATTTTTATTTGATCTGGATGAATTAGATTTTGCAGCATAATCAGGGTTGAATGCTCTGAAAATTGATTTGAACAATATATAGAAATTTTTGTTATTAAAGACTCTGAATGATTAATGAAAATGCAGATGAAATGGACTGTGTGGTGCAGCGTGTAAAGGTTCAGAGGGGATCTTATGTGACATTCTCATTTTCTTCCGGTGCATATGTTTCTTTCTGGGTATTATAGCTACATGTTCCTCCTGCATGTTAGCTTTTCTGGGATACACAATGAACAATACACTACTTAAAACGACAATAAATAAACTGAAGCAAAATGAAAGTAGGTTCAGGATCCAACTGACTGTTAAACTGAACCAACTGACCTGAGCTGAGCTTTTGCAGGAGGAACAGGTATGTTAATTCCTCTCAAGTGACAAGCAGACGTTTGAATCATTGTATCAGATGCAGAGTTTGGTATTGCGGTTAATAGCCGCCCCTGCCTCATCCACAGCTGCTTTTGAAATGAAAAAAAAAAACAGAGACAAGGAGAAACAAGAATGGGGAGCGTTAAGAGGAAGAGGGCCAATGGAAGGCATCCAACAGGATCAGCGAGTAGGGCATGCTGCCAACGCCTGAAACACACACACAGTTTATTTCTGGCATGGCTCCCACCCAAGGAATCCCTCATCCTCCCTGCAGGGTGGACCACATCCACCAGGCGTCGATATCCCACCTCGGTCAGTTGGAGAACCACAGGGAAACCATTTTCACCTGAATGGGGCTTTGCTGGATGACGGCTTTGTTGGGAGGAAGAAGGTGGAAAATCCAGTAACAGTGAGAGTAACACAAACATGAGGTCCGGTCCAAGAAGCAAAACACTCCAGTCCTATTCTGGCATTTTATTTAACATCCTATAGATGCTGTAGACAGACGTTTATTTTAACGACGGTTATTCTGGAAAATAACAATGTTTATTCTGGGTGATTCAAATGAAAAGGTCTAAGTTATATTATAGAAACAGAAATATTAAGTAGGAGTGTTTGGTCTAGTGGTTAGAGCAGGGCTCTTTTGCTCTGGGAAGGTTGTGAGTACGCCAGTTCGATTCCCACAGCCTGCAATCTGGGTCCCTGAGCAAGACCCTAATGGGCTGTGTATACGCAGCAGTGTTGTGCAGTTAGCTTGTGGCAGGTATAATACAGATATTTTTGATTTATGTCCAATTTTAAAGCGTGGTCTGCACTGTCATTCCATGCCACAACATAAGAGGGACAATCACGAACTAGCCAGGATTTTGGGTGTCAGTGTGTCGGCAAGCTTGTTCCCGTCTAAAACCCTTCATCCACCGCCAGACGACACACAGTTCCCCCGTGAGTGTTCCCAAAAGACTGCCCGTGACGCGCCGTGTTTTGGCATTGAGTGCAAACCAACAGACCGTCACACAGAGCTACAAACTAGCGTTGAGTACAGTGTCTGGGATAGTGTCCAAAGTTGCCAGGCATTGTGGACGGCACTACAGTCAGAGTTTCTGCTATTAGGTGCTAAATAGGAAATATGCCTAGTGTTGAGCGGATGTAGAACTGACTAGTTAGAGTCCTCCTGTCTGCGGCACTGTCTGCGGTCAGCTACAATTTTGGGAAGGTGCACCATAGTGTCTGCGTTGCCCTTTAGGAAAGTGACTTTCCATTTCCATTTTACTTGAAGTAACAGAGATTTTTTACTTCGCCAGTGAAAATGTTTGATAAATATGGTACTAATATTCATTTTGCATATTTATGTGGCTGTGTTCATTTTTAAATGTTTTTTTGTAAATTCAAGTATTTACAATAAGTTTGGGAGTTCCCCTGTGGGGGTGTGTACATGCCATGGTCGAATGTGAGACTCAAGCCTACATTGCCAATGTTAACATGCTTTTCAAATACCTTCTATGCACATTCTTTTCCAAACTAAAAACTTTTTGAAGCTGTTATTGGCGGAAAGAATGCATAGGTTATCAATATTCCAAAAATCATTAAAAAACGACCAGGGTTTAAAGCTTGGAATGGAAATCATGAGGCAGAGTCAATGTCAAAATGAATAACTTTTATTTTAGAGTCACAGTATGTTTATACAAGATAATACTAATAATATAATGTGACTTTTCTAGAAGGAATCCATTATACATAGTTATTTTTCAAGGGTTTCCACAGTCCACCTGACGTCATTTTAGAATTTACAAATGTATGTATTTCTGAAGGATTGGTTTTACAACCGAATCGTGCGACAGGTTTGTCGTTTGTGCTTCCATCTAAAGTTCGCCCTTCAGGTGGACAAAATACAGCCTTCGGGGAAAATCCACGACTTTCAAATCATGCAGGAATGTGTGCAAAAAACAAAATGAAGAAACCAGCAGCTTCTGGAATTAAGTTTTCGTAAGATATTATGCGGGTTTCAAAATGATTTTGATGGGTAAATAATATTTTTTTGCGATCATTGCACTTGCCCGTCGGGCAAATGAAATAAAATTTGTATTCTCCCAACAATTAAAACTACTTGCCCCGGGAGATCGGGCGATTGTTAACATCGAGCCCTGCATACAGATGACCTTGTTTCTGAGCATAAACCAGGTTTTAACCCCATACTGCTTCCCGGGTGCCGCACAATGGCAGCTCACTGCTCCCCAAGGGAAAGGGTTAAATGCAAAGAGTGAATTTCTCCAGTGTGAGATCAATAAAGTTCAATTATTATTAGAATATTTTAAATGACAGAAACTTTAATTAGATGAAGTGCATGAATTATTATTAGATGCAGGTAGGTGGCAGTAGGTCGAGCTCAAATCAGACAGGTTTTCCTTCTTCAGCTCCAATCAGGAGAATATTGACTTATTTCATCATTAAATTATTTATTCAGAACAAACTGCATCTCGATTTATAGTGAATTTGATAGTTTGTTTTAAATGGTGAATGAAACTGCTCAGTGCTTTTTGCACATCACAGACACCCCTCACCTGGACTGTAAACTCCACCTCACTGGTCCAAAAGGGCACAAAAGCACTTGTTAGCTTCCTGCAGAAGGATGAGGAGAGCCCACCTGCCCCGCACCCATCCTCCCCACCTTCTACAGCGGCACCATAGAGAGCGCTTCACGACCAGCTGTCTCACTGTGTGTGTGTGGAGGCTGCAGCGCCTCAGAGCTGGAAGAAGGTGAGGAGAGTGCTGAGAACAGCAGAGAAGATGGAGGATGTGGAGCTCCTCTTCCCTCTTTGCACCATTGATGATGTAGGTCCAGTAGGTTCTGCAACAGCTTCTTCCTCACCACCATTAAACTGCTGAATGTTGTATAAAATGGGCTTTAGCAAAAAGCGCTGAATGTTGTTAAAACTGTAAATCATATACCACTCTTATGTTTACATTTGATCACCATGCTTACACTGTTAAGCACTGCTGCACTTTAGAAATGGAAATATTTTGATGTTCTGAACCAAATTTTGTTTTATTTGCACAAAATGACAATAAAGTCAAATAATTTTCTTTATCGATTATTCTTTCTGAAATGTCCCCCTATCTCCAAAGGGACAAACGGATAGATGAAGGGATGAATCCTGGACAAGCTGGCAGTCGCTGGTTTAAGCATAGATTTCCAGACTCCTCCAGACTGCATAGGAACTTAAAATGATCTGATGGAGAATCCGCTCTGTCTGCCTTTGTTGTGGGAGTGCAGTGAAACTTTGCTGCTCCACTAAATTGGTAGGAAATGTTGCCCTGTGAACCCAGGAGAGTTCTGGGACGCTGAAGATGAAGGAAGACGACATGATGGCTTTTTTTTCTCACCTGTGTAGCATCAGAGGACGCGGCTTCAGGGAGGAGCATGTTTGGTTGCATTGTGTGGTCACTGGTGAGCAGCTGGTCATCAAAAAAGAAAGCTACTCACCTTTCTCCTTCTGCATTTTCAGACAGATACACACACCTTAAACCGACCCAGGACCCTGTTGGTACAAACCGCCACCTCCTCCATCGTCTTCCCCTGGCCAGCCCTTCCTTTCAGCCCTGATAAGATGCTATCAGCAGCCCTTTAAGCACTTGAGAGGCACTTTAGGAGATCACTGGAGCCATTACCATGAAAAGTAAAAGATATAGCCTATATTGATGCCAGATTAATACTGACCAACATGTTATTGATTCCTAACCCTCTCTCTTCTACTCTCCCAGTTTCTCTTCTACTCGAGTCCGGACCTCTGGCAGAGATCTTATTTTATGATGGAGCAACACCCCCCCATTCTTCTTTGGTGCAGGGCCACTATCAGCACTTTCACAGGGCCATCCTTTAAAAGGTGCAGAGCACAGGCTCACGTTATCTGCCGATGTTATTCAATTGTTGCAGGACAATCTGGGCCATTAGTTGCTGTGTTAAATAATGCATCCGCTTTTAAAGGAGAGCCTTATCTTTAAGCTCTGCGTGTGCATGCGTGCGTGTGTGTTTTAACATTATTAGTATAGAAGTGTAATGAAAGGTCCCCTCGTGATTGACGCTGATACACATCCAAGGTCTCTCTGCAAACCTCAGACTCCACAACAACACATAAACAAACGGTGACCTTTTTAATGAAGCCCGGCTTTATCTCCATTTAATAAAAAAGACAAGAAGTAGCGGAAACGCTTCAGACGAGATAAAAAAAAAAAGGCAGAGCCAATCGATGGCGGCTGGGCTCTAGGGGATGTTCTACCACATGCTGAAGAAGTGAGCACAGAGATGTGCAGAAGGAGAAAGGTGAGTCACTTTAACCCAAGTAGACAAAAAGAGCTGGAAACAGGAGGAAATGAGGGATGAGAGCAGAGAGGAGGGAGGCTGGAGAGCCATAATCGCAGTGTCTTCAGTCACAGATTTACACAGGCCATTGCACTCCCATTCTCTCTGGCTCTTATCACAGGAATTATTGAGCAGTGTGGCATACCATTAAAAATTCTGCTTAGATTTCACAAAAATCAAATTGCGTAAGGTAATGAACGAAGCTTTCAAATGGACTCCTCGCTGATATCCGTTTCCAGCGGGGAGAAATGCATCTCGGTCATAATTCGCTATCTTTATTGTACTTCTACGCAGACTTCACTACGCTGCCAAAGCTTCATAATCGCTGTTGCCCTTCATGTTAAAGGGATGATTTTGTGGCTGTTGCTTTGTGACCATTTCTCCCTCTGCTGCCTCCCTTTCTGTCTCAGTCTCTGTCCTTCTTTTCTCTTTTGCTACGCGTTCCATCAGGACAGGTCCCACGGGTCAACCTGGGTTTTTTGCTCCCAGAATCAGCAGCCAGGTTTGTTTTTTTTAACACATTTCAAGGATGTCGGCAGCCCTGTTTGGATTGACTCTGACACACACCGGCACCGACAGGCACGGCACTTCATTCATCATTCTAAATTATGGTTATGGACACATTAGAAAAGATTCTGTGCATGTGAAGACAGCTTCCTGTCTCATTCTCACAGACTCCACTGAAGAAAGGCTGCACTGTTGGCATCCCATAAAAATAAACAATGGAGTGAGGTAACTTTAAAGGACAGACACGTCGAGCTATAAATCTTATGGTGCAACAGTAGTTTGGGAAAAAAGAAAATACAAAGATGTTCAAACAGATTGAAAGAGTAAAAATAGAATTCAGTTTTATGTTTAAAGAAGGGAGAAAACCAGCATTTCTGAATCTAAGGACAATGTGTGGGTGGGTGTGTGTGTGTTGGGGGGGTGGGGGTCCTTCAATTTAAATGGTTCCTTTCTACAAGTCGAGGTCAAATGAATGAAAGAACCCAAGTGGGACAGAGTGGGAGAATATTTACCTGCCCCATAGCATTATACCACCACCACCTTACTCGGCTGTTGGTGCTGTAATTTTTGGTTTGATAGCTTTACTTTGTGAGTGGTTTTTCTTCACATTAAAGGGTTTTTCTACTTCCTCTACCTAATCTGGATCCTTTGAAAATCCTTTTTTTATTTTTAATGAGTTCATCTTCCCTCCAAAGGGGGTCAGTGGAGATTCCTTGTCTCAAGTAAAGGAGTTCAAGTATCTCAGGGTCTTGTTCGCAAGTGAGGGACGGATGGAACGTGTCTAAGACGGATCGTTGTGGCGTCGGAAGTGGTTTGGTCGCTGTATCGGACTCTGGTGGTGAAGAGGGAGCTGAGTCGGGGGGCGAAGTTCTCGATTTACCGATCAATCTACGTTCTCACCCTCACCTATGCTCATGAGATCTGGGTAATGACCGAAAGGACGACGTCACGAGTACAAATGGCCGAAATTAGTTTCCTTTGCATGGTGGCTGGGCGCACCCTTCCAGATCAGGTGAGGAGTTCAGTTACCCTGGAGGAGCTCGGAGTAAAGTCACTGCTCCTCCACGTCGAAAGGGGCCAACTGAGGTGACTTTGGCATCTGTTTCGAATGGCTCCTGGGCGCCTCCATTGGGAGGTGTTCAAGGCATGTCCAATCGGGAGGAGGCCTCGTGGAAGACCCAGGACACGCTGGAGGGACTATGTCACCTCAGGATCCCCCCAGAACAGCTGGAGGAGGTGTGTGTGGATCTGGAAGTCTGGGCATCTCTGCTTAGACTGCGGCCTCTGCAATAAAGCGGAAGAAAATGGATGGATGGAGTTCATATCCAACTCATGTCAGTCAATGATGTTCACAAACAAAATACGCAGTTGATCAAATTCAACTTGGAGGATTATTTTAAGATCAGTGGCAATTCCAACAAGTGGGCGGGGGGGTTGCTGATCAAGAAAGAATCCTTCAGGCTGGAGTGAAATCTGCAACTGATGATGCAATTAGCGGGATGTCGAGGTCAGCTGGCGGCAGCGTCAACCACTGCTGATTCCTACTGCTGGACCGGTGGATGACCGAAACCCAGTTTGGACCCAAACCCATGAACAAGAAAACATGACCAGAGATCTGCAGACTTTCATAATGTTTAACATTTAGCTGTGACCAAAAAAAAAGTAAAATCATCCGACAAACTGGACTGAACAGCAGAATCTAGTTCCACTTAACTTGATGTCAATCCCCCCCCCTCCTGGCTGCAGTCATCCAAACTAAAAATAACAACCCAAAGCCTGAACACTGTCCTCTTTGTAGCTTCCTGGCAGCGCCTCTATCTGGCTGGCCTTTCCCTGCAGCCAGTATCAGTGCGATGTGCCAAAGTGACAACTGCATGCCACGCAGATCCTGACTCCGCTCTCCTCTGTGGCCAGTTAGGCCGTCGGTGCATTCAGCCGTCCGTCCATCCGTCCGTCCCTCTCTAATAACAGCCCTGTGCCCGTGCAGCCCCTAATCCAACCACGGGCTTTAGCCCACTAGCTCAGTGTAATCACACAGCTAATTCACAAGCAGACGGGAGGAAGGCAATCCGTGACGGACGTTTTTTGTGCGACTAAGAATGAGCTCCCCGGTGACCAGGGGAGGCTGCGGAGAGGGAGGCTGTCAATGCAGGGGCTGTGAAAAGATGGCTCCAGAAAGGCGAGATGCGCGGGGAATAGATGAATAGCAGGGACCGGCTCCCAGATAGGAGTATGGAATAAGGAAAATGTTTGGAGTGGGAAAAAAAGGGGACATGAATCTGCTGCACCCTTTTGCCAAGAGAATGTTGAAAGAGCCATTGTGAGTCTATATTACTCAATAAAGGCTTTGATGAAAAGCGCGGCTCTGTATTAATTTGGATAAGAAACCTTTGCCTCCGTGCCCCCTTTCTTTCTCGGCTCCCATCCACGACACCTCTGTGGTTTAAAGCAGTGTTTGGTTTCAGTTCAGCAAGCCAAGTCATTACATTTAAACATGTCACACCTTTCAGAGAGGGGGAATTAACTAGTGCTGTTACTTCTTCATTCCCTGCACGCTGGGACCCAGAGGTACAAAAAAGAAGGGTGTTGATATTTTGACATTGTCACTTCATGCTCTCCTGCATGCCTGCACGTGCTGTGTGAGTACTGTATGCCCCTGTGCTCATCCTCTCCAGAGGAACGACTTCTCATTTCTAATTTCAGATGAAGTCAAGGGGGGTGCACGGATTGCAGCTTGGCTGTCTGCCCAATTCATACCATCGAAGCCTGAGTAACTAAGGGATGTAGGATCTCTGACACCTTGTGCTGGGACTGCATGTAAGCAAATTTAGGAGGTTTTGCTGAATCTGACTTTGCTTTTACCAAGGTTTACTAAATAACCACTGGGGGCGGGTCTTTGGATCCAGCAGTTTGTTAACATCTGTAAATCACAAAGCATCAGCATTCAGCCAACAGCTACCTGCCCAACATGCCTAAGGATGCTGTCCATGACCAGAACCAAAGACGGGATGAGCAAGGAAGGTGACGTCATTTCATCAGGGGTGCGGCTCATCAGGAACTTAACAGTTTGTGCTTTAGGGCTGCAAACCCTCTTTAAGATTTTTTTTTTGTGTGTTGTGTGACACAGTTCATTCTTTAAATTTTTTTTATGTCTGACACACGTGTTACGTTTACACAGAGATGGCAAAAGTACTCACTTTCCAGACTTGAGTAAAAGTACACAGATACTTGTGTTAAAAAATACTTTTGTAAAAGTGGAAGTACTGATTAAACTTGCTTTACTCAAGTAAAAGTAACAAAGTACAGGCTTGTAAATTTACTTAAAGTATAAAAAGTAAAAGTAGAAACCACTTTTTTTCATGCCGCCTGCCTACATTTTTTAAATGGATGTCTGCTTCATTAGGGATTAGGGATCTCCGTTGTGTTCATTTTCAATCATCTTCTATCGTCCATGCTACTATATATGTTAACGCCGCCGCCACCAAGCTGCAATGATTTGCCGGGAATGAATACCGCTCGCCAATCTGTTGATTCCTCATTCAAGTGCGCGCCAAATGCAACGTAGATTCCCATCCAATTAGATTGAATTTGGTATTGATGACGCGGAAAAATAATAACGGTAACTCCATTGAAATGATTCAAAACTAAAGTAACGAGCCAATTTTTAAAAATGTAAGGAGTAAAAAGTACAGAGATATTTGTGTTCAAATGTAAGGAGTAAAAGTAAAAAGTCGCCATATAAACAAATAAGTAAAAGTAAAGTAAAAATATCAGAAAAATCTACTTGAGTACAGTAACAAAGTATTTGTACTTCGTTACTTCCCATCTCTGATTATAGAGTTCCCAGTGGGCCTCAGCAGACCGCTCACACTGAGCCTGGTTCTGCTGGAGGTTTCTTCCCGTTAAAAGGGAGTTTTTCCTCTACACTGTCGCTACAAGCATGCTTTATGTGAGGGATTGCTGAAGAGTCAATGAAGCTCTGATGCAATCAGCTGGTTTTCCTTAGATAGAAAAACTTTGAATCAAATCTGACCTGGATGATCTGGTGAACTGGAAAGTGCCTTGGAGATGACATGTGTTGTGTTGTGGCGCTATATAAATAAAACCAAATGGAATTTTAGTTTTGACCTGATTTAATTGTATTAAAAGTCTTCTTTAAAGAACTGTTTGATTACTCATCTTACTTCTGTAATAAAAATAAATCTTAAATAAACAATAAAGCAGTACTGTATGATAGTTTTCTCATCCTGACATGCCTCCCTTGGCAAAGTGTCTCAGATTCCAATTCTGTTGCCATAATGCTGAACACGACAGGGAAAGAAAATAAAAAACATAAAAGGAACCTTTGGCTATTCGATTATAATTCTAAAAGATAATCAACAGATTAATCGATTTGCTAACTTATCCTTAGTCGCAGCTCTAGATGGAATAATTAAGTCTGATAAAAATGTGATTTGCAGTAAATTAGCGGCATTTCTGCTTTGGGCTCAGAGTAAACAGATAGATTCATCTCCACCAGGTTTCTCTTTGAAAACAATCGCCTGCTGCGTAAAACAAGAAATATTTAACTGGATTCAAGAAGCTCTGATTAGCAGTTCTATGGAAAATAAAGTTATATTTACACAGCCCAATATTGCGTCCTGTTTATTGCCTGTAGCTGATAATTCCCTCGTCTCCCACAGACTGTTTTACAGCCGTTAGATTGATGATTTTAACAATATAAACTCTCATTTAATCATGAAATTCTTTAGTAACTTCATCAGAGGGTTGGCCTGAAGCCTTCCAATTTATCCACGTTGTTCTTTTCTAGCAGGAATGGCTAAAAATATTATCTCTCGTTTAGTTGGTCGGCCAGTAAATGCGCAGTTAGGTATAGATAGAATCCCAATTGAAAGTTTAATACCTTTGGTAAAACAGCGCATTTGTTTTAATGGGAGAGGGAAACCGCGGGCAGTCGGGAAAAATTCCCTGGCATTAATTACAAACTGATTAAAAGCCCCTTTTGCAGGAGGCTGTATCATTTAATTGAGGGGAAAATAATGATCACTATTCCAGCAACTTCTAATTAGAAAAACAGCTCAAATCTTATCAGGAGAGCTTGATGCATGTGGAGCACACATTGCTTTCACCTTAACACAGGCGCACACCCCCTTCCCCTTCTGTGTGCGGTTTGTTTTCTGCTCGTGTGGGAGTCCCATACTGCAGCAGAGTTTAAGCGCATCAAGCAGACGCTGGATTACGTCTGTAGATATTACACAAAGACTCAGCCGAGTGCTTTTCTCCAAAAAGACACAGACAATTACAGATCTGATAACCCCTGAGTTGTATTGCAGTTGTTGCCGAGTGTTTACACTGTCTGACATGGCTGAAACAACAACACCAATAAGAACAGAGAGAAGATTCTCATCTCAACTTTCCCAACTCGCCGCTTATCACCAACCGCAAAAAAATCACAGCGTCAAACAAAGCCCTGGAAGCGTACCAAGAAGCTGACACACTCTGGTGAAAAAACGGTGCACGCCCACCTTGTTCACAGAAAACTTTCCAATGAGGACCAGACGGCTGTGAAGGACACCTCCATCTCCTGCAGGTCTCATCTGCATTGGGGGGGTTATGATTGATAGGCGGTTTGTCATGAAGTTATTAACAGGTAAACGTCTGATTTATGTTGCCCGTCTAGACACTGTAACTGCTTTCTTTCTTCTGGCTGCAGATCAACTGATCAACAGCGTTGTTGGCATCAACAAGCCCTGCTGCTGGGAGTCAACGTAGAGCGTGTGTGGCCTTCCTTCATTTCACTTTATTAGCAAAAACAGCAGTCAATCAGGGCGCTGACAGCCCTGGCAAGGCTGCGTGTGCAGCTGTTCTACTGGCTCACTTCCCACTATGAAAGGAACATTTTTATGTTTGCTAAAAAGGCAAACATCAGGTGCCAACTTGCATCATCATCATCATCATCATAAAGGTATCCACTCAAGAAGGAACTGGAAGCTGCTCTGTCTCTGGACCACTCATTCCTTTAGTGTCTTTCTCAGTCTGGATTAGGCTGCAGGGTGTTGAGCAGGCCTGTCGGTGTGTGTGTGTGTGTGTCTGTGTGTGTGTGGTGGGGGGGTAGGGGGCTGTCCAGGCAAAGCGTCTGCTTGGCCGTCCTCAGCTGAGAGGTAAGCCTGAGCTGAAAACTGACCGTGATGTCTGATGCTGCAGAGCCAAAAACCGGCGACGTGTTTGAAAAAGCGCCACCGCTGCCTGAGAGGAAAGAGGTTTGAAGCAATCCATGGACAGAAGAAGTGTGGAAACACACGCACACACACGCTGAAATAATGCTCGAACTAAAGTGCAGGCCTACGTTGCAGCATGCAGAAAAAGGTACACCCTGAACACACACACAGACATGCCATACGGGCGCGAGCACTCGCAGCAGCGCTGCCAGGTGGCAGAGGAGGCTCTGGGCTCAGAACGAGCGCAGAAGAGGAGGAGAGGCTCTTGGCTAGCCTTGAAAGCTGATGCACAAACGGAGGCAGCGATGCCCAGGTCTGGATGCGGCCAGGGGAGCCCTGGAGGGGTTTCCTGAGCACGCGGGCAGGGAGGACGGCAGCTTCTCGGGCTGTGGTCAGCCCCTCTTTGTAACAGAGAAGTATGATCCCAGACACAGCTGAACCTGTCCTGAGCCGGACCTTCTTGTCCACACGCCCAGAGCTGCAGTGGGTTAAGACTGGGCTTACACACACACACACACACACCGTATTGTTCTGTAGCACACACTAAATAAGATGCGTCTTTTCCCACTAAGCTCAGTGTGTTGCATGGCAGGTTTGGGACAAACATTATGCTAATTATCTCTGGAAGAGAAACGCGACACCCGGAGATAAGTGGCTGTGTGTTCGCACCCGGCCCTCTGAGGTGATCAGATAAGACGGAGATGACTGGATACCGCAGCCAGATGGACGCGGTACCATCAGGTGCCAAAAGACAAGGGAAGGAAAAGGTCCAACCACAGCGATCCTTTATGAACCTCTAGATAAAAGCAGGAGCAACTCAACCATTTTAAAGTGTTTTTTAACACAGGTAGGAAACGTTTCCACTGCTGACCTGCTGGGGGCAGCGATGCACCTGAGCTGCTGCTGCACCACAGTAAATAAGTGGAAGAAGAACTGAAACTATCAGGAAAGCAATTAACGAATGTCAAGTTAAAACCAGTTGCTGATAAAACCAAGTCTACTATTTATAGAGACACTGCTGCCACAAAGGAAAGTTTAAAATGAATAAAACAGATAAAATAGACATTAAAAGTAATAATAATAATAAAAAAACTAGCCAGTAAACACAGAAAAAGACAAAATTAAATTAACTTTTTTCTCTTCTGCTCATTTCTCCTTGTTTCATTTTTTCTTTTCTACAGGACTCTGTTGTACTAACATTTTCCAGTCAACAATTAATGTCTCAGTTGGACGAGGTTGTTCCGCCATTTTTTCCAAATCGTAGTCAACCTCATTTCATCTCAGTCAGCTGGATGATAAAAACAACAGAAACATGGTGAAAGAGAGTAAACCTCACTGAATCATGCAAAGATAAACTAAATTAAATACCAGATTTCATCCCTTTAATTCATTAAACTGGAAATAATGATTACAAACTGATGTAACGCTTTCTTTTACAGTACATCAATAACCATGTAATAACACGGTAATAACATGGCTAATCACACTATATTACTAGGTAAGAAGAAACAATTTATTTGAAAATTACCCTAATATTAAGCTATGTAATTTCAAAGTATTTACCTGCATGTAATTATTACAATTATATGTTAAAATGTAACAATGGAGTCTTTTAGTGGGTGATCACAATTACCAAATAGTGTTTATTATTGGTCACCACCTACCTACAGCCTTATGATCAGGTAAATAAAGCTTAATAAAACTGAATTCAAGTTACATATAAATAAGAGTTTAGTTAAGAAGAGGCTTGCCATCTTCCAGGTTTGGTTTTCTGTTATATGCCAAATGCATTTTACTAGATAATAACACATTAATTCATTGCTGTTGGTGAAATGACTGAGTTACCTGGTAATAACTATTTGAAATATAAGTCTGACTTAACCTTGTCCGCCAAAAACTTGAAGCACATAACTAATCAAAATATTAAATACAGTTTTTTACCTAGTAATATAGAGTAACTTGTTTTGTTATTACCATGTTATTACATGATTATTGGTGTACCGTAAAAGAAAGCTGGTGGGAAAGCTCTGAGGCGCAACTGCCTTTTTAAGGGACATAACTTCCTAATTTAACAACTGGTAAACATTTGGCTCAATCTGGCGAGGATTATCATCATCATCAACAGCTGCAACATCCTTCATCACAGCACGTTTCTTCTTACCGACTCGATTCACTAAAAGCTAATCTGATCAATAAAAAAAAAAAGAATACTCTCAAAATTTGAGTTTTTGGTAGGAAATTTAATTTCATTTGTTTTTATCTCTTTAGTTTCAGATATTAGTTTCTAAAACATTTTAAAATTAATGTTCATGTTCATTGCATGGCCCTAAATAGTTTCACCAGTCCAGTCATTTCAGTGGGTTAATATTTAATATTGTCAGAATGAAGAAAATCGGGTTATCAAAATGTTTTCAACATCCTTGATCCAAAACAGTAAAAAACAAAAAAGAGAGATTTTAGTAGAGTAGATTTTATTTATTTTTTTATTTTTTGGAATGACCATGACCTGGATGACTGAGAATCTTCACCAACAACATCCTGGATTCATTAGAGCTTTATGATGATCATCATCATCATCCTCATTGTATGTGATCATTCATGTCTTCACAGTTTATTAGTTGATTTGAGAAAATTTGTAAATAAATAAGTAATTGTGTTTTATATGGTATTAATGTAAGTTAAAATGCATTTAAATATCAGGTACACA